>OU015770.1:6876505-7364964 GCA_907173295.1 Fagus sylvatica | reverse complement strand
GTTTTATAGTAAGTGCTAGTTGTTTAGGAAGATGCTGAATGGGTTTGAGATAGGCCTTAGGCCCTTGGCTTTGGATGTTGCTTATTGTTTTGTATAAATGAAGGTTTTCTGATGAGCTCCTAAACAGCATCTCATATCTCAATGATTTTTGAGAAGGTTATCTCCATAAATCATAAATGAAGTTTATCCGTACCAAAAGCTAACTTGTCTATTTTATGAGTAAAATTTAACTTGATATTACTAAGCACAGAATGACATACCATGACAAGCACAATGTAACTGAAACATGCTTTACTTGCTATTTCAACAAGCGATATGGTCAATACTAAATATATACTACCCAACCAAATTAAGATCAACTTAGAGTGATTATTTGGTAATTCAGGACTACAAATAAATGTATTGTCCCCATCTCACATGAATGGTGAATCCTATCCAGGGGTGGCCCTGGGCAAGGGCGAGGTGGGCGACCGTCCTAGGCCTCACCTCAAAATTAGGCCTCATCCTAAAAAGTTTTAAAGCCCTTATAATTTTGAAAGGCCTAAAAAAAAAATAATAAATAATATAACCCTATACAAAAAATTAAAAAGGCCCATCTATTTTAAAAAAACCTTTTAAAATAAGTCCAATAATAATTTATTTCTTCTAGCCCAGGTCCTAAAATTATGTAACCCTAAAAGAAGTAAAAGTAAGTAAACTTTTCACTCTCTTTATAATTTAGCCGTCATCATTTTGACAAGCCTAACTTCAAAAGTCATTCACTTATATTCTCTTATTCTCTAGCTCTCTCACTCTTTACAGTTTACACGATACTTTTATTTTTCTATCCTAGATTTCTCATCTCTTACTCTCTAATCTTTATTTCTTTTATTACTCTCTCATCTTATCTTGAAAGTGAAAAGTTCAAATCTCCATCAAGTTTGAGTTTTGATTTTTGATGTATGTATTTAATACATTTTTTATATAATAGTTTATGAGTATTTTATTTTTATATATAATTTTTATTACTGTGTTATTAACATCTAACAATTTTTATTATTATTATTATTATTATTTTCAGGTTTTATACATTGTATCCAAATGCATCTATTTTATATAGAATATTATTAACTATACTTGTCACGGTCACATCAATTAAAAAATGTTTTTCAAAGTTAAAATTATAAAATCTTACTTACGATCAATATGTCACAAGAAAGATTAAATGAATTAGCCATATTATCTATTGAACAAGATTTGTTAGAGAATACTTGTCACAAAAGGTCATAAAAAATGCGTTTTTTTTTCAATTAATTTATTTTATCTAGGCTATTATCAATCATAGGGCCGGCCCTGATCCTATCACATGAACGATGGGTCTTATTAATTAAATTCATGTATAGTATTGAACCAGTTCATTAGATTTTTCAGGGGGAGATATTTTGTCTACGTATTTATTTATAGTCCGGGACTAAGGGTCTTATTAATTAAATTCATGGTATTGACCCACCATTCTTAAGAGGGGGGGGTGCAAATTTGGTACATGTTTTTTTCAGTTCAATTTGAGTAAACGTGACTAACGGCACTATTTGGACGGAAGGGTTTATTTGGCACATGGTTGAAATTTAAGTATTAAATTGGAAAAAATAAATATACGCCAATAAAAAAATAATAAAACCTCTAATTATTTATTTTTCCTCCATTTTTTTCTTACAAAAGCTTAAAAATAAATAAATAAATCTAAAACTTAATAATACATGCATGAATTAGCTAGCGTGGAGGAGCTGATCAGGAGTTCTCAAGTTGTTCATTTGAATTTGAGACTAACGGACTTTGGACTAGGGACGGGGGTTATTTTTAAGTTGGATTAAATTGGAAAAAAATAATAAAACCTCTAATTATTTATTTTTCCTCCATTTTTTTCTTACAAAAGCTTAAAAATAAATAAATAAATCTAAAACTTAATAATACATGCATGAATTAGCTAGCGTGGAGGAGCTGATCAGGAGTTCTCAGTTGCATGACTGTTGGCGAAACCCAAACCTTTCATTCCTCAAATCATACTCCACGTAAAAATTCTGCATCTGAAAGTTCCCCAATATAATGGCGGGCCCACCCGCCACTTGTTTCTCTCCAGCAACCCCATCTGTCACCAAAGTCAAACACACCGCCCCGTCACTCCCACCTTCCTCCCCATCCCCCTCTCCCGCCATCGCAAGTATATTCTCCAACGGCAACACCATCTCCGCCCCTCCCTTGAAATGAAACCTCAGCTCAGGAAACGACACCATTTCTTTCTCCATGTTCTGCTTCTTTGACACATTGAAACACGGCCTCAGCCCCGTCAGAGCTTCCACTCCCACCGCCCTCTCGTGCTTAACCTGCCTTCTGAACTCCGCCGCCACCAGCTCGAAGACCCCACGTGACATGAACGTGAATGTGGTCCCGGAGTCCACGACGGTCCCGCCGCTTCCGTTTGGTTGTGGGTTTAAATACTTGTACGGAACCTTCACGTGCCGGCCTCCCACGCTGATCTGACGGAGGGCCACGTAGTAGTACACGGAGAATTCTGGCTTTTCGGCGAGTTTTGGATTCTTCACAAAGTTAGTGTAGCTTAAGTTTAACAAACCCTGAGTCTTTTCCGAGTCATTGTAGAGCACGAGCGAGCTGTGTTTATTGGTGTCGTCGAAACGATGAGAGAGAAGGCAGTAAGAGAATTTATTCAGGCCCAGTTGTGTCGGCAACGATGATGGGCCACGCCCGAACCCGACGATCCCAGCGGGTTGGTAAGAAGAGAAAACGGAGCAACCGACAAGGAAGTCACGTCGGTTAGAAAAGTTGAGAGTTTCGGAGAGAGCGAGACCTCCTGTGTTGCCCGAACCGTAGAAAATGAGATACGGAGGGCAGATCTGGTTGGTGCAGTTATTGGAGTTTGAGCGATGAATCCAAGAGCATTTAGGGTTTAGACAGCCAAGGATCTTGGAGGAGGAGGAGAGCTTGGGAATGAATGAAGTTATTGTGGTGGAGTTTGAGAAAGAGCAGTTGTTGCAACGGTAATGATGGGTGCATGGGAACCAAGTGAAGTCGCTGCCAGTGTCTAAGAGGAAAGGGAGGGTTTGTGGAGGGGTACCGAAGCTGAGAGAGATAGAGTAAGCTCCATAGCTGTGGGAGAAGATTGAGGTTGTGGTGGTGGAAGGGGTTGTGGGAGGATTTTTGAGGTTTTTGCTTGGTTAGAGAAGAGGAAGCTAAGTAGTTGAGGTTTTGGTATGGAATGGGAGGTGGGTTTTTGTGGAAATGTGAGAGTGGGATTGTAGTGGTGGTGGAGATTAGTGGTAAGAGAGAGAGTAGAGAGAGAAAGCAGAGCAGAGAACATGAAGAAGCTACAGCAGCCATGGTTTTTGAGAGAGAAATGATTCAGTTTGTTTGGTTCTTAAAGTTAAAAGTCTAAACTGGGAATAATGAAAGAGAAATGATTCAGTTTGTTTGTTTTGCAACTGTGACTTAAGGTTTTTAGTTATAAAGTCTTGCAGTTACTGCATATGTGATGTGTCTATTCTAGATCGATGAAAGGTTCGTAGAGTTAGTTACGTTAGGTTAAAGTGATTACTAATTGCAACTAAGTGAACATGTGAGGTTTTTAAGTGATACAACTGTCCCTTGCAGTTTGCATATGTGATGTGTCTATTCTCAGATCGAGAAAGGGAGTTGTAGTAAGTGGGGTTAGAGTTAATTAGACAAGACATTTTAAGGTTTTTCCATTGCTACTTAGGAGTTTACAGCTTCCTCTTCCAAGTAGTCAGAAGTGACAGCAATTTTGCAGTTGTAGTAAGCTTTAAGCATTCGTTTTTATTTTTTTTTTGTTCTATTGTAAGTTGGGTGATTTTGATCTTCAATGCTTTTCGAGAATTTCAAGCTGATTTTTATTTTCAATTTTTTTTCTCAGGGAATTGAGCAACTTCAATGCTTTAAACAGAATGGCCAAGCTTATTTTCAATAATAATTCTATTCATATGAGTTTGTTCACTACCTAAACAGAGCTAGTAAAAAAGACTGGATTTGATCTGTTAATGTTGTCTGGAAATCATTTATTTTTCTAGTTGTGAGGAGAGAGGCACTGGACTCTTTTGTAGGCTAGAGGCACATGGTTAGCCTGTACACATGAAATGTCACTTTCTAATTAATTAATGGAGGCTCAAAGATAAATTTTCAAGACTTGCCTGGTTCAATAAAATAAGTGACTACGACAAAAAACTTAATACGCAAGTTTTAAAAACTTTGTTAAAAGTTAAAATTTCGCATTCCTTATTTTTATAAAATTTGAATAACAAATATCAGTTCTTAAAAATCTTTTAGAGACTAAAATAGAAATTTATAAACTACTAGTTCAACCATATCATCTCCATAGTAAAAAGGGCGTATTTCATGTTCCTCTGAGACTTTCAAAGCTTCTATACTATCTTGTTGTAAGAATAAAAAAATTCTATATATTTGTTTTGTTGTATGAATATACTATCTTGTTGTAAGAATAAAAAAATTGCTATATATTTGTTTTGTTGTATGAATAGAATATCTAATAACGAGAATCTTGTAATCTAATAGAGATGGATCATAACTTCATAAGTCACTTTTAACAAATAGAGAAATGGATCCATGTCTACCGTTTGGCTGCTATAGTGCTATGTGAAATGCCAGCTTAAATCACTTTGCCAACTCAATGGAGCATACAAAACACAAGTCTGCAAGTGTAAAACAGATTTTTTTTTGATAAGTGTAAACCAGAAATTCATAGCATCACAGGTATTCAAATAAATGTTTTAATATTCCACTTATGAGCACGATGAATCACAGGTCATTGGCTCCGAGGTGTTTCCTAGACAAGTTAGATAAAATCAGTTTTTGGATTAATATCAGAGACGATGATCTTGGCTTTTCATGTTTTTCTTTCTTCACCTTCTTGATTGCTAAGCTCAGTACTAGAAATAAAATCACTCATGAAACTTATTGCGTGTTTGGTACACGCAACTGAATCCATGATTCTGGATTCAAATCCAGAAAATTGCGGGTCCCACGGCAAAAAATCATGTTTGGTACAAAGGATTTAAATGAGGATTCAAATCCCAACTTGAATTTTTATGTGGGTCCCATGGCAAATTTGAGTTCACCCTTTAGCTGTTTTTGAATCCAACCCGGATTCAAATCCAGACTCAATTTTTTTGTGGGTCCCATTTTTTACCGTTGCTGGGCCCACCAAATTCATTTCTCCCGTTTTCTCTCTCTCTCCTCCACTGCTTCTCTGCCTCTCTCTCTCTCCTCTCGGCCATTACAGGTACGGCCTCCTCCCCCGATTATCTCTCTTCATTAATCTCGCCCAAATCCACTGCCCGTTGAAACCCACATCCTTCAAACCCAAACCCAGATCTTCAAATTCAAAACCCAAAAAAAGAGAGGAGCAGGAGAGCAGAGAGAGGAGCAGGTCTGAGAGAAAAGGAAAGAAAAAAGAAGAAAAAAAATAAGGAAGAACTCTGGGGAAGGCAGGAACTTTCGGATTTACTGATTTAGGAGTTTTTCCCGCACCGATCTGACTTATTTAGAAAGCTAGAACGGAGAGGGAACACCCGGTGAAATATGGTTTGCTGGTTCCGAATCCGTTGCTATTGGACTTGGCAAGTAAGCCCAGAAGGAAGAAGTCGTAGCTGCTACCTTCTTCTTCTTCTTAGTCTGCTCGAAAGGAAACCCAGTAAAAAGAGGACCGGTAGAGCAGAGAAAGGAGCGGGTCTGAGAGAAAAGGAAAGAAAAAAGAAGAAAAAAAAGAGAGGAGAGAGAGAGAAAGACTAAACGATGTCTTGTTCTATTTCTGCAGCATATTTCTGCAGAAATATTTCACCCAGTTACAGAACCGGAATCACCAAGAAGGTCTGATATCATACAAAGTTTAGCACCAGGGGCAGCACAGAGATGTGGGTACTGAAGATACAGAGCAGATAAGAAGAGAAAAGAAAGGGGGGGGGGGAGTACGTGGGTGGTGGGGGAAAAAAAAAGAAAAAAAAATAAATAAATAAATAAAGGGGTGTACTACATGGGTGGTTGGGGAAAAAAGGAAAAATAATAATAATAATATAATAATAATAAAATCTAAATTAAAAAACCAAAACAATGTACCAAACACAATTTTTTTTTTAAATGGTGATTTCAGTTGTGAAACCAAAACTATGTACCAAACAGAATTTTTTTTACAATCTTGAATTCAAATCAGGATTAAAGTTCCAACTTCAATAAAGTAAAAAATCACGAAACCAAAACAAAAAACGAAAACACGTACCAAACAGGCCCTTACAAACTTGGCTTTACAGGTATGACATGCTAAACGAGAGCTTTTACTGTTCCTTTGACCTCTTCCGTGCCAAAAAGCGTTCTTTAGCTGCAGCCACGGCATCTCCACTTCTCTTATGATGGTCATTCTTTGGCTGTTCTGCTGATGGTTGTTCACCTGAAGTTTTTTCTTGTTCTGAAGTGTCGGTAACTGGCTTTACATCTGGGGCTGGGGATATGAAGCTTCTCTTAGGCAAAGTGGAAGAACTTTCACCTTGATGCTTGTCTTCCATGCCTGAAACCTCCAAAGGTGAATTTAATGGATCTGGTGACCGACCTTCATCTGATGTATCAGCATAGCCTTTTTCTTCAAGCTTCTCTGGCTCGCTTGACTCAGCCTGTTTCACTGGCTTCTTTGACTCAACCTGCTTCTCTAGTTTCCTTGCCTCAGCATCTTTTGCACCAAAAGCAACATTTTTTCCAATGTACATGTAAAAATCACTCAAGTCACTCTTCTTTGTAACCTTTAAACAACAGCACAAAAATTAATTATCAATTAGGGTTCAATAATTTGAGAATACCTAAAACAAAAATATTTATTAAAAAAAATATCATATGAAAACATTTACTTTAGTGTGCTCTTCAAGAAAATATACATCACAGTATGTTGATGCATAAAGACATATGGATAGAATATTTAACTAAACATACTCATCACCAAAATATATATATATATAAAAACTTTACATGTACTAATGATAGCATGATTCCACTCTAAGTACCATGACGTTATTCATAACACCATAAAGTGAAAGTTGCCACAGAAGTTGGGACACTCACCAATAAAGGTTCCTGAGACCTTGTTTATAAATATGGCATTCATTGTTTACAGCTAGAGAGCTACATTGGTACTATTATATTGTACTGAAATATAGTGGCTGAGGGCTGTAACAAATTTTCAGCTCCTTCTCCCAAAAATGTATGAAATAGCATACAGAAATGACTCCTGGGAAGTAGAAAGAGACTTAGTTGATACAAACCTCAATGCCTTTCATTTCTCTTTTAAGGCGTATGTCCTACTTATAGTATTAGTCCTCCAGCCTATCGAAATTTGTGTTTTTATTAACAATCAACACGTGCTTTGTTGGAACTATAAAAAAAAATGTTCGGTCATTACGCTTGGTCAGTCATGTTGGGATCAAAGAAAAGTAGAAGTTTCAACCGTGTTGATGGCATTCTAAGTTTCCAACTAAAGTATGCAACCTTTTTGAATTCTCTTCTAATATTGAACACAAGAGCATGCAAGAAATAAATATATAATCTAAACTGGCAATCTTCAGTTAATCACATGCAAAGAAGTAATATAAAACAAAAACCATGATAAGTCAACGTAAGTGAAGTTAGATAATAAAAAAATAGACCAGGTAAAGTGACATACATCCTCCTTTGCCTCTCGTTGTTCACGTAAACGTTCTTCCTCCATCCATTTTCTCTGCTCTTCAAGTTTCTTTTTATAAGCACTTGTCACAAATTTGTCCTTGTCTGCAAAGAGGTGGTCATCTTTGCTTCTCTCTTTAGCAATTTTTCTCTCATACACTACTTCACGATATTTCTCTCGCTCTTTTGTTTTTTCTTTCAATAGCTGAATATATCTTGGCTGCAAGAGAAACAAGCATGCTGATTAATTATAAACACTATTTAACCAACTCTATGAAAAGACAAACAAAATTGAAAATAGATACTCCAATTTCTTATCAGATAAATAATTTTTTTGTACAAAACCTGAAAAAAAAAAAAAGAAGAAGAAGAATTGGGATTGCCATATGCCCATAACAAACGAACTAGTTTTCCAACAGAACATTATGTCCATATGTAGTAATTCCATTCCATTGAAGATGTTGGCTTTCTCAGCTACTAAAGTTAATACATTAACATGTAAATGATAAGAACTTAATTTGGAAAAGACTTTTTGAGACATGAAAACAAAATAAAATAAAAAATTGTATACAAAAATACATTTTTAATTACTGACTTAAAGTAGTCATCTCTTCACTTCTTGATCATGCAGTGGTAAATCAAGCAATGAGATAAAAGCTTTCTCCTGAAACCTCAAATATAAAGTCTGTTGACTTTCTAAAGAAGGCATAGTTTCATATGAAGTATATGCTAAGGTTCACAACTCGTGTGAGACCATGATTCAAAACATTAACATCAAACTATTCTCAACTACCAAAGAAGCAAAACTAATTAGTGGAAGTTCATGGAAGCTAAAAGCTAAAACATGCGCAGGGGTGTAGAATTGCAATTCAAGTTGAATTGGCTGCCTTAATATTAATTTTTAGAAATATATTGCATCTTAAGAAATTTTTTTTTTGATAAGTCATCTTAAGAAATTTAAGATTGTTAAACACTGATCGAAAGTTAACAATAGAGGGGTGTCACCATTTCATTCACTTATCTCTAGCATTTTAGAGTAGGTGGATCATGGGAATCCTCCAAGAGTGATGGATAGCTTTGTAGAAGTTGAATTTTAGAATCAAATTACCTTTAAACTTGAGAAGTTGATAAACAGTGAAGCTTTTCAATATTCCCAACCATTATGAGAGTTCTTAGATAATGCTGTAGATAATCACTTCTAATCCAGCAAATTGTTGTTTTTTATTATTTGTTTGTTTAGTTTAGATAAATATACAAGACTCACATGCTATACATGATTGAACCTTATACCTCACCCTCCACACCTTTTTTTTAGAGGGGAGGGAAAGCCATTTGGACCAAAGACCATTAGCTGATCCACCATATTGTTATCCCCTCTGATTCCATTTAATCTAAATGATTATATGAGTGCTAGAAATTCATCAAAGACCAAGTAAAAGCGGTGACTCCTGTCAATTATTATGAATCAATCCAATTTTTTCTTTCTAATGCCTCATTCAAAGTGATGGATTTGTGCAATACATACAAATTATACAATACATACAAATTATATTAGGGGCAAAACTTCAAAGTAGTTATGCTGGTTTCGAGATTACCTACTTGATTGATAAATCAAACCCTTTTTTCAGTAAATTCTAGAATCAAGATCTATACAAGTACTTGGAAAAATAATTACCATCCTCTCTTCACGATCTTGAGCTCGAGGTCGAACGGCTTTCTCTTTCATCTCATCATAAACTCCGTCATAATCAAATACTGTGGGATCCTCTTCCAGGGCTTTCTTCTGTTGTTCTTCAATATCCTTGAGAGATTTTTTCTTGCTAGCCTGCCGAGAGATATCTCCCTCCACATCATCATCATCCTCATCATTAAAACCAAAAGGAGGCGGGCGGGGTGGCTTTGCTGGCTGCTGCTTCTTCTGCTGTGCTGGCAGCCTAAGGTTCAACCCATACCCTATCCTGCTCATTGCACTTTCTTCTTCCTCTGAGGGACCTGGAAGTTAAACCAAGTGAGGGTCAAGGTAGCTGGATTTAGACAAAGATATATATGACTTGTCACTGATCCTTTTCCAACAATTAAGTGGTACTTGAAATCAGTGGATTCTGGGTATTAAATCTTGGGTGAATTTAACCCAAATTCAAATACCTTTTTGAGAATCAAGATTACAAGAACACTAACAGTTTTCTAGTGATGTTCTTATCTAAGCAAGACACGACAAGTTTTGCCTTGATATGATTAGGAAAAGAAGATAACACGGAAGAGAAGAAATATCAAATTATCAGGTTTCCCCAATTCCTATTTCGACCCATTAAATATATAAATAAATTGGAATTTGACCAATTCTACTTCTTTTCCAGAATTGGCCCAAAAGAAGTCTATTGTTCCAGTTTTCTTTGTTGGGGGGGATTAGAGTTTAGGAATAAAAGGAAGGAGCTTTTAAGACTCATCATATAAAAGCATAGTTTAAGAAGATTTAGATATAAACGAAAGTTGTCAATACTGTACCAGAGGCCGTTTTGGTTTGGTCAGGGAATGAAATATTTCGCTACCAGTCAATACTTGTATTCCGGTTCGGGGTTACAGGCCTTAATTCTATCTTTAAAGTATATATATATATCAGTTCAATTTCTATAATATATGTATGTATGAGTATTCCATCTTTTTTGCAAACATATGCAATAGAGTTAAATACTGGTTTTTTCTACTATTTACTACTATCTATAATTCCATACAGCAACAAAAAAACATTGTAATTATAAGACCTAGCCACCACATCACCATTATACTCCAATTCATACATCACGATGTATCAAACACATTATTGCAACTGGGGAGACAGATAACTTGCAATAAGCATAACCCATTAATGTTAGCAGCAAATTTAGTTCAATTATAATCAATATCAAGCACGAACATCCAAAATTTCAACGAAAGAAATGCAAAACTTATAAAACAGCAGTACAGAAACCCCAGTGACAGGGCGGAGACGCAGCAGAGATTGAAAACAAAAAATGAAAAACTAAGGAAAGTAGCAAACCTCGGTGCTGGCGTTGAGTAGCGGCGGAGATTGAGGGGGCCACCGACGGCGTGCGGAGGAGAGACGAAAGAGATCAGAGAGATTGAGCAGCAAAGGGAAATATGGCCGACAGAATCAGCAATCTGGATTTTAAGGGAGAGCGAAATTACAATAAGGCCATCCCTTATCTCTGCAAATTACGATATTTAATTTTTTTATAAATAAAATCCGTACTTACCGGATTGCATTTACCGGCCCAAATACATGATTTCGCACCCGAAAAGCCCGAAACAGATATTTTGGTTTGAGGTTTAAACTTTAGAACAATAAATTGAAGTGGGTTTTTTTTTTTTTTTTTTTTTTTTTTTTTTTTTTAATATTAAAAATAATGTTTATGTAACTTTGTATATTTAAAACCATTGTATTTACTCTGAGATGAGATCCAAAATTACTATTTAATTTTTATATTTTAAGTTTTTCCAACTTAAGTAGTATTTTATTATTTTTAATTTTGAAAAACTTCTTTTTGCATCAACAATTGTAACAAGTATTGTGAGTAAATTTTTGTAAGCAATGCATCCATTTGAAACCAAAAGCAAAAAACAAACAAACAAGAAATCAAGTCTTTTTATGTAATCAATAGTTGTTATATTACATGTTTGAACATTATTATAATATTTTTCATTTTTATATTTCTTTGTATTATTTCATTTTTTCTATAATCTTTTTTTTTTTTTCTTTTTTTCTTACTCATTTGTGAGATTTTCATCTAATATTTATGTTACGTTTTTTATACTTCTAATAACAACTGTATCAATAGATTCTATTTAAGATTCAATTAAGTTTTCTATTCTCTCTCTCGAATGGTAAATTATGAGACCAATATTGCAACAAACTGTGAATAATGGTAAAGTATGAGACAAAGAGAGGGGTTGCCTGTTTGAGAGAAAGAGAATTGGAGGCGATTGGCCATGGAACAAAGATGGTGATCCACACAATGCTTTTGTTGGTCCAGTTCACATGCAAATATGCATTGGATAGGATTGATCAAAATTCATTTGTAAACCTCAAAATATTTTAATAATATAATTGAATTAAATAATAAATATAAATATAATATAGTATTTCAAACTCATATAAAGAAAAATCATTGTAGGTAAGTGATATTAGTATTTATTAAAATTGTTGAAACTTTAGCAATAGAATTTCACTTTGTATCAATTATAGTAATTATTTAAACGTACTTATAGTGTCTTATATGATATAAGGAGAAAAAAGGAATTCACTTGATACAAAGTGCACAACTGTATGATACAACTTTTATTATATAGTATATGATGTAATATGATATAGATATGAGTTTATATAATACGCAGGGGGTGGCTCTGAATACATTTTGGGGTCTAAGGCAACAATTTCAAAGGGGTTTCATTTGTATATAAATCTAACCCCATGCCTCACTACACAAACATAAATGAGGCTAAGGTGGCAGTATTGCTTAGGGACATAGAGAGGTTTAAATTTAACTTCTAAAACCCTATTGTGCTATAACCCACCACCTATCAAACCTATATGGTTCAAGCTCCATCAATGGAGCATGAGGGAGACCACTACCACCATTGTTCCACTATGGGTCATTGGAGAGGGCCGAAGTCGAGCAATCGACAACCCCTCAAATGGCACGAGAGAGAGAGAGAAGGTTATGAGATAGATCACGATTTTAAAGGGAATACGAATCTTATTACTTTATTAAAAATATAAATACATTTTTTAGGATAAACAAGCTGAAGAAAAAAAAAACGAAAACTGTGTCGTTTTAAATGTTTAACCACAATTTGCTATTAGGATAGACCGAAGGACCTCCTTTGGCAATGAATGTGAATTTAAAGCACTAAATAACAAAAATGAAATTTAAAGAACATAAACGACAATTAGCCAAAAGAGGATATCATTTGCATTAATATTTTTCAATGGTCGGTGATGGACAAGACAAGCATCTCATACAAAGGAAAGAAAAAGCAAAGATTTCACAATTCAAATGTTTTGCTAATATTCCAGATGAGGACACACAACCCGTGGGAAGCCCAGCTCACGAGAGCCGGCACCGCAACAAATGCTAAATGCAACGGCGCCCTTGTAAAGTTGCGCATAGTGAGTAGTGGCAGCAGTGATTGTGGAAAGTGCTTGGGTAGTTAATGCTTTTGGTTGGTTGGTGGGACGGGCCTATTTGCTATTTGCGATTTGCCGTTTGCGATTGAGAAATTACGCGCCAAATAAAATAATCGCCACTTTAGGCGCGCATCACCGATTCGATTTCGAACCACCTTAATTATTTTTGTCGTTGACGCAAAAACACCAAATGCTTATTCCTCACCCATCCTCAACAGCTCAAATACCACACGCTCAAATCTATCGAAGAGATAACAAAGCCACCGCATGATTTTCTTTACTCTTAAGCTTGGTTTGACATTTATTTATTTTTTTTAATTTTTTAAGCTTATCTTCCAAACCAACACTTATTTAATATTCTTGATCTTAATTTATCGACTTTAGCAAAGATATTGTTAAACAATTTCCTACGTTGTAAGATTAGTGTTTGTAATAAAAAAAATTGGTTGGTTAAGTATCAAGTCATATCAAGTATTAGTTAAGTAATATAATTTTTTAATAATTTTTATTGGATTAATATTTTAAAAATCTCACGTTAAATTATATTAATATGATGATATTTACTATTTAATCTATAATTTTAAAAGTATATATTTTTTAAAATTCAAACATTTTATATATGATAATAGTAAACTTATTCAAATAAATTTATTACAGAAATTAATTTAACTGTTTAATAAATATATTTTCTTATCCTATACAGCAAATAATTATCCCTATACTATAGGGACCGTTCGAGACCGAACCACATATGATAGTGGCCACACGAAGCGGTTAGATCTAGACGCGCACTGGTTTCACATTTCTTTATTTAAATAAATTTTTTATTTGTCTTTTCCAATTTATTTAAATAAAAAATAGAAGAAAAAATAAATAAATTTGGTGAGTAAATTTATAAGTGCTTCCCTCCACATCTATATCCGAACCAAATTCCCTCCTTCATGCCCTTTGTTTCCCTCGTTTTCTGCTCTCTTTCTCTCTCCCGCTTTTTTATTTTCCTTCTCCCCAAACACCCTCCCAGATCTTCCACCCACCTTCCTCTTCCTCCACACCCGATTTTCCCTCCAATTCCTCCATTTCCGTTTCCTCTCAATTCTCTCTCTAGCTCTTCACAACTCACAAGCTAACTGCTATCTCTCTCTCTCTCCCAAAACCCTCAAACCCCAAAGCCCACTCGACTCGATCTTGATTCTAAAGCGGCTCTCGATGTCGGGACCGCAAGCTCCGACTCCATCGGCGCAGCCAGCGGCAGGGCAGATCATGCAGCAGCCGCTGAGACGGCAGCTCCCGTTCTCAACTTTGAAGCCGCCGTTCGCTGCTCCAGCTGACTATCACCGCTTCTCTGATCCTCGCCGCGGTGTCGCCGATCACGAGCCCGAGGGCATCGTCGTTAAGTCTACTGTGAGCTTTCCTTTATTGTGACTTTTTTTTTTTTAAGACAAGTTTTTTTTAAATAATAAAATTTGCTGTGTATTTTAATGTTTTGTGAATGGAGAAGAGAATTGTGTTGGGATCTGCTTGTTTTGTGAATGGGATGAGTTATTGAGGTTTGGATTTGTTGGTTTTAGTGATTTGGGTTAGTTCTTTGTGTTCGGATTTGTTGAAACTGTGGAACAAAAATTCGTACTTTGTTTTCAGTGAACTGGGCTTTTGGGTCCATGAATTTAAGATTTCAGCTTGCCGTGGTAGTTTTCGTGTTGCTTTTAGAGTGTCGGGTTCTCTGATTGACTTCATTTCTTCCTTAATTAGTAAAATTGATGTCTTTTTTAGGGGTGCATTTGGTTAATTGTCTGGTTGACCATGTGTTTTTCATTATTGTTGTGTTTCTTGTTAGTTTTGCATGTGAAACTAAGATTCTGATTAAGTACGCATTAGTTTCCGAATGCTCTTTGTGTCTGGAAGGTGTTTTGAGTCTTGCATGAGAGGATGGATTTATTTGCAAGTTATTAATGCTTGTTCTAGTGATATTAGTTTGACTTGTGTTGCTATTTATGCATGACCGCCTGCTCTATTTTTGACTAACAAGTTTCTCATTTAAATTCTATAGTCTGCTTTGGTGCTTGTTGGGGAACAACGAGTTCAGAGTTCTTGTAGAACTTCAGCTATGTCTAGATCTTCTTACAAGCAACGGAGCCACCTATCTGAAAAAGTGAATGCTCCTCTGACATTAAATTAATGTTCTAAATATGTGCTGATAAGAATGTTGAGAGATCATAAACAACTAGATTATGGATATGCTAATATTTGGCTAAGAAGATCAGATTCGAAAGCATGTACTATTCTATGTCATTTTTTTTTTACATCAAATAACAAGATGCTGACAGAATACGTCAATGATGTGTACTGGAAATGTGATCCATACTGGAATTGTGAAGGATTGAAAAGCCACCACTTTCTAACTGGAATGCTACTATGAGATTTTCTCTACATGGTTACATCTAGAACTTAGATATTAGAACATTGTATGTATCAATGCACTATGCTTCAAATACTTTATGAAAGAGAAAATATATTGATGCACTTATGTCAGCTGCTTATCTCTTCCACATTCATGCTAGAACATTGTCAATATTGATGCATTTATGTTACAAGTACTAATAAAAAAATAAATATATTCATGCATTTATCTCAGTTGCTTATCCTTTCCGCATGTTCCTAAAAATGAAACCGTTGACAAACATTTTCAAATTGAGAGAGGTATCTTTGTATTCTCAATTAGCTAGGGTATCCATTTGCGAAAGTAACACATTGAGCTTAGTATAGAGATTTTAATTGCCTGGACTTTGAAATGTCAGAATTCTGAATATATTTGGTAGAATACCTGCCTATTGACAAATATTTTGGATTAGCATCTTAATGTAGCCATAAAATTTGTATCCTCCTAACATGGTTGCTATGGGTGTAAGTCTTTGTAAACTTGTGTATGGATGATACAAATATTTGGGGTTTCCCTCTCCATGTCCAAATCTTAAAACATTTATTGCATTATCATTTTACTGTAAATGGTTACAGAAATTAAGTTATTCTATATCTCATGTTTTGGGGAATCCTATTGTATGTCTGATGGCTCAAGTGAAGACCAGTAGACCAGGTTCTTGAGTTCACTTCGCTTCCAAGTTTGACCTCTATAATTAAAGAGATCAGTTCTTGCGGATGAGCTCGAGCCCAAATGGCACCTCCCCTTCATAAGAATGGGTGGAGAGTGAAGTCATGGTCCAATATCCTCTAGGTGTGTACTTACCAATAAAAAAGAAGATAAGTTCTTATTTCTATATGAAAAGAGAGAGATGATTCATTAATTGGGGTAAGATGCTGAGTTTGTTTCTCCAAAATGTTCATTGTGAATAATCATTACATGTTGCTTCGTAAGGAAAAATTATTTTCTTCCATGTGCCTGTTTAATGTGGAGTTTGAGACTACACTGTCCAAGGTGACATCATAAATTCAGCTCATATAAACCTTCTTAAGCTACAATCTTCTGGATCCTTCTTTTGCCATGTGTTCTTGTTCTTCTAGATTGGGAACTTCTATTGTGCTTGAAAGTTTTAATATTTATTTATCTTTGTAATCCATAGTCTCATAACCTCTTTTTTCCCAAAGCCTGAACTCTGACTCCTTTAGAGAGATTGGATTTGTTGTCCATTGTTTTTTTCTTGGCTGCTTCTTTTTGGTTGTCTTTACCTTTGCCTTTTTTTCCCCCTCAAAGTTGATAACTTTATTACCTATCAAATTTATGTGCATCTTGTTTTTGATGCTCAAATAACTTGTTGTAGATGCAACCCATACACATATTTACAATTTTCTGAAATGAAAGTGTTATGCCTTGAGATTGTCTGAAGGTGATGTGGCTCGAGTCAAAATGGCTTGAAAGATTTTTTTTTTTTTAAAAAAAAAAGGATTCAAGTATCTCTGTGTTCTTGGCCCATAAGCTCATTATGTGATGTTCATATCATGTTCTTTCCTCACACCTGACTTGCATATAGCATGCAAAATGTGAATCATATTGCTTCTTGCCTCTCTTGGAATTTTTTTCCCTTTTGGTTTTCATCAACACACTCAGCATTATGTATGTTGCTAAAGGCTACATTATCTCTAGTTGCATTGTCCAGCCTCTTGAAACTTAGGCTGGTTGTGAATTTTGATGTTTTTCACCCAGCATTATGTATGTTCTATGAGCATTCTTTTATCTTGAATGGAGCCTTGAATTCTTGTATTCAATTGAATATTTGCCTTTGTTGCTGATTGTATGCTTTTAATCAGCAATTAAAGCGTAAGAGTGAGACGGCAGATTATGAAGCTGAGTCGAATGATAGAACAACTGGTCCTGGAGTCACTGAAGTAGTTAATAATCACCTTCAGACACCTGTATCAGTAAAAGGGGGAAAGGCAAACAAAACATCAAGGCTTACGAAGTGCACTAAATCTGGACCTCTAACTCCTGTGTCAAATGTTGGTGAGTAGTAAAACTTGTTGAGTGTGCTCCATATTTATATTGCTGCATGTATTGTTGGTATTGGTTAATGTAAATCATATGTTAAGTTGGTACTAGCAGAATTCTCTCACTTAGAATAACACTTCTTTTTCCTTTTGTCTCCATTGGTCCTAGCAGAAAGCATAAGATACATTTACTGAGTAACTTTCTGTAAATTTGGCAGGATCTCCTGGCAATAGTCTCACTCCAGCTGGTCCTTGTCGCTATGACAGCTCTCTTGGTAACAGAATTTCTACTATTCCTTTGTTGATTATTTTATATTTTATTTTTAAAATAAGCATGGTTCACTTTGTTATAGGCTCTGTTTGTGGAACAGAGAAAGTGCATGTTTAAGGTGACAAACCTATGATTCTCATTCAGGTCTCCTGACAAAAAAGTTCATCAATCTGATCAAACGTGCTGAAGATGGTATTCTTGATCTAAATAAAGCTGCTGAAACTTTAGAGGTGACTATTTTTCTCTCTGGTTCAACACATCAATTGTTGTAAAGTTCTATTAGTGGAAGATTTCTGCTACAGGTTCAAAAGAGGAGGATATATGATATAACCAATGTCCTGGAAGGAATTGGTCTCATAGAGAAGAAGCTCAAAAACAGAATTCAGTGGAAGTATGGAAATTTCCCAACTTTTTAAAAGTTTTATGTCATATTTTCTTATTTTAAATCTTAAAAATCTATTCTCTATTGCACATGAGGAGTTACTCAGTTTGATTGATTGTTTGATTAGGGGGCTTGATGTCTCAAGGCCAGGAGATGTTGATGAAAACTATTCCAGTTTACAGGTATGCAAAATAGAGAAATTGTTTCTTGTCTTGCAAGCATTATGGTTGCTCAGGCTCTGCACAACTCTGTGAAGAGTATGTGTGTGCGTGAGTGTTCTTGTTTTATTTGATTTTATTGTTTCTATTGAGAGTGAATTTCCAACTCTGCTGGGTTGATTGGAAAACCAGCGTTAAGCCTATGATGAAGCAAATGTATTAATATGAATATAAACTTGATGAATGCCTTGTATGCCAACCATCTGGGGTTGGCATCCCAGGTTTTTCCTCCTTTTAGCTTCACTGCTAATTATTATTTTTGTTTAAAAATCATTGGCCATGGTGTTTGCATGGCACCAGTTCAATCCATGTTCTCTTCAGATTATTGTCTTTGTGGCACCTTTGGTATTAAATCCTTAAAACGAGCAGAAAGGTGAAGTTAGTCTTCAGTGAGGCTTCTGACTTGAGTTTATTATATCCGTATCACCATGTACATAATATTCAGATGATGGTTCAAATCAGTTTGTCTCCCATGTGTAGAAATAATGAACATAAATAATGTTCGCATATTTGTGAAGGTGAAGATATCTTTACTTGTCCAAAAAGAAAAATAGAAGGTGAAGGATTTGGCCTTATTTTTTCTTTCTCTTAATCTGTAGGCAGAAGTTGAAAACCTTTCCATTCAAGAGTGCAAATTAGATGAGCAAATAAGGTTACGTAGCTATGCTTTCCTAATATGCTCTTTTTAATTAAATTAAATTAATTAATAATGAATTATTACTATTAGTATTTGCAACCATTGATGTGCTGAGGCTTCTTGTCTGTTTCAGAGAAATGCAAGAACAATTGAGGGACCTGAGTGAAGATGAGAACAATCAAAAGTATAATTTTCTCTTTTTACCTCCACCAAGATCGATTTGCTTTTGTGATGTAATTATCACTCTTTTGGGTCCATAATAGGCAATCATTTTAACTGTCACACTTATCCAACCTTTGTGCTGTGTTAGGTGGCTTTTTGTCACCGAGGAAGACATCAAGGGCTTACCCTGCTTCCTGGTTTGTTCTTTTCACTAATGTTGTCATATATACTTGGTGTTGTTTGGTCACCTTGCATTTCGTAAAATGAATTTCTCCTCTTAGCTGTTATCTAAATATAATGGTAATTGTTTCTACCAGAATGAAACATTAATAGCAATTAAAGCTCCACATGGCACCACTCTGGAAGTCCCAGATCCTGATGAGGTAATTAAGTGCAGACACGATTGACAAAAGAAGTTCATTATGTGTTTTTTACTTTAAAGTTTCTCAATGCAACTCTAATTTGTACCAGGCTGTTGACTATCTCCAAAGGAGGTACAGGGTAGTCCTAAGAAGCACAATGGGTCCCATAGATGTTTACCTAGTCAGGTATTGTTCCTTCTACTTGGCTTCAAGGTTATTGCATTTTCTGTAGCCAGTTGTCTCCCTGCACTAGCAAGATAAAGCCACAATCCTAGTGGAAGTAATGACGATTAAATATTGGAGAATTCAGATAATCTGACTCTGTCTCCATTTCTTACCATCCATCATTGTAGTCAATTTGAAGAAAAATTTGAGGAGATTAATGGTGTCGAGGTACCTCCCAGCTTCCCATCAAGTTCAGGGTTTAATGAGAACCCATCAACAGCAGTGGTCACTGAGGAGAGCAGAGGAAAGGAGATTGAAATGCAGGGACAAGATGATCAGAGAATGTGCTCAGATCTTAATGCCTCGCAGGACTTTGTGAGTGGAATTATGAAGATTGTTCCATCAGATGTTGATGTAAGTCTGGTTCCTGATTCCTATGGGTATAATAGTTTTTTGGAAGATACAATCTGTTATAAACTTTTTTTTTTTTTTGGTTTACTGGACCTCCAAAACATGATTATGAGCAGAAGCAACATGTTCTGATTTTCAAATATTTGTCTAAAAAAAGATGACATCAAATTACTGAAGAATGGATAGGTTTCAGAATAGTACATGCCTTCTTTTTGGTTAATTTTGCAAGCAATTTAAATGTGTTATTGCCAATAAGTTTGTAGTTTACAAAAAGTCAAGAAGTTCATCACCAAATAGTTGTTCCTGTCATGTTGGAGTTTGTTTTTGTTCTCCTGAGTCTTGATAAAGAAAGGAATATTGAGTTTTTCTTTTTTTTGGTAAAGAATATTGAGTTCTAATTTCTTCTGTTTCACTATTCAGAGTGATGCAGATTACTGGCTTTTATCAGATGCTGATGTTAGCATCACAGACATGTGGAGAACAGAACGTATCCTCCCAACAAGATGTTGCCTCTCAATTTTTTTTATAATTTTATAAACTTTTTTAATTTGCCCTGTCTTAAAATCTTTACAGTAAGTACTGAATTCCTTGATTCTTGACCATAGCTGGGGTGGAATGGAGTGACTTGGGTACACTTCATGAAGATTATTCCATGGCTAATGTCAGCACACCTCAGCCCCAAACTCCACCATCCAATGCAACAGAAGGGCCTCCTGCTGCTAACCCTACTAGGAGTTGAGACCTTGGAGAGTCTATGTTGATGATTTAAATCGAGGATACAGACTTTATGTGATGAGGACCTATGATGTCCAACCATTCTCATTTGTGTAAAACCCTGAAGGTTGGATTGAAGGTTCCAGGAGATGCCTGCAGGAGGTTCCCAGAAAAAGTGCAAGGAACCATTGGATGGAAGATGGGGCTAGCAGGTTCATTGTACAGTTAAGTAGCATACATAATCTGTCATTTGTAGTAAATAAAAAAAAAAATACCACTTGTTGTGTACACCCGTGTATATTATTACAATTCTTGGCTTTATTGTACTGGCTAGCTTGTCCTCTAGGTTTACTTGGCAAGTAATGAAGAGATATATCTCATATGATTAGAAGGATCAAGGAATAAAAGGAAAAAAAAAAAAAAAAAGCGATCTAATCATCCGGTGTGCTACTTCTATTTTAAACTATATCATCACTCCTGATCATGATGATGTACCAGGAGCGACCTAATCATTTTTGGTGATGAAGTGGCCATGGTATAAGCTGCCTGATTTGTGCATGAAGTTTTTCATGAGTGGGTTATGGGGTTGAATAAAACGTTTAGGGGTGGAACTGATAAAGATGGTTACTTCCCTCTATACGTAACAATAATTGTTGCTCATATCAGAGGCATATTGAGCATGACTCATTACCTAAGTAAAGACTGCCAAAAATGTAAAAATAAATAAATAAAGGATAATGCATGCTACTGAATTTGATTTTCAAGAATCGCCGTTTCATGTAAAATTTTTGAAGATTAGGATCCCATCAAGATCTTACTTCTGAGAGTCTTGAGTTTGTGGCACCAACATATAGTAACAGTCAGTTTACTGCCTTTGATATTGAGAGCTTGTTCATGCGTTGTTAAGGTTGGAAAAAGAAAAACATCATACAACTACTCAACAGCAATGGACTTGAGCTAGTGAAGATCGTTTGCATTATAATCAGGGGCTACAAGAAGGGGAAAAACCCCCATTACTATGGAAGTTCATTTTTGCATTAAAGGGAAAAACGTAATATGTTACATGTTAAGCCTGGCTTGGGACCCGGGAAGTACCAAGTGAGGCTAATTCTCTTTTTCAACTTTCAACTTTTCAATCCAACTGGCAACAATGGGAGTCAGAGCTACTGTTGGAGGAAATCTTATTGGAGATGCGGCCTTGTGTGCGGCATATGCCAAAGCAAAGGTACCAACTTTCTCCCCAGTCTCATTAGTTGAGATCCCCACCTGAAAAATTATAATATAGTGAAACTAAAAACCATATTTCATCCAAGACAATTTGCAGTTCCTACAAGTCTTTTATATTCTGCACTTACCTTTTGCAGCAAGGCTTGGACATCAACGCCAGATTTGATTAGTGCATAGCAGAGCGAGAAAGAGATCAAAGAGAGAAAAATTGAAGTGGCCAAGTATGCTCCTCCATACTTTGTTAGCAACTCCTTGGCTTGATCACCCTTTGATTTTGTTTTCTCAACACCTTCTTCCTCTCCTTCCTGTTTGGAGGTGAATATCTGCAGAGACATGCATGACATTTTAAAGAATAGAGTACACAGTCATAATTAAGGTATTAACGTACAACATTTGCAAAAGAAGGTAAATATTATTGCACATAGTGTGAATACACCCATAAATTATAAACATCAATGTCCACAAATTGTAAATATCAACCTTTACATATTTCCATAATTTTAGGTGGTGTGTACAAACACTATGCATTCATAGTGTGAACATATCATTACCCAATTTCTAATATCATAAAAAATTACTAAGGCTTCATTTGGGAGTTTAGAAGGGAATGGAATGATTAAATTTTAAAAGAAGGGAATAGAATGGAATGTATTTAATGAATAGAAAGGAATGGAATGGAATAGAATGGAATGGAAAGGAATGAAACTAAGTAATCTTGTTTGGATGTTTTAAAATAAATGAATAAAATGGAATGTAAGTAACCTTGTTTAGGAGTAATATTATAAATGAATGAAAATGAATCATTTTATAACAACATTACTACCATTTTAATCTAGTTTAGATACAGTGAGAATAATACTGTAGATTTACCATACGTATGCTCCCGACAACTACTTTAGTCCATTGAATTTAAATTGACATGAAAAGTGGATTTATCAAACTATAATTCTTTTTTATGCCACAGTTCTATAATAGCTATTGTTTCTATGTTTTTATTCTTGGGGAAGAGGATAAAATATTCCAATATAATTCAAAGATATTAAAAAAAAAAAAACTATTGAATCTTCATATCAACTAGCAACTATTGCTTCAACATCATATATAGAACCTTAACCTTTTGTAATCACATATATATATATGGAGGAATCATGGATAATTTAGTATTTAAAAAAAAAATAGTAAGGACATTTTGGAAGTTTTGGTGAAAATTTCATTAAACAAAATTTCATTTCTTCCTATTTCTTCCAATTTTGGGGGAAATGAAATTGGGGTTTCGAGGGAATAGGGGAAAATGAGTATTCCATTCCATTCTTTTCACTTAAACTCCTAGACAAAAGAATGATATTCCATTCTTTTCCATTCTCTCCTACTTAAACTTTCAAACAGGAAAAACGAAAAAATATTCTTAAAATTTTTTTTTTTTTTTTTTTCCATTCCATTCATTTCCCACCCCCAAACGGAGTGTAATTGTCTCAAAAAATTTAAACGGTTAGAAAATAATAAATTTTTTCTTTTACCCATAATTCTAAGAGTTTACTCCCACCTGACACCCTTCATACTATCACTGAATGCAAGTGACCTTTTCAACCTAATTTAAATTTACACCTATAGAATAACGTGTGAACTTTGAAAATAAACATACAATGAAACAAATCAATATTAGGAGTATTATTACCATAAGCCAATAATAAAAAGAGAATGAAATTGATAATCTGAGAGGTCCACAAAGTAGAAACAAGCAAAACGAAAAGAAACGGACAAGAGAAGAAATGGGCACCTTCCAGAGACCAGCCTCAAGGCCATACTTCTTTGCAACTTCTTCAGCTGAAGCAGAGGAGGATGAAGATGGACTTTCAATTTCCTCTGTTTTTTCTTTGAGAGCTCTGACTCTAAAGCTCTTCAAATTGGATTTGGAGGGTGGAATTGAAGCACAATTGCGGATTCTAAGCTGCCCGTTATTGAAGAAAGAAGCAGAAGGGGATAGCAAGGCTGTTGCCATTGTAAACCAACCAAAAGTTTTTTTTCTTTTTCTTTTTAATCTAGTCAAACATTGCTATAGAGTTCAGCTTCAGAGGCCAAAAAGAAGAAATAAAAAAATATCCCACAAAATTTGTTTGAGAGAGAGAGAGAGAGAGAGAAATTTATACGTGTCAGAACCAAGCAACAAAGAAAAGAAAAGGTCTATACAAGATAATGACATTAGGACAAGACAGACAAAAGCAAAGAAATTAGTGCTCTATTACTTTACTACCCCCACAATGTTCAGTTACTTTCAATTCAATTGTGGGTTTTTTGGTATTTACCAGGGGGTGTTGGTTCCTAACTTCCTATGCCCTCTGGAAAGCTATGGTGAAGAGAGGGGACACGAGGTGCACACAACAAATTCACAATTATCGCTGCGCTGCAACAAGAGGGATTCCGGGGCTTACCAGGGAAACATCATGGGAATGCTTGGTTTAGATTTTTCCGTAATTTGATTTATTGAAAATTAGTTGATATAAAAGTTATGTTTTTTTGACGTAATAGTGTTGTTACCGATAACTTTATCAAAAAAATAGTGTTGTTACCGATAACAGAAAAATCTTCTCTTGTAATACTCAACATTTGTACACACACGGGACAATAAAAAATAGATTATTAGTGGGTGTTTGGTACTCAACAAATTGCATTTTGTATCCTTTTACGTTGGGTTGGAGGTTGAGGAGAAGGGGTAAGGCTTGGGTCCAGTGCATAGGAGTATTGGACCCGTTGATTCTGCCACGTGTCTAATTTTGTACTTTTACGTTCAACGGGTCCAATGCTACTGTGCACTGGAGCGAAGCCATTCCCGAGGAGAAGAGAGGATACAATAGCGTAGTAGGACGGAGTGGAATAAAAATTTCTGTCATACTTTTATTTCATTTTATTTAATCTAAGATAGACACCTATTTTAGCTTATTTTAAGTTCGTAAATGTGGAGGTTGAACTACAATCTCATAGAAGAATGGGACTGATAGGGGGTACATCACTGGCCAAATGGCTATTTGGTCAAAGAAAGAAAAAGAAATGTTGTCCCACTTTAGTGTTTTATTTTATGCTCTATCAACTACAGTATATCATGTGTTTGATTTATTTATTTTTTTTAACTCGAGTTACTTATATAAGGAAAAAAAAACATTGAATAAGTATTCATTCCCTTTTACCCTCCCTTTAAAACCATTGAATAAGTTTCTACTCCCCTCTCATCCAAATGCACTAAGTTTGGAATCATTTTGATTTTGTCCTCTAACGTTTAAGATTGGATTTGGATTTCTATAGTTATGTAGTGTTTTGAATCAAGCCATTCCATTTATACTCGATGTTGATGAGTTAGTTAAGTGCTACTTAAGGATGTCACATGTGCTAGTTAGTCAAATTAAATCATATCATTTTAAGCCCGCCATGTTAATTAAATAGCCTAAAAAAACTTAAAAAATAGAAATAAATTCTCTAAAATCTAAATTTACATAAAATAAACAAATAAAACGGTGAATTGAATTTTAAACTTTAGAGTTTTAGGTAGGTTTCATTTAAACCTTGAACTGTCAAAATGTTTCGTTTATTTAAACCTCAAAGTTTTCAAAAATCAATGATTTAAACCCTATAATTTCAGATGGTGTCATTTAAATCTTATAATTTCAAGTATATTTTAGATTAAATTACACTTCTGATCCTTAAAGTTTGTGGTTGTTTTTATTTTGGTCCCTTAAGTTTGAGTTTTTTTATTTTGGTTCTTCAAGTTTTATTAGTTTTCCAAAACAATAAAAATAAAAACAACCCTACTCTCTTCCACTCATATCAACGAAAATGCCATGGATTCTCCCAATCAATCTAGAAAGTCTGCCTCCATAAAATGGTTTAAAAGCCGAAGCTTTCCAAGAGCTGTCGGCAAGGACACAGCCTTTGCAGTTGCCAATTCAGGGAATATAAATTCTCCTAATTCGCCAAGCTTATACTTCGTTGAAAGACTTGATGAGTAATGAGTTAAAGCCTCCGGTGAATGCTTGTGTTATCTTCATGAACAGGCATGTAATTAATCAGGGCAATAACAAATCCATTTGCTAGGTTGTTGGGAGCTATTCATGTGGATCGACATGCATGAGAATGCTGTTTAATTAACTTAGTACGTGGTAGATTTTAGGTAGCAAGGTTCTTTCGAACATGTGAGTATGAGATAATGAGAGTATCAGACGATCTTATTGATCCATTTGTTAGGTTTTTTCTTAATGTATTTTATCTTTTTAATAAGTTTTTGATATGTGTTGCAGTTTAAATGTTTAATGTTGTTTGTACTTGCTATTTGATCTTCCTCCAGCTAGGTTCAAGTGGTACATGACAATATGACATCCACCCATCAATACAAATCAAATCAATTTTCTTGAATGAAGTTTAACTCAACTACTCATGTCATTCGCTTTTACTTTGATCTCAGAAAAATCTGGATTTGGTTCAGGGAGATAAGTTCGCACACAGACTTTAATGAATATAATATCAATTTCACTTCGCAAATGTTGACCTTAGAGCAAACAAATTAGTATAATCGAAATTCTCTTTATTTTGAATAGATCTAGTTTATGATTTTAAATATTATAAATCTTAAAGTGACATGTCAAATTATTCTTTTTTTTTTGAGTAAACATGTCAAATTATTCAGCGAAACATAATTTAATAGTAATTTTTTTTGGTTACAAAAAGTCGCATGTTTGTGCAAATGGACTAATTCTTGTCTCACCAATCATTAATGTAGATTATTAGAGGTTAGTGGATATTACTCAAGCGTTTACCCAAAAAAAGAAAAGAGAAGAAAAAAAAAATCATGTGGCCCTCCAAAACGGCAAACTGCAATGCTAAATGAACATGTAATGCTTATATATAAGTTGTCTAGGATCTATTTATTTGGATGTAAAATAAATTTTTTGATTTTATTTATTTGTTTTAATTTTCTATTTTCAGGTGTTTTTGTTTGAACATATGGTATAACTGAAAATAAATAAACTACTTTAACTATTGACTTTCTTAAAAACATAAATTATTGAGTAAAACTTAGGTACTGTTCCTGTCAAGTACATTAGATTCTCCAATCGAATTTAAATATATTGAATTCAAATACAACTGTAAAACAATTTTCAAATTTATTTTTTTAAAAATATTTTACGTCAATATAGGGAATCCCAAATTCAAATGGTTTTTTAAATTTTTTTAATAAACTTTGAAGCATTATCTTCGGAATAAATGCTTATTAGTTAGTTAGTTATTATCTTAAAAATTAGATAAACTTAACTTGAAAACAAAGAATCTTATCATGAGAGGGTGAGTTCAGGAAGATGAGTACAGATCACAGGCCCAACCTTCTCTACTCGCCTACGTTAAAGTCAAAGGCCTCATAAAACCCCTTCTATAATCGCAACAACATTAGAAAACGACTCTTGCCCAAATTCACCTCTCTTCTTCTTCTTCTTCTTCTTCTTCTTATGCACGTTTCTAAACAACCAGAAGTGAAATATTGAAAAGGACTCCTACCAAGAACACCTTAGCTATAGCTTTCTCCCTCACAAACCTATAACTATCTCTCCCAATCATTATTGTATAGTGCAAAGGGCTTACATTCCTCTCTTTCTCTAATGTCTTCCAACAAGAAAAACATCCTTAGAACCATCTTTAAATCCAATGCAGGTTGTGGCTGTTCTAGGACAAAACCCTCAGATGTGTTTGAGCCAACTCCAAAGCCAAAAAATGAAAACCCAAAGCCAAAAATCGTCATCAATGAAAACACAATTAGGCCTTGCATTTCATCCTCTAGTTCCTATGACAGAAATGGTGGGCTTTCATTGGACGAAGAAGATTTAACCTCCACTACAATCTCTGAAGCCGAAACCGATCCCAATACTTCACAGATTCCCTCCAAAATCTTCAGCAGCATAGCTGTGGAGAAGGATTCCGATGACCCTTATCAAGATTTTCGTCATTCAATGCTTCAGATGATCATCAAGAAAGAGATATACTCAAAGGATGATCTTCAAGAGCTTCTTAATTGCTTTCTTCAGCTGAATTCACCTTGTCACCATGATGTTATCATTAAAGCTTTCAAGGAGATCTGGGATGAGGTTGTCTCTCACAGGCTGATCCTGCAGAAACCCTCTGATGAAGGACAACACACGTCAATATCCTAGCCAATATGGCATGCACGTGTGAGATCCATGTGAGGACATTGAATTCACACGCGTAGGAATTATCAAGTTGCAAGGGAAGGTCACAAGTCACAACTTCCTGAGTAATCAATACATGGGGTATGTCCAAAATTAAAGCAGGGCAGGAGTACTATATAATTGATTATTATTGATGGGGAAGAGTTTTATTATATTTCTCTTGTCAGGAAATGTGATTTTTTTTTTTTTTTTTTCTAACTTGTATCAATTTTTTCCTTCTTTGTCAATTCATGTAATAGGATCTCCAACATGAGTTTTATCTCACTTTCATACTTAATTCTGTTACTTTGGTGATTAATGATTAGTTTTAAAATCTCTAGTGACTTAAGTGTTATACATAAAATAATAGTGTTAAACTCAAAATTTTAAGGGGGGTTCTATGTTTCTATAAGGGGAACCATTTGGGGTTTTATGTATTTTTCCCTTGATTAGCATGTTAGATTTGGTAATTATAGATATGGTTGAGTTAATTGCCTGTGGTATTTAGGGTCTAAACATAATTTTCTTAAGTGGAATCATAGCAATTAGAACACATAGGGGTCTCATTCAAAATTTTCAATTTGTATTAGAGCTTTTAGAACTCATATGGGTCAAAATAAGATTTATTTATTTTTCATTTTTATATAAGCTTTTAGATGTGAGAAATAATAAAATAGGACACAACAAAGTGCTTTGTGTCTTCATACTTATATTTTATAAATTTAATTAATGTTAATTATTTATTTAATTATTATTATTATTATTAAGAGATTCGGACTCTAATTCTTCTTATAAAGAAGACTTAGTCAATAACAGATGAGATAAAATGCTCTTGGCAAAATAACTCAAATAAGGTATGTCTTGTGTATTTGTTTTATCACTTGGCCCCGAAATGAATAATATAAAAAAGAGTAGATCAAGAGTACAAATAAATATATTTAAAAAGTGAGGGAAGCTACCAAAAGTCTTGTAACTCAATTGACATTACCCAAGATTCAAAAGCTCCATCTTCCAACTATTAAATTATATAAAAAAGGAAAAAGAAAAAAAAGGGAACCCCAATCAAAGGAAAGATTAGTGAAAAAGCTGTTTGAGCCACCATAACCCAATTTAAACTGAGTAAGACCAGAGCTGAAACAAAGGAAAATAGTGAAATTCGGCCTTGAAATAACATGAGATGTATAAATACTTTCTCTTTGGGCCTAAACCTAAGCCATGCTTCATGGGCTGGCCCGTTTCTTTCGATTGAGTTTTCACTATAGAGTCAGAAAGAGTCAAATCCTGTGAAAAAATTAGGTGTATTAAAGAAGGAAGAGCCATTCCCTTTCATTTCATTTTATTTTGCACTATCCAACTTTTCCCTTCTTCTCCATTTGATCATACCAATACCATAGGGATAGCGCAGAAACTAGAATAGATCATTCTCTTGAATCTGTTCTTGGCTCCCAAGAAAAAAGAAAATCATTGAGGATCAATAGAATATAGCCGGAAAAAGATGGTGTTATCTGAACGTATACCAGACGAGCTTATGATGAATATATTTTCAAGATTACCCGTACACAACCTAGCTCCTTTTCGGTTCCTTAATAAGTCTTGGCTTTCTTTGATCACCGACGACCCCGCATTCAAAGCATTGTATTTCGACATGCATTCGTCTGATTCGAATAGTAGATATATTATCTCCATTCCCAACGTGTTTGTTACTGAAGCAAGATTGTGCACAGCAATCTTCCGTTACCCTAATTTAGTAATGGCGACCGCTCCATGTCCGATTCCGTTCAGAACTCCTACTGATTATTACAACTTGCTCTGTTCTTGTAACGGCGTACTCTGCATGTCCGATTCTCCGATGAATACTAAGTTCATCGATTCCCTTTATCTATGGAATCCATCTGTTAGGAATTTCAAGATTCTCATTCCTTCTTATACTCCGCTGGGGAATAAGAAGTTGATGATTACTACGCACGGCATTGGACCTGACCATCGTGACCATGATTTGTTGGTCATAAGGATCATCTACCATGCTGAGAGTCAGAGAAGGCCACACACTGAGGTTTACTCGCTAAACAACAATTCTTGGAGCAGTGTTTCTGAATCGGTGGTTGTTCCGTGTTTGGCATTTGATGAACCCACAGCTTTTGTTAATGGGGCTATACATTGGAAAGCTTTGAGTTTCACTTCAACCCGTCCTTTAATCATGTACTTCAATACTGCTAAGCGAGTATTCGGAGAGATAAGGCTTCCTGTTAATTGTTTTGATCCTCGTATAATTCGGGCTCATTCGAGAGTCGCAGTGTTCAAGGGATTACTTGCTTTTATTGTTATCACTAGAATTAATCACCCATTGAGCACAAAAATATGTGATATATGGATCATGAATGAGTATGGTGTGGTCGAATCTTGGACTAAGCGATTTGCAATCCCAATATCATTCACATGGTTTGATAGGGCTTTTGGCATTACCAAGAATAATCAACTGCTACTAAATCTTGATGGGATGTTGTTCTCGTATGATCTTGATAGGCTACAGTATAGGATTCTTGGATTTCATGGGGTTCAAGGTTCATTTGATGTAGATTCTTTGACGGAGAGCTTATATTTAATTGAAACAAGGGAATGATATATGAAAAGAACCGCAGCAAGAAAGAAGGTATAAATATTATTTCACTTCTTTTCAATTATAGTTATCTTTGCTATATATATTTGATATAAGTGTGCTTAAATATCTGATCATTAATCATGTGTGCTTTGAAGTTTTTGTTGATTGTAAAGTTCTTTATTATATCTTCTTCTTTCCCCTCTCTCTCTGTGTCTTTAAAACCCCTCCAATTTGTCAACTTTTACGGCATGCAAGATCTTTGAATCCCAGCAGCAACGGGCTATAGGATAGCAGTGATATCGATATGCTTTTTTTGTTAAGAGGAATGCAATAGCACTACTAGTCTAGTACAAACCAAGTTTTATTTCCCTGCATGTGAAGCCTTTTTGTCCTATACGGTGCTACAAGTTCAATCTTCGCATGAGTATTATGGACCTCAATTGTAATTGTCCTTATTACTGTTTTGAATAAAATCTTTCTGTCTTGCTATCAAAAAAGCCAAAAAAAATTGTCAACTTGACTGGTACTTCAAAGTGAAAATGAATACTTATGAAATGCATTCCCAACATAATTCAAATCTTCCTCTATATAGAGTTCTGTCTTCTGTTCTAGCTATAACTCTATTACATTCTGAAAATATGTGGTTTCATTTCATGTTTAATATGGTCTTTCTAGCTAGGTGATACAATGTACTGCAGTTCATTTTTATACTCTCTGTTACAATTTTGATTACCCATCACAAAAATGTTATCTTTCATTCTTTTTGTTTAGTTTGATTTTTGATGCACTTGAGCTACTTAATCTCTGTTGCCTTTTGTGGTCTAAGCTAATTTCTAATTATTATGTTTAATTGAATTTTGACAGATTTGGTGAGTCCAAAATTCTCAGCAATGCTAGTTGACTCAGAAATTTTATTTATTTATTATTATTATTTTTTTTATATATGATAGAAAATCTAATCTAAACTCACACACACGTATATTTTGAAGATCTTGGGGATCGAACCCACACTCTCATAGAGGTAGGGCTTTTTAGGGAAGAGGATTACCACTGGATCGAATACTCAAGTGGCAGTTGACCTGAAACATTAGTTGGAAGGAAAATGTCTAAATCAGATTCGAGCATGGTTTATTTTTTATTTTTGCCAATCCCACCTTTCTTTTTTACTGTAGTTCTATTCATTTCCTCTAGACTGAAGATATTGACATATTGTCCATTCAAGTTAGCAACCAAAAAAAGAAAAAGACATATTGTCTATTCAACCTGATAAGTAAATCTTCATGTTCTAAATCAGATTTGGTAGTCATGTTTCATTTTGTCCTCTCCCGTAATAAATAATGTTTCGTCTGCCATATAGATTTCATCTTTACCTTTATTATCTTTGATTTTTGTCGAATTAGTGATTTAGTGTCCTATACTATGTTTCATGTGAAAGGTGTTGCTTATTCAATAGCTCTTTTAACTCTCACTTGTTTGTAGTCCTTAATCTTGGACATCAAATAAATTATAGAGAATTTCATACTAAACAATGAACATTATTAGATATACTAGTATGGGTGGCACGTGCCTTGCACGTGCTTGATTTATTGAAGGAATTCATTTTATTAGGTGATGCTATAATTTGTCATGTGTTATTAAATATTAAAAAAGATTAATGTTTTTTTTTTTTTTAATAACCTTGGTTTTCAAAAATTGGTCCCTCGACAAACAAGCACTTTCCTAATCTACTTTGGGCCCATTGCCCCACTAGTCGAAGACTCAAGAAAGTCCCCACAACCACCTTCATCAACACTTTGGATGAGAAATTCGAGATGGCTCAAGTTATCCAAATTATGAAGAAACTGGCCCAGGAACTAGGATCAACTGGCCTTTGACCAAGATATTAAAAACCATATGGATAAGATAGAAAAGGCCCATGGCAAAACCAAAGTGGGTCATGAAGCAGTGGTGATCAAAGAGGCAGAAGTTATAACGATTTGGACAACACAGTTAATTGACATTTCACTTTCACATTTACAAATTTATTTTCGAATAATGTATTAAATGACAATATCTATATATATATTTTTGTTATTATTATAGGTCTAGGAAACTTGAATGACAAGAAGAAATATATAAATAAAGTTTTTATTGAAATAGAAAAACAAGAAGAAATAGTAAATACCGGAGATTATGAAAGAGATGTCAATGATAAAATGATTTTGTAAGATGATAACGATAACATTGACTCGGAATATGGAGATAAAGTTGTTATGCAAGATGATGAATATGATGAGAGATAAAATATTATTTTATCTTCTATATCATGTATGATCACTTTTGAGTTTGAACGGTTTAAATGTAAATGTTATAAATATATTTTAATTTGGCGTTATTAAGTTAGCTTTGTTAAATATTTGCATAAGTGATAACTAAATTAGTTATCAATTGAATATGTTCAAATTTATAATAAATATAAGTTTTATTTATATATATAATTTTTATAAAGTGTTTATATAGCTTACGATATGATAAACGATATAAAAAAAAAAAATCGATTCATGATATAATTTTACTACCTTTGTGTGTTTGAGAAAGAGAGACAGATACATCTATATTTTCATAATTAGAATTGAAACTTCTTTTTTATATATATATATATATATATATCTTGAAGTTGATCGGATAGTACATGCTTGAGTACTTCTTGATTAGATATATAGTGACATTGAGTAGCTACAACATAATATTGTGACAGAAAGTAAGTCTTCAGCTCTGTTTAGTTTCGCTGTAAAATATTTTTCACCGTAAAATGTTTACAAATGTAAATGATTTTAGGAAAAATAATTTTTTTCTTGTGATTGATTGCATTCCAAAAAATAGTCTGAAAAATATTTTCCAATGTTTGGAGCAACGTAAAATGAAAAAAAGAAAAAATCAGAAATCCACTGCAAACTGCAAACCCACCACCGTAATCCACCATAAATCCACCGCAAACCACCATAAAAAAAACCCACAAACCCACCATCACAGCAAAACCCACTCAATCAAAACCAAGAACAAACCAAAACAAACAAATCAAAACCCACAAATCATCACAATCATGAGCAACACCGGTTCTTGGCGCAGGAGCACGTCTGAGCTCGAGTCCACCGCGAAGCCCAGTGACACAGTCAGGCGAGAGAGAGATTGGCGAAGCCCACGACGAAGCCCAATGACCAGATCCGCTTGCGACCGCCGCAAAGCCCAGTGACCTACAACCCATCGCCACCATCTCAAGACCACGCCGGTCGTAACCACCGCGAGCCCAAGTGGGTCGCAGATCTGCTCCTGTACCAAGCCGATAACCAAACCGAGAGGGTGTGGGGGTCTGTGAGAAAAAGACGAGAGGGGAGGGGGATTTCTGCGAGGGAGACGAAGGACAGGGGGGTGGCTCGGGGAGAACAGAGGCTTGTTGGGCGAGAGAAAGAGAGAGCAAAGAGGGAGAGAAGAGGCGTGAAACGTTTTGGAAAATGATTTACAGAAAATTTTTTCGTAAACCATTTTCCTAATTTTTATGAAGGATTTTCTGGTCAAACTACAAACAATTTTTTTTTATTTTTTTTTATTTTACAGCGAAATAAACATCTGTAAATGATGAAAACATTTTATGAAAAATGTTTTATGTCGAAACAAACAAAGCCTTCAACAATAAACACCGAGCAAACTGAAGTTATCTTTTGTGGCAAAGATTCATAACTGCTAATGAATGCAACAGACTCCATCGATCTTCTCTTTTGATACTATACAAAAGGGAATTACTTGTGTTATCTTTTTAGTTTAAGCATTGCATTCAACTACAAAATATATATGTTCCCTTTATCTATTATTCCTACCTGGCCAAAACTTAATTACTTTTCATAGACGTCTTAACAGCTATCTACCCTATATCCAACAAGAAAAAACATCACACTTAAAATTACAGTTTTAATTTTTATAACTTAAAAACAACCCGTACAGACCATTAAAATATTTTGGTAATGTTGGCAGAATGGTGGAAATTATGTCATAGCCTCATAGGTCAGACCATCACGGATGGACAGGTAGACATAATAGCTCAATAACAAGACTCTAAATTAAAGAAGGGTAATGTTGTTGCAGTTTCAATTGTCTGACACTGATAAAATCATATAACGACTGCGTGACTGCGGGAAGTAAGGAAAACTTAATTGCAATTTCTGAATATATATATATATATATATATATATATATATATATATATATATATATATATATGATATAATTTATATTTTTTATAGTTACGATACATTTAAACCTATATGTCTGCTCATGATGGTTGCTCTTACATCATCAAGACATCAATTGTTTTTGGTGTAGGCGGATTTGAACCCAGGTCTTTACTCGATGACAAGAGACTTTACCAGTTAAGCTAACAAGAACCCACATTTTTGTATATATATTGATTGCATAAAACATTTAGCAAATGATATTTCGACACTAATAGTGCGGAAATAGTACAAACTGGTGTTGAAATTCCACCATCCAAACATTTTCTTTAATCTCTTCCTTTTCTAAGGCTGTATCATTATAATTTGGGGTCAAATTCTATTTGCTTATTTCGAACTGTTCAATTTTGTAATATCCGATTTCCATTAGCTATGTCCTTTGTATTGGTGCTGTGAACCATTCTCCATATTGCTGTACGGATGGGTTCACTCCTTTTTTTGGGCTAAATTGGATGGCACCGTTCACTAAAACTTGAGGATTTTAGGTTTTAATAATATTTGCCTTATAATAGAGGGTATCTTGTAGTTTAATTAATATTTTTTGATATTTTCAATAAAAATATCCAGGATTCAAATCTATTTTTCTTAAATGTCAAACTATAAAAATAAATAAAATGCATCTCACTCTCTAACACCCCCAAAAGAAAAGGAGAGAGAGAGAGAGTAAATTAAATTTTAAATCTCATAATTTAAGGCTATAATTTCAAATTTAAAACCTACAATTTCAATACTTTAAAAATTAAACCAAAAAATATTTTAATTAAAATGATAAACCCTTTAACTTTAAGGGTAATGCCGTTGATGGAAAATACTTAAACAAAATGATGTTGTATAGTTTGAAGTGAAATAATGTTTACATATAACAAACACATATGTTGAAATAATTGTACATGCGACCATTTTGTTTAAATATTTTCCGGTATTAATTATTAGAAAAGATATATAACATATAGTTTCATAATGTGTGTTAAAGGATAAGACATAATTTTGACACCATGATAAAGTGTATGAGAAAATTAAAAAAAAGAAAAAAAGAAAAGAAAAAGAGAGAGAACAAGAACATAATTTCATATGTCCCCTGCAATTTTATGATATACTTTTACTGCAATTTGTATTGATGTCATTTTGTTTTAAATTTTATTCATTAAATAATTTATCTTTGCAATGGATAGTGATTGGATTATGATGTTGATTGCAAAATTTTGAAGTTACGAAGTGTTCATTAACCCTCTTTTGAATGAGCAATTTTATTAAAAACAATCTGATACAAACATACAAACAAGCAGCCTTCGAAGCAGCTGCATCAAAACTAAACAAAAAAGTCAGTAGCTTAACATTAACTACAGACTATCCTAACTAAAGGAACAATACATCAGACAACTACAAACAGAAACATGAAAACAACATTGGATACTTTCATTTGCAACATAACGCTCGCTTTGTTATGAATAAGCTTTTTAATCCCCAATCTGATCAACATCAAGATAGTTTCCTCAGATTTGATGAGTCCAATATGCCACCACACATGATATATAGCAGCTAATTTGGCTATCTTACAAAGTTTGACATTAAAATTAACTTCCTCCTCTAAGCTCCTTAACATGCCACTGCATGATCTTATTCCAGCAGCAACAAGGATTGTCAACCAAACACAAATCCATAAGCTTTGGTCTTCATTGATAGTGTATCAAATAGAAATAGTATTTTTGCATCTACGCAAATTTGGGATGAAAAGTGAGAGAAGTTTGTCATTATGATCCAATACATATTATGAATATCAACAATATTTTGGATATTTTCCCTTATTTGAACACGAAGGAATGCTTTCAACCTCAATCTCCCACCAATCTTTCGATTTTGAAGATGAAGGTGAAGCATGATAAGAAAAAGAACAGAAAGAAGAACAAGAAGGAAGCGCAGCATACATGTCAATGAAGGCCTCCACTATATACCGGTGGTTTTTCTTCTTATTCATCCTCAAGTACCATGCCAGTAACTCCTCTAAGTAATCCCAGTCCTTTCTTTCATAATCCTTCAACCCATAAGCCTCAACCATTTCCTCCATAGAGTTCCGGAAATCCGTATATGGGTTGTTGGATTCCATAGCTTGCACCACATTGTCCTGGAAAGGGAACCTGCAGGTTGCTCCCGTTATGAAGCTCGTGTCGCCGGGCTCATCGAATGACAGCCTCTTTGATCTCAATGCCTCAACTGCCATCTCTATCAGGTCGCTACCTGAATATTCCTCGAGCATTATTGCTGAGAAACGCTTTGACTGTGAACAGGATGAGTCTAGCATTATCACCATCTTCACAACATTGGATAGAGCAGAGTTGGCGCTCTTAAACAGGTCTTTGGCTCGAAATGATATGGTTCTGATGTGCTTAAGAGGTGACCATTTCCATGAAGTTTTGGGTTTTCTGCTTTTCAAAATTGAAGGGAGTTTCATCCACTTCACCATTGGCTCCCAATACTTTCACAAGGAACAGTGAATTTGCGAATAGAAGTCACCTGTATGTGAATTGTGTGTGTGTATAATATTTGTGCTCGTCTGCTCTTTAAATGTTGTATCAATAGTTTGTTGGGTTCCAATAGGCAGATGGGAGGGTTTATTAAGGTCATTCATGGTGAGCATTTACATGCAGTTTTCAGGGTTTTTTTTTTTTTTTTTTTTTTTAATGATAGAAATCCTAATCTAAACTCACACACATGTATATTTTAAGAATCCCGAGGATCGAACCCACGCCCTCATAGAGGGATAAGACTTTTTTGAGGAGATGGATTACCACTGAACTGAATGCCTAAGTGGCGTTTTCAGGTTTAATTTCATTCGTGCTTGTTTGGTGCTTGTTTGGTCAATAGAAATGACCATGTTTAATGTTATTTGATATATACATGATATGGTCCCCTTTCTCATGATGGTCCCTATTTTTTTCACATATTGTTGTAACTGTCGGTTCACCTCACACTAAGGGTAAAAACATCATTTTAGGACAAAATGGTCATTTGCCTTTGGATGAAAAAGTTTTAATTAAAAACAAAATCTATAAATCTTAACGATTAAAACAACACTTTATCTTCATGTGTTTAAATTGGACCATTAGAATTCAAAAACAAGCCATGATGACAATTGGTAATGAATAAAATGCATTCTTAATTTTAGGATTCAATCACGTGTGATTTCTTGTAATTAATTATGATCGGTTCCTATAATGATTTAAGAAAAATTAATTACATGATAATATCCCACCATTAGTTGAAGCTAGACTATGTTCTTTCTCCATGTATCTTAGCCTAATTTTTGTTCTTCTTTATTTCTACTATTATATTATTGAAATAATTTTTAATTAATTCATGTATCGCACAGATATAATCCTATGCTCCTAGCTGATTATTCAAAAGTTCTGTTTATGTTCCAATCACATTAATTGCTCTTTGACTCAGGAAAAAGAAAAAAAGAAAAAAAAAAGAGCTATGCTTTCAGATTCAGTCAAAGCTAATATGCATGGTGGGTGGCTAACAGTACCCGATATTGACTGGCAATGTTGACTTGGTCTTATGGCAAGTGCCGTGGGTAAGAGGGGAAGATGTATACACCGAAAACACAAGATACTCCCTCCATGCATGGGTTCTGTGATTGCACATTATAACTCTGCCGGCAAACAAAGTCAATTTGGAACGCCATGGATATTTTAATTTGATGGTTAATTACTTAATTATATAATCTTGGAATAGTCAAGATTCTTAATTTCTTATTCTAGTATCTATCCGAGAACGAAAAAGACAAGGAGGAGAAGATGAATAGCCAAGTGAGTTTGCAAGATTTTGGTAAACCATTATTTTGTTTCATTTGAACCCTTATTCCACGAGCTTAGACTTCACTTGTTCCGCCGGACTTGTTTGGCTTCATTTTCTAATGTTCAATTTATGTATGGCACGGATATAATGCTAGCTGATTATTCAAAGTTTATGTTCCAATTAGATAGCTATGCCTTCATATTCAGTCAAAGCTGTATGCATACAGGTTATCATTATATCAATAAAGTTTGCATGAATTTTTCTTCTTGTCCTTAAATTTTAAAATTTGTTTCTCATCCCTAATTATTACATACATTATATTTTCTCTCCTAAAACTATGTTTTTTTTTTTTTTTAATACCTAAGCTATTGAAGAAAATTATTATTTTGTCCCTATTTTTCTCTTGAAATATTGAGAAAAGCTTTTTAAAAATTTTAAGGGAGAAAAACGAATTTTTTAAAATTTCAGAATAGAAAATAAAATTCATGCAAACTTTATGGAAGATATTTTAGCCAAAAAGTTATTGCCATCAATATGCAAAATAAATAGGGAAATAATATTTCCGCTCTACTATTTGTTATTTTCACACTAACATGGAAAAATGTGCTTTTAAAATATCAAACAACCCTTATGTACTTAACAATGTTGAATCATTAATTACTTACATACTTGGATCATATAATAGGGCTGTTTGGTCTTTTAAAAACACATCTTTTCCATGTTAGTGTGAAAATAACAAATATTAATGCGGAAATATCACTTTCCAATAAAATTATTGAGATAAAAGAATATTATTATCATATACATGCAAAATATGAAAAATAGTTGTTAATAAATTAACACAATCTTGTGGAATAGAAACAAGATATGATGTAGTGTCCTTTTAGCAACAATTTATTTGAATTTTTGTTAAAGATAAACTAAAGTATATTTGTAAATGAAAAAAAAAAATAAAAAGGAGTGAAGCTTAAAAAAATTTATATAAGTAAAATAAATTAAATACTAAATGAAAAATCCATGAGAAACAAACTCAGTGTTCCCTGTGAATTCAGCATTGAAAATACCAAATTCATCATTGTTCTGTATTTCTTATTCTTTTTTCAAAGGTGGGCAAATGATTAATTTTTTATTTTTTAAAATTATCTGCCAAAAGACTCCACTTCATTTGGTTGGAAGTTGGAACAATGGAGAGGGAGGGATTAAAATTAATTGATTTAAATCTGTCACTCTCAGTCTCAGCATTCTCCCAAATTAAAAAGCTTCGCCAATGGTTGCATGCCTTAGAGAAAAAAGAATATAGCTGATCTTATTAATTAGGTAGCACAATAATAATTTACAAAATTTTAACAAATAAATTGGTAGTAAATAAATAATAGAATAAATCACAATTTTGTTTTAGGACTTAACAAATCTAAAATTTCTAAAACGCCTCCAGGCCATACAAAACGCCAGCATGTTTTTCCGGCCCATCATTCCCAAAATACACGTCTCTCATCTTCTGAAACGCATGCCACGTAAGCAGGCTGTCGGAACCAGCCTGGTGGCACTTTCCAACAGCCCGGTCCACCTCAAGGGTCCGAGCCACCCGGTCCAGACCACCATACAAGCTCTTACAAAACTTCATCATGTGCTTCACATCGTAAACTCTGTTTCCAAAAAACACCCTCAAGATTTTCAAAAACTCCTCGAGCTCACTCGGTAAGTTCCGGCGCGTGAGCATCTTGACCAAGTACCCAAAATCATACGCGCTGTGGAAAGTGACCCAACTCACCGAGTCATTACAAACGAGTCCAGAAGACATCATCAACTCAGCGAACCGGGCCGAGTCAACCCCTTCCTCTCTGTTTTTCTCAAAGTCGATCCCTTGTCGCCTCAGCAAGTCGATCGAGTCAGGCGCGTGGGGGTCACACGTAACATCGAATTCCCTGAAGTTAAACTCCCAGATGAACCTGTTCCCACAACCAAGATCAGGAAGGTTACCCGCGGCGTCAGAGAGCGTGAGACCCACCTGGATGAGGTTCAAAACGTCGACGTTTGACCTCAAAACGCGGTAATGATCGGAAGGCTGAAGCTGGTTGTAATAAGGCTTGGTGGTGTCCATGGCTGGCCTGAAAACAAGACCAGGAAACTCAGTGTCCATGGAAATGAAAGGGTACCGATCGATCACGTCGCGTATAAGCTCAAATTCGGATTCTAAATTACCCGCCCACACTTCCCGGATCATAATCGGTTTTTGCTTCTTGTCGGAAATCATTTTCAGTCTTCACTCTTGACTTTACTATAGTGTCAAAATATTAACTCGTTCTTGGATCTTAAATTTGGAGAAAAGACCGAGTTAGTCTTCTTTTTTTTTTTGGTTTTTGTGTTTTTTTGATGCGGTTGAAGGTGAGGAAGTGGGGGTTTATAAATGGAGAAGGTGGAGATATTGCTAGGAAAGAGGATGGATGTGGGGAGTTCCACTTTCAGTGTAAGAAGGAAGGTGGGGTGCTGTCTAAGTTCAACGCGTTTGCTGGCTTACTTTTGACTGAAGGAAGTAACGTATGAAGAGACTAGACTCGGTCCATGTTTTTTTTTTTTTTTTGATAAAATAGACTCGGTCCATGTTGGTTCCTTTACTCAATTATAGAGTCATCCTTTTTTTTAATGTTTGGTGCACGTTTTTTGTACGTTATAGTTGTAGTAGTATCATTTACTAGTAATATTGCTGTGGCTGCTACTCGTGTCATTCATGTATGATGTATGCACCTTTTGGTTTTCTTACTTTAATTTGATTCCTTGTTTCTTTATTCATTTATAGTGGGTATAGGATAATTCATAATTGAATGGTTAAATAGTTTGCTTTTAAGAGTGAGTGCGGGACATCACTTCGCTAAGAGATTATTACATGTGCACAATATATTCTAGCATGATTGGTTGACGTTTTCCTTCTGTGTTTTTTTCAAATTTGTTTTATTGTGTTTTGAGTAATTAGCCTATAGGTACAACTCTGAGTGTCGGACACTACATTGGGCAATATGTGCTTCAACCTATTCACTAAGGAGTAAGGACTTTTGATATGATTTGGAGCACATTGCATAAACTCATGTGCCGAAAGTATGTGATGCACTAAGGGTTTTTTACTTTAGGCAAAGAAAATATATGGTTATTATTGATATTCCTAATTGGAGACAAGATAATATTGCATTAGTGACATGCTATCTATTATATGCCATAACTTTTGAAAAATATAAAGCTGACATTCCATCAGGATAGGGGCTTTTGAGGGGTGCATCTGGAATAGAGCGGTGCAACTTCTTATGGAATATTCATCTCATCTGCGACAACTTCCTGGATTTGGGCTGTAAGTCTGTAACTTGTGTAATGGGTTTGGGCTGTAACTTGTAAGGTTGTAAATTGTAATGACCACCAGGCTGAAAGTGTTATATGTGTGTGTGAAGATGTGGTGCTATAGTACTATTGTAATGATTGACCACCTGGAAGCAATTGTTATATGTGTTAATGTGTGTCAGTGTGTGGAGATGTGGTGATTTGGTTTTGTGGTGGGCTTATGGCTTCATGGATAATATGGGATTTGTTTTGAAATTTTATTGGTTAAGGGTAGGGGTGGGCACAGGTCGGGTTTGGGGGAAATATATTATCCTACTCGACAGATTCGGGTTTGAAGAAATGAAATCCGTTGACCATCCATTGTGTGGTTGGATCAGACGGATCGGGTGATCGGGTTTATCGGGTCGGGAACGGTCGGGTGATCGGGTATCAATCATATCATCAAACTCAAAATCAAACCAAACTACAAAGTTAAAAAACGCAAAAAAAAATTCAATCAACAACCACAAATTTCCAAATTTGAACAAATCAGTTGGAGGTCTCACCTAATCCGATGAGAATTGCGCTAGATCTGGTGAGATCTCACCAAATCCGGCGAGATCTCTTCCAAATCCAATGAGGTCTCTCCAAACCCAACGAGATCTCGCTAGATTGGTGAGATCTCGTTTAGCGGTGCTCGGTGAGATCCAGTCGGAGTTGCGGTGCTCGGTGGAGAAGATCCAGTCGGAGAGGTGACCTTGATTTCGTGAGTCTGACCGTGAAGGAGAGAGAGAGAGAGAGTGAGAGAGAGAGAGAGAGAGAGAGAGAGAGAGAGAGAGAGAGAGAGAGAGAGAGGGGGAGTGGTTTGACCGTGGAGGTGAGATCGTTGAGGTGAGAAGTTAAGACCGTGAAGGTGAGTGAGACCAGTGTGGCCGTGTGGGTAATGGCTGGCGCTGCTGGGAAATGAGAGAGAGAGTGAGAGGCTGAGAGTGAGAAATGAGATTAGGTGTGTAGGTGAGTGACCGGGTGAGGTATCAGGCAGGTATTGGTGGGTATTGGGTAGTATAATTAGGTTTTTTTTTTTTATTTAATTATTATTTAAGTAAATGGTCGGGCGGGTCGGGTACAAAAAGTTTAAATCCGTTATCCGTCCGTTATCTGAATATTAAAAAAATCTGTATCTGTATATCTGTTCATATATATGCTCATAGACGGACGGACGAACGAACGGGGCGGGCGGTTTGGTTGAACGTGTTGGGTTTGGCAATTTTTTGCCCACCCCTAGTTAAAGGTGTCTTTAAGGGGACCACGACTCACGATCTCTACAACAGGTGGGGTTTTTTAGGTCTAGCCACAGACCACGATGGTCTATTGGACATTTATAAGGGATCATGGGTTTACGGGTTTCATCGTTTGGATGGCAGATTGGGGGTTTGGGCTGATGGGTAACACATGAGGAAGAGATTTGGTTGATTCTTTTGTGGGTTTCGAGATTTTGGGGTTAAATGGGAATTCTTGTGTCTATTTTAGTTGAGTATTGTTCAATTTGCTATTGATGCTCTTGTCGTTGGTGGTGGGTGGGTCTTTGAAATGTGGGTGTTTTGACAAATTGTATGTGATGTAAGTGTCAACTATTCGGAATAATGGTGTTATGTGTGAAGCTGTATGGTGATTTTTCTAGGGTGGGTATATTTGTTGTGAGCTAGTAGAAGTGAAATTGTTAGTAGGGATCGATGAAGGGCATTGTTGAAATGGATGCCGAAGTTGGAGAAAGAAAGACAGGGTAGTGCTATTGTAGGGGAAGATGATGGGGATGAGCTAGGCAGTGGCTACATGGCAGTAAATTCTTTGAGTAGGGAAAGACACTGTTGGAGAGGACACTAGAGTTGGAGAAAGAAAAAGAGGGTTCTTAATTCTAAAACCTTTAACACTTAATAACATATTAATTTTTTATTTTTTTTTTTAAAAGAAGAAGAAACAGAAAGAGTATAAACATAGAGGATTAAGGTAGTACGGTCAAAATGGCTTATGTTTGCATTGTAAAACTCTAATATATCCTTCATGGTATTATACAATAATACAAACATGGTCACAGTATTTATGGTCTAAGTATAGTATTCTAACCTAATAAAAAAATTTCACTTTATTACTATCTACATATTGGAAAATTAGTCATACTCGTGGTACACAATAAATACGTACTTTTTCCTTTCATAAGAATGATGGGTCCCATCATGAATTTAATTAGTGAGACCTATCATTTATATGAAGGGAATAGTATGCATTTATTTTGTTCTGGGAGTACTAAATAAATAATCTTAAAGAGAAATTATTCAATTAATTAGTCCGAAATATTGAAGAAGGAACTAGGAAACCATGCTCCATGCGACTTTGAAAAATAAATATTGTTGTTAATGCATTCCTCATGGTATCTTATATGCGTGGTCCTCCTAACCAATACATTGTGAGTTTCAATAACTATATATAACTTCTTAAAATTAACAAATAACAATGGATAAGAAATCACTTTTTTTTATTAATTGGGGGCCACCTGACTCTCATCCTGTTCCCATCCTATTATATTGAATAATTTCTCCCAAGAGTAGGTTGGTCCAAGATAAACCCAAGCAAACAAGATTGGCCTCATTTAAGGTTTTTCCACTTTTGAGGTTTTAATTTTTAGATTCATAACTCTGAAATGTTTTCCACATTTGGTTTGTTATTTCTGGTTCCAAGTTAGGTTCAGTACATATATAGATGATATTCACCATGAAATTAGAGCTGAAGTTAGCTCAACAACCATATGGTACCGTTGAATAAAACTAGGCCATTGGCCCCAAAACGAGAAAAGCTATTCAAATTGCCGCAGCAGAATAGTTATTTTGGTAGCCTTAATATTAATGCATTGTTTGCAACATTTACTACATAATTTGACAGTTATTTAAAAATATCTGTGCGCGCGTGCGTAAAGAAGACAAGAAAAATAAACTACAGATGGGGCCACGCTACTTCTTTCGGTCGTGCTTTATTTGGAAATGATATGTCTCTTCAAGGTAAAAAGTAAATTTCATTGTATAGTCTCCTTTCAGCAAATTTCATTGTATAGCCGTATAATGTGCAAAAGATGTCTGTACGGTTGTTCAATATTATTACACTTTTACCCAAAAAAATCAAGATATATATTATTGTACTTTTACCCAAAAAAAACAAGATATATATTATTGTACTTTTACCCCAAAAAAAAAGATATATATTATTGTACTTTTACCCCCCAAAAAAAGATATATATTATCGTACTTTTACTCAAAAAAAAAAAGATATATATTATGGCACAACACTCACATAGGGGTAATTCTACAGTACCCATATAGAAAACGTATCTCTAGTAGATAAAATCTCACATTAATGGTATTAATATCACATATTATTGTACTTTTACCCCCCTCTAGCACTGTTCCTGAGTGTGGATATATATTTATAAATTTTGGATATTATTGTTCACAAATATCCATAATTTATAAGACGATATATTCATATTTTATGTAATATGTATGAATGGTATGTATTGGTAATGTGTATATGTTCCTACTCTTTTTTGAGAATTTGGATGGTTACAATCATTTGAGCACAAATCATAACAAGCTTATGTACCTATAGGCTATAGCTACAAGAAGCATCTTCCTAAAAGTTGCCTAACTATGAGAATATATGCTATTTTTTTTTTTATTATTCTTTTAAATCCAATTGTTGCAAGTAAGAAAGGAAGATTTGAATCATAATTCTGCTTTTAAAGAATCAATTAATATCACTAAGATATAAAGCTCTTGATATATATGAAGCATCTTCTTATAAGTTGCCTAACCAAAATAACGAGGATATAGGGATTTTTTTTTTCTTTTCTTTTTATATTTCAATTGTTACAAGTGGGGACTCAAGAGATTTTGAAACATAATTCTACTGGTAAATAAAACTAATAAGGATTTCTAAATTACAAAAACTCTTGACGAAATATAAGTCTTTCTATTTAAGAAAATATATATATTTGGGTTTAATTTAGAAGCACACAAAAGAAGAACGTGGGGGTGGGGGGACACAATCGTTAATTATAATTCTGTTTGGTCGTAGAGAAGAAGTAGGAAAGAAAGTAAAAATTCATCACAATAAAGCTTTAACTTTTATGAACCAATCTACGTAGTTGTATGAACCAATCTAACCCTTCGTCTTATAGGCAAACAAATTTCACAGAAGAGAAAAAAGAAAAAGAAAAAAATGAAGAATAATAGATGAGAAAAACCTCAAAATACAAAACAGAAGAAGATAAAGAAAAACATTAAAAAGGAAAAAAGAAGAAGTAAAAGTAAAGGCCTAATTAAGGTAGCATAGACAAGCAGTTGCTCCATGAAGATCAAGAAAAGGAAGCCATGCTACTCCTCAATTCCTTGTCTTCTTACTGTTTTCTTCTTTGAGGAAATCAAGCAGGACGGTACTCTTGCATTTCGGGCATTTTGGATCCACCTCGGATAACATGACGTACATGAGGCATCGAGGACACCCTACTAGCACCATTGATGTGGATTCTGGGCTGCTTGGGCAGTGCATAGTGTCTTCAGGCTCTGATGAAACGCATGAGCCCTCAATTGACATGTCTGAAGAAAACGAAGTTGAAACATTTGGCGACTCAACTGGTGAGTTTGCCCTTGGTGGTGACAAGTTCAGCTTTAATTCCAGCTTTGGACTTTTCGCTCTTCGGCTCATGTTTCTATTTCCCAAACAAACTTTTTGTAAAATATTTTACCCTGTGTATAGCCATAAAACAAAGAGGGAATGAGTTTATGATTTAACTCAATTTGTTGTTAAGTAAATCAATGAACAACATATATGGAGGTAGCGCAGAAAAAAATTAGTGAATAAAATAAACTAATGGATTCTATTAAGTAGTTTACCGTGTATAATATGAGTACTTTCAAATGGAAGGCAACGTGGTATTTGTAATTTGATGAGAGAATAGACTTGGAGAGACAACTGGACAAAGATTTGCTAAGGACTCTGTTAGCATGTGCCTATCCCACCATAAACAAAGGTCTGGTGTTCACGTTGATCAAGTTGGAACTCTAAGACCATTATATAGTGAATTTGAGAGAGAGAGAGAGAGAGAGAGAGAGAGAGATCTTTAATTGTTCATTAATTATTGGTAGGAATGGAGGGTGAGGAAAATTCAGAAAGAGAAAGAGAAGAAGAGGTTTGAATTGGATTGAGTTTTAACTGTTAAGAGAAGAAAGGGTGGGTACTGTGAGGTCATTCTACACTCTTTTTGTGGGTATGGTACCCACTCAATTGGTACCATCAAATGTGATATAAGTACCATCATATGTGATGTTGTTACTATCCAATGTGATATTGGTACTATCTAATTTTTTATATATATTAATTTAAATAATAAATAAAAATGGTAGGTACCATCATATATGAAATAAGTACCATAATGTGTGACATTGGTACCATTAATGTGAGATTTTATCTATTAGAGGTACGGTACCCACATGGGTACTGTAGAATTACCCCCATGAAATAAGATGATGCTTGTAAATGTATTAATTGAGGGAGAGGAAATGCCAGTATGTCTGTAGATAGGATGAAAATAAAAGTGATATATGTCGTTTGATTAGTCTCCATCCATGGTTGGATCTTGGGAGAATTGGTTTGTACGTACATGCAGTGGCGGAGTCAGAAAATTTGTTCAGTGGGGTCATTCAATCATGCATGATTAAATCGACGAATACCCCACCAATATTCATTTACAAGAATTTGTTGCTAAGAGGTTGACAATAACCATTTTGCATATATGCTATTCCAATTTTTTCTTGATCATTAGAATGATACGATGATACTTTGATTTTTTATTTTTTTTTCGTAATGTTAGATTCATGAGAAGAGTTTTCAAGTTAATACGACTTTGTTTGGAAGAATGATCAGTGACATTGACATAAGTTTCTTAGATAAGAAATGAATCTTACGACACAATTGATTTTCTTTTAAGAAATTTATCCATGGTATTATTGGCTTTATTGGCTTAACTAGACCTAAATATAAAATAAAATTTAATTAGATTTTTTATTACTTTTTGTTATAATTTACGGCCTAAAGTTAAACGGGTCTTTTTAACTTTTTTTTGTTATAAATAGAGGTTTTTTGCAAGTTTGTATGAGAGAGAGAGAAGAAGAAGAAGAATGAGAAAGAGAGGCTGAGGGAAAAAGGAGAAGAAAAAAAAATAGATTGCTTTACTTTTAAGTTTGTGGGGTCAGTTATAAGTGTGTGTGCTAAGTAAAGTTACTTAGATGCAGTATATTAGATTTCATAATTAAATTCAAACATGATACTTTAATAAACAAGCAGCATTTAATATTCAATTATTAGTATTGATTTACGTTTTTTCAAAAAAATAAACTTCACTTATGAAATGTGAATAATTTATTGGTTTGCACGTACAAATTTATCATGATTGTTTGTATTTTTCTTGATATGCGCACACAATTTGACTTTAAATTTTGAAAAATGTATAAAAACATTATTTAATATAGTGTTAGTAATATTGACCCCACTAAAATACATTTAGGTAATAAAAACTTTATTTTAGTGGGGTCAATGAGTCATTTCACCTAAGTAATTTTTATTTTTCTTAAATTTCAAACCTAAGTAAAAAACATTTTTATCATTCTAGTGGGGTCAAAGGTTTGTGCAATTCAGTGGTCCTAAACTTTCTCTATGGCTAATTAACTATTTGAATAGAAAAATCAACGAAATTTATTGAAGAAATATATATGGTAGCTGAATTTCAAACTTAGGAAGCGTTTGACCATCCTCAAGCTAGAAGCTCGTGCAAGCAACAAATTGTGACCACATTTGCTGTAAATGTCAAATCTTATCATTAAGAAGTTCCGATTGCTTTTATCATTGCGTGTCCGATTGTGCACACATATACAAATACAAATCCTCTTTTTTGTTTGTTTGTTTTTGTTCATTTAATACATTATGTCAAGTTGAACTACTGAAATTTCCCTTTCTCAAACTAATTTTATGCCCTTTTTCTTATCCTGGAAATGCAGTTATGATCTATAAAATTTAGGTTTGAAGTTCCTGACACTACTCTCAACTCTTGTAATATTCTTCTTCAAGACTCAAATTAGAGTATCATCTAACTGCCAGAGTAAGGACCTAGAATAAACGCACATGTAAATTAATCTAACACTTACAATGTAATTAAAGGTGCATAAAGGAAACCTAACAAATAGAGGGAAAAGGGTAATAAATTTATAGGTAAATGTTGGCAGTTAGATTCTCTAAATGGTGGCACATCATTGTTTGTGACCGTTATTATATTGATTAAGTATTATGATCGTCCCTGCGCGTTGTTTGGCTATTGATTTTCAACAACCTTATTATTAATGCATTATGAAGATACTCAATAAGGTTTAATCATCCCTCATCAACCTCAACTGCTAGATTGAAAGCTGATAATATACTCAATAAGCTGTATGACATTAATTCTGCCCTATCCAACAGCAGGGATTAAAGTATTAAACTAACAAGTAACAAAAAAACTACATCATTTCTCTCACAACATATAGCCCCCCACACACTTATGAAACCTACATGTAAGAGAGATGATCAATATGCATGCTAAGTGGTATATTTGTTTTTCCACATCATATTTGTTTATTTAAATTTTAAATTTCAAATTTATGAAAAATGCTAAATTGTTTCATGCTAATTGAAATTAAATAGAATTCATCGTTCTATACTTCTATTATTAAATCAACCCAATACTAAATAAATTCTAATTAAATTAAGTTTAGTCTTATCTACATAAATTTAAATTTAATGACATGATCTTTTTAAAAAAATCTCTTGTTTATTATTTAGGTAATTAATAATATATATTATGTTTTAGCAAAACGTCTCATTTATTGTACAGGTTAACCATACTCATGGAAATTGGTTTGGAGGTAAACTCTGTCTTAAGAAAATTATTATGAACCAAACTAAATCATAAAATAACTAAAATAATCTATTTCAATCTTCTACAATAAATTATTAATTATAGTTAAATAAAATTATGAAAATTAATCCCTATATTATTATCTAATATTCAACATAAAATAAGTAAGTTGATAGGTGACATAAACATGTCAAGGGTAATGGAGGCAATGAGTCATGAAGAAGAGATCGGTTTACCTTTTTGTCTAGGACAACTTCTAAAGAAAATCACCTCTAATTATCACTCGCTTTAAAATGTATTCCCTAAACTTTAAAAATATGCAATTAACCTCCTAACTTAACTTAAATTGTAAATAGCTCTAGTGATTAGTCAGTGGATAGAACTAACATCGTGTCGTGAAGGAATTTGAATTCAGAATGTTGATTCCAATCATATCACATGGGAATGATACGACTCATCCTTGGTTGTCATTCACCCACTTTTTACTACTGTAATACACACATTTACACATCACAAGCCCTTCCAAATAAATTTTATACACTATTTAGAGTGCAGTTAAATAATGACCACTTTTTTTGTGAAAGTATATGTAATGGTCAAAATCACTAAGGCTCCGATTGTTTCGGCTGAAAACGTTTTCCGTAAAACGTTTTCAGCATTTGCAGGAGTTTGTTGCAACGTAAAACAAAAGTCAAACTGAAATTTTTTTCTTTTGACCGTAAAATCGCGAAGGAAAAAACGGAAAACGGTTTACGGAAAAAATTTCCGTAAACCATTTTCCAAAACAAAACACGCGAGGAGCTCAAGCTCTCGACCTCCCTCTCTGCACTCAAGCTCTCGACCTCCCTCTCTGCTCTCTGCTCTCGACCTCACTCTCTGCTCTCTGCTCTCTGCCGTCCCGCCGTCCCGAGCCACTCTCTGCTCTCTGCCGTCCCGCCGTCCCGAGCCACTGCTCTCTCTGCTCTCTGCCGTCCCGCCGTCCCGAGCCACTGCTCTCTCTGCTCTCTGCCGTCCCGCCGTCCCGAGCCACCCCCAGCCTCCCCTCCCTGCACCGATCTACTTCTCCCACGGTAAACCCCCACCCCTCCGATCTCCATCTCTCACGATCAGATCGGATCAGATCTTGATCTGATCAGATTGATTGATCTGAATCAGATCTGATTTGATCTGATCCGATCTGATTTTTTTTTTTTTATATATATATATATATATATTTGGGAATTGTTGATTTTTTTTTTTGGCTGAGTATGAGTTTTAATTTTGTGTATTGATTGGTTTTGGGTTTATATTTTGATCATTGTGGCTTGTATTCAATTTGGTATATAGTGCTAAGCTCTATGATTGTGATGTTGTTTTCGGGTTAGGTTCACAATCTCACCTTATGTTGTCCGGAAATATTTAGAATTTGCTTGGTTCTTTGTTATTGGTTCTGATCAGTTGGTAAAGTATATGAATGCTAAAAGGGCATTTATTAGAAAATTAGTTAACTATCAACTATGTGATCAGTTCATTGTATTTTTTGTCTGTATGTTGTGTTGAGAGTTAAAAGTTTTGGGGTTTGTATGGTTCTGCATTGTTTCTGTTCTGGAGGGAGGAAAGGTCTGAGATAGCTTCCCAACTTAAGGAGATTGCTATAGCTTTCAAGAATCAAGGGCCAGTTGATGCCAATGAACTTTATGAAGCGGTAATGAGCACTGAAGGTTTTGCTGAAGAGATGCTTGCTTCAGCTTTCGATTATATGGTTCAATGGTTATGTATTTATGAACTCTGTTTAGTATTTTGATTATGTATTAAAAATTGGATAAGTAGTGTTATGGTTATATATGTTATGGGAATGGTTATGAACTATAACGCATTGGATGGTGTCCATTGTTTGTTATTATGTTTATTTATCATATGAAAAAACTTGTATTAGTTTCACAATATTGTGATGGATGAGTGTTTACATTTCTAAAATAAATACTTTCTTATTTTAGGTTTTTAAAAAAAAAAAAAAAAATTTCATTTTACGTCGCACCAAACACCGTAAAATATTTTCCGGACCATTTTCCAGAATGCAAACAAACACCGGAAAAACAAATATTTTCCAGGAAATCATTTGCATTTACAAATATTTTACGGTGGAGAATATTTTACGTCGAAACAAACGGAGCCTAAATATAAATCATTTTTCAAGATAAATAAAATAGTCCAAAATTAAAAAATGGTGGCCTATGGATGAAATTATTCAATATACTTAATGTATTATATCTTCATCTCACATAAAAGTGGACACTACATGTGGATTTTGCACATGAAATCCATATTTATATATATGAGAGAGAAGTGTAATTAATACACAAGATATATGAAATAATTTCTCAACTTTTGGAAGGTAGATGCTTTATATCTAGCACTATGAGCTCCAACATCAAATAATCTTAGGGTAAAACAAATCTCAAATACTATATATCGATTTAGTTATTTACGTAGTTATTTATTTTTATTGTAAATATGTCTAGATTTCACTAATATAGTATTATGTATTCTCCAGCTCGAATCATGCAGAACAAGTCATATTAATGTTTTCCATATAGATGACTTTTGATGCTTGGATTTTGAGCTCTAGATCTTGATAGCAATTTTGTCAAATTTTAGTGTGAGTGATGCATAAATTATGTTGACAGACAAAGGAATCTCAATGAAGCATTAAATATTTTCCTTCATGAATTGGATCACCTTGAACCTGAAGTGGCTTACAAAATCAAAGGACAGAACATCGATCGGTTAGGTAACAATGGTGTAGATAACTTAAGGGAAGTTTTATGAACGCCACCTGTCAAGTGCAACGCACCATCTTGTACTCTATATTTTACTTCTACATTTAATGACTCAGACTCTTCGCTGTTACGCATTAATTCCGACATATGTACTAGGAATCATGGTACACTTTGTCGTTGAGTAAGCTACTCAACTGAACTTGTTACTTGGGGTTATATTATTTAGAAAGAGACCAAGAAGTGATGAGAAACACTAATGTTGTGTTTATTAATCTAAGGACCCTTAGATATTATAGGAAGAATCCATTGAGAATGGCCGCGAGATGCTGTTTAGAGGTTTCGAACCTAAGATCTCATGGATCTCATGAGGTGTTAAGAACCACTAGGTTAAACCCTTGAGATTTAGACTTATTTTTCTTGGAACACCCCAAAGACCAACAAAAAAATTATTATTATTTGTTTTTTAAGTTCAACCATGAGAATTCAATGGTTTTTACATCTCAAATTTATATGCCCACTAATTCCTTTACAAGGCATTAAAGATATAGTGTCTTACCAGACGTTTATTTGTATAATATAAAACCTTTTTCTTTTAGGGGAGTGGGGTTGGGTTGGTTAAGCTTAACGTACCCTTGCAACATTAGATTTTCTTTAGATTTTCCTGCTGAGCCATGTGCACTATTATTATAAGAGTAACGTTAGGAGGTGGTGGTATAGTTTGTTTGATTAAAATAACATTACTATAACCCAAATCTCACTACCAACACCACTTTTACTATGTAACAATCACAACATATCATTCTAGTAATTATAAAAAATGTTAGTTTCCTTATTGCTATTATAGATGATGGAGAATCAAACATGGTTCTCGGTAAGCAAATGCTCCATTACATGGCTGGTGGAGTTTGTAGCTCAAAGGTGGGACCAATTTAGTTCAATTATACATTTTAAAAAACTATTCAGCAAAAAAACATTGTTGTGGAACTCGTCTCTTAAAGAGATGAATTTCAAACAAAAAACTATTTTTCTTAGAATCCATCTCTTGAAAAAGCAAGTTTCATGCTTGTATTAAAGAGATAGACACATCAATTTAACCATGTCAAGATATTCAGTTACATCTCGTCTCTTGAAAAGACAAAATCCATGTTGAAACTCGTCTTAAGTGGAGAGCAAAGGATAATTTTAGGATTTGGTTCTTAGTCCCTTTAAGTTATTATATATTTTATTATTTTGGGGGTCTAAAGCGTATGTCCCGTTGATGGTGGTTTCATGTTTGTGAGTACTTTTTTCTGTTTTACGTGCTCCTTTATCTGGGTTAGAAGAAAGGCTAATAGAATAATTGATGTCATGGCAAAGTTTGCTTCCCTCTTATATCTTCTTATTGTTGTAATAATTCCTCCCTTCCAAGATATCTTTGGAATAAAGGAGAGAAAGAAGAAAAATGAAAAATGAAAAATGAAAATTTTTAAATGACTTTTTATGAAAATGAATTTTTTTGAAATGAATTTAATCCTCCACTTTAACATCCTTGATCTCTTTCTCGTTTGAAATAAAAATCCTCTGTCCAACGTGGCTTCTGCACTCGTCTCCCACCAAAGGGCCATGCTTCCAATATTTGATAGCCCTGGTGGCAGTTTTCAATTCTCGTTCAACTCTCATCTCCCACCAATCATTAAAATAGTTGTTTAATATATATATATATATATATATATATATATATATGTTATATATATATATATGACTTTTAGAGGAAATAATAAAAAATGAATGAAGAATGAATATTTAAATAAAATAAAATTAAGAATAAATAATCGGATGTAAGTGTTTTGAAAAATAGTTAACTAAAATTGAAAAAATAAGATCTTGAGCCAAAATTTGGCTTAAATTTTAGACTACTTGTTAAGAATGCTCTTACCAAACGAAAATTTCTTCGAGTAATTAATAGTTCCGCTGACAGCAACAAAGTGTACATAATGTATCGTTTGCATCCTTTCAATTTCTTAACTTTTTTTTTTGCTAAAACCTTTCAATTTCATAACTTGCTCCAATTACTTTATAGCTTTCATATCTCTTTACAGATTAGCTTTGCTAACTGGCTCAAATTTTTCTACATGATTTTCAATTTATAATAATTACCGTGACAGTAATCCGTGTAACACTAATAAAAGTGGCCCTTAAATATAAATGACTAAGGATTTGATGGGCTTTTAACATCGCGAGCAGGATCATTTTAGACAATGAAGATGTGGAACACCAAACTGAAGCCTGGGTGAAGATAGCATTTTTACAATTTGAGCATACTGACAAGAACTTGAATGGTCCCAGCCTAGTTTCCCGGGATCCGCTGTCGTTCAAGCTCAATAACATGTTCAGTCAAATGGCTTGCATTGCCATTTGTAGTCTCATTATCGGCTCTGCACAGCTGCAATTGTCGTCGGAGACTCCGCACAAGTTCATTAAGTCTATGAATGTTCTTCTCTTGAGATAAAATGATCTGCAACTAGTGAAAGACACATCAGAAACAACTCCATCAGAGCTGATTGACGAGCCACAATAGAATTTTCAGTTATGCAAATGCACTCATTTTAATAGGAGTAAGAAAATGGTGACAACTCAAACATATTGCTGAGTGCATGAAAATTAGCAACAAGAGTGGTAGTACATCCATAGTAAAGCTCCCACCCGAAAACAACCCCCCACCCAAAAATAATATTATTAATAATAATAAAAGGCTTTAGGGTAAAACTAGGTTTGAGTAGCAGACTATCAACAATTCCACGATATATAGTGAACAAAAGTGTATAGTTGTCATTGCATTGGGGCAAGCTACATCTCAAATAAGTCTGGCCAATTTTCATAAATTACAGAAATCCACCCTAAACTGAACATGACAAAGAGCCTCTACGAAGCTCGCTAATGCATCTTTTTCCTTTACCAGCCCCACAGGGGGTCTTTTTGTAGAGCCAGACCACAGGGGGTCTTTATGTATTTTGGCCTAAAAATAAATATAACTTAATAGCCAATTCATAAGCTTGCAACCACTCGATTAGGAGATGCATGAAAGGAATTATGGCATTAAGATTTCCAGCCAAGGCTTAGCTCAGGACCCCACTACTTGTCGTATTTGGTTTGGTATTGCTATCACACATGACTTCGAAAGTCATGATGATATTACGACTTTGCAATGTTAAGTAAGTAACCAAATTCATAAAAGAAATATGCAGTTTCAAGAAATATCAACCAGAAACTTATTGATTATGTAGCATAAGTAAATACATTTGAAAGCATCTCAACTGACTACTGATCCATCTTTAAGATTCAAAACCAGTTCACACAACCAACATCTTGACTCACTAACCAAATAAAAGGAAATTTTCATAGATGACGCATGCATGACAAAAAACAATAAGGGGGGCCTTTTACCTTCTCTTTTACAGCTTCTTCCCTCTTTGAAATTTCGTGCTGCTTCTCTGAGATGCTTGGAGTTGATTCAAGGTCAATCACAAGCTGTTGCTTCCATTCAAACTGAGAAGTGATTATGAGTATAACCAACAGGAAAACGAGCAGCATGGGTCTTGACATCGTGACAAGCAGCTCACAATACCTGTTCAGCATTTAAGAAGATTGTTTATACAATAAAAATCATTATATCACACTTTCCATTCAATTATATCTCCTACAGCAAAACCCTCATTTTGACACAAAGAAACTAGGGAAAAGGAAAATAAAAAATATGGAGTTCTATATGTTACATACTAATGTTTTAAGCAGCTCACAATACCTGTTCAGCATTTAAGAAGATTTTTTATACAATAAAAATCACTATATCACACTTGCCATTCAATTACATCTCCCACAACAAAACCCTCAGTTTGACACAAAGAAAACTACGGAAAAGGAAAATAAAAATCCGGGGCTCTATATTTTACATACTAATGTTTTAATTAGCATAAAGTGAATCTCTCCTCGATTCAACCTCATAGCCATATGGGTTCCCTTTAAATGATGTGAATTTCCAACAATGCATACCCCAAGATTCAAAAGTCTTAATTGAACTCAAGTCCTTCCTTTCCTTAGCAACCAAATAAAGTAAACATTAACAGGAAGTGCAGCCACTTTGATAACAAAAGCCCAGCGGGGAGCAAGACTGTCGTGTTAGCTGGGCTGGACAATCAAGTAAAGGCCCAAGCCCCTAAAACCCACAGCATAAGGGGAATTCAAAAGGTCGTGGGCAGTTCGATTAACAGGGGAGGGGAATCTGTATGTGCTATACAAGTTTGGGAAAGAGATTGATCAGCAGTTGTGTGTTCATGATGGATATTCTGAGGGGATCGGAACACGGATACAAATTAAATCAATGATAGTTCTTGACTTGGGATTTCAATCGTGCATCGAAACCAACCATGTGTTGTGTCATGACCAAGGCTTCAATAATGATGTCGGCAGAGAGATACAAAGCATAAAAGTGATTCAGAGAAGATGTAGGTGATGCTATTAGTGGTGGCAATGGGCTCATTTGGCCAGAGTTACTCTGTGAGAAGAGAAGTAGTGATGACTGATGAGAATGGCTTCAACCACGAGCGACCTACCCACAAAAAGATTTGAGACAAAGGATGACAACGAAGACGTGGAAGTCTCTAAATGAGTGATGCTATAAATAAAGAGGTTTAGCAAATTTTTGGGAATATCATTGGCAGGATTCAAAGGAAAGATAGTGAGGTTGTTCTCTGAAATTGAACGTAATAATAAAGCGAGAACACGTGCCGCTCGAAAAAGGCCAAGAAGTGTGACTAAGGGGTGCGGGAACTGAAAGTTTTGGCATGTTCCATTAAATACGACACAGTGAAAGGAGAGTGAAGTGGAGAAGTATCAAGAAGGTCAAGGGGCTTTCCATTACAATCATCATGCAACTAAGAATTTTATCTTAGAATGTTCAAGGGTTGAATGATGGGGACAAGAGAACAAGAATAATCTACTGCAGGGTTGGAAAACAGATAGTATACTTTCAAGAAACCAAGATGGAATCAATGTCTAAAAGTGTTGTTAGAAGCATTTAGGGGAATAATTTCATAGATTGGATTCAAATAGACTCATTCGGAGCATTAGGTAGTATTCTGTTGATGTGGGATAAGAGAGTTGTAGAAAGCTTGAAGAGGCAGTTGGGTTGTTTAGGATTACTTTGTTTCTTGGACATTTCTAAGTGTGGATGATGATTGCGATCGGGCTTCTTGGAGCTTAATAGACTTACCATTGGAGGGAGGTGTTTATATTTAGTTGACTAACCATGATCCACTCTCAAGGACCAGATTAAACAGATTTTTGGTCTCACCCAATTGCGTCGAACATTTTTAAAACTTGAATCAGAGGTTACATCAAAGACCACTATCGGATCATTTTCCTATTTTACTTTATAGTAATGGTGTCAACAGGTGTAAGGGTTCTTTTAAGTTTGAAAATAGATGGCTCCATGGATAAAGTGAGAAATTGAGTTATCATTACTCGGGGTCTCCCATTTATATCTTAGCTCATAAACTCAATCCTCGAAAAGTTATTTGAAAATTTGGAATAAAAAGACTCTTGGAGATGTGGCAATAACGAAAGAAACCCTTTTAGAGGAAATCAGGGAGTTGGATAGATTGGAGGAAAAACCTAGCCAATTACCACAAGTCCCCAAATTCTCCTACATCAATATTGAACAATTTTACTATGATTTATAGTCTTTACCCAGAGAATTCAACTCCAGAATCTAAAGTAAACTCTGACAATAATCATACCCAGATTAACTAAAGCATTTAAACAAACAAACAAACGAAAAAAATTACCAAACCAGTAAGAAATTAATACTAATCATCAATAAAAGCAAGCAATTAATACTAAAACGAAAGCAATTCAACGACAAAACAGAAAAACAGTTTAAAAAAAAAATGGCATTATTTATTTATTTTCTGCCTTTTCACTTTGGCTCGTGTTAAAATTAAATTAGGTTGAACTAATTAAATAGACAAGTTTTTCCATTTACTTTCTTTTTTTCCTTTTTAAGATGAATAAGCAATTAATTCGTAATAAAAACCCCGTAAAATTAGGTGCCAACTAAATTACGGTCCGCCGAAGATTCTAACATAAAATTTCATTTATTTTTTCTCAGCTACCAAGCAGAACACAAAGTCATGATCAAACAGCAATACAAAATGTATAATCAAAACAAAGAGAAAACTTACAAATCGGTGTCGGCAAGAAAACCCCAAATTCATTATCGAATTCCTCCGAGCTCCTGCTAGTTCTTCCAATTTTCTTTCCGAGCAGAAAAAAAAAAAGAAAAAAGGTGTGTTGAGTTAGGGTGATTGAGGTACTAGTTAAGTTTTACTTTTTATGCTCTTTTGGAAGCAACTGTTTTATCTAAGGGTTATATTTGGAAATTTCTTTTTATAAATCCATCACTCAAGGTTGTTTTTTTTTTTAATTTTTAATTTTTTTTAATCATCATCATCATCTAATTTAATATCTAATCTAACCTAGAAAAAAGACTCACGAGCTGAAAAAATTACAAAATGGAAAAAGACTCTTGAGCTCGAGAGTCTTCTTGAAAAAATTAAAAGTTGAAAATGAAAAAGACTTCTAAAAAATATTCATCTTGTTCTTTGATGTCAATGATGAGACACTCACATGTATTTTTAGGCATATCGTTTTCTTAATGAATCATGTGATTTTTTTCAAATAATATATATGAATAGTCAATTTAATTGATACGTAATTGGTTGAAGGAGAATTTCTCCAAACCAAAAAAGACTCCTGATCTTGGGAGTTCTGTGAATTTTTTTTTTTTTTTTTTTGGTTGAAAATATAATAAATTGGAAAAAACTCTTGAGCTTAATGTATTTGAAAAATGGATAATTATGATAGAAAAAAGAATTTGAGGTAATTATAGAAAAGCGGACGTGATGTGGAGCGGTTACTCTTTTTTTTTTTTTTTTTTAATAAATGGAGCCGTTACTCCTAAATCTTATTCAAAATGAACAAAATCCTATGTAAGGTTCTTCTTGGATACTAATGGACACAATTAGACGCAGCTTGAATGTTGGAAGATGATCTTTTTAAGTTTAGGATAGGGATGATACAACCTGACATATACATATATATTTATTTATGAACATATATCCAAATCATCTGCGTATTATGGTCCCACCCAAAACTATTTTAGCCAAAACATTACTACCGACTTGGCAAGTTGCAAGCATAGGCAATATATATATGTCGTATGAGTGCATGGCTTAGATTAGATCTACTACAACCGACGTCAAACAGCATACAACATCTTTCCCAAGCTTCTCGCATGAAGTGGTGAGATCTAGATGATGTGTAAGATTATGACAAAAAGCATGCCTCCTTAGGTCACGATGAAATTTCGATTTGTAAATACTAACCGTTTTCTTCCCTTTAAAAACATTGGTGTGACTTTCACTTTGTATCATTCCTCAAATTGCATTCCCAAATTTCATAAAGAATAAGGTGGAGGGTGACATCATAAATTCAATGTGTATTCCTTAAACAATTAAAAAAAGTGTTCTTAAGGTAGTTCAACTGTTCAAGTTCAACCTTAAACTGCAACTCAAGTTTAGGGGGCAAATCACGAGAAAACCACATAAGAAATCAAATGCCCAAACCACAATTCTTTCTCAACAAGCGGCCTCCAAATAACAAAACAAAAACATAGGCAAAACCACTAGCCATTTCTCATAGACCAAAATTTTAGAACACCATGCTCTTTTTGACTATACATTATATAAACCTTCATTTACAATCAACTTTAGGTGTGAAAAAGACCCAGTCTGATATTTACATCCGCTGCCAAAAGTGGTCGTATAAAGTGGCATATGTAATCCTTTTGACTTGCTGGAAGCCTCCCAACAAAGACAAAAACAAAGCTACCAAAGCCAAAATAACAAAAACTACAGATGCTCGCCAATGTTTGGTTGCTTTAAGAGAAAACATATCAAACACACACTTTGGTTGCTGCTCTTGGTTTGGACGATAATTATCTTTCCCTACCAAGTAGTTGTCATTGCCAGTTTCCAATGATTCTGATGCCTCTGCAGGAGGTGTTCTTGTTTCGTGTATACTTAATTTGATTCTCCGATTTGCTGTGCCTTGTATAGGAACCACCTGGGAAACAAATGCTTGCATTGGTTCTTTAGCTTTTCGCTCAGCCTCAGACTTACTAGTAACCATGGGCAGGGAAGATTCATCTAGGTTAACGATGTCATCGTTCAGTATCTCAGCATAGAAGTCGTCGTCTTCAATTTCCTACAATGTAAGAATAAGACGGAGCAGCGTTTTATAGTTAGACAAGTTGTTGGCTACCTTGTGGAGTTCAAAAACGCAATTGACCAACAATGCAACCTACCTTCTGCTGACTGGAAGTTTCTCCCAGAGTAACCTCATTTGACAATTTCTGTTTAGATTCAGATGTAGAATCAATTTGCTCGCTGGAATAAGAATCATGACTACTACCAACTGCTGACAATCCGACATGGTCAATGCCAGCTTCAGGGACTGTGCCATTACTATTAGGCAAAGTTGACGAATGGCTTTGATTTGAAGAAGCTCGGAACTCACTGTTCCTCCGAAGGCGGCAAACAACCAAAGAATCCTGCACAAACATGAGGGAAGAATCCAACTAATAAACTTTCTCCAGGAAGAACACAATAAAGTTGAAACAAGAGAAACATCTTACAATTAGTACACTGGCTTTTGTTTGGTCTCATATTATTTGGGCATCTCTGGAGGTTTTGGTTTTCTAGTTTTAGCTCCTAAGTTTTGAGTTTTTGTCTTCTTGTAGTTTGTGGCTAACTGGATTGTATTTAGCTGCAGGAAGTTTGTTGTTTAGGCATTTGGCTCTGTTGCTGGTTTACCAGCTTGTTTTGAATAAAACTTTTTTGAACTTGATTATCAAAACAAAAACAAAAACAAAAATGCTAGTATACTGAAAATGCACATTTCATAAAATACCATTTCCCATCAAAATCACATCTGCAGCAAGGTAATCCCTAAACCAAACAACAATTTAAGTCTTGCTGCCTACATTTTTAGGAAGGATAAGAATAAGAAATAAATTTGTAGCGGAAAATTCTCAATCCCAATGTTTGCAAAATAAATTAGGACATAGTATGATATAAGCCCTATTTCCACCAGGGTAATAAAAGGGAAGAGTGCAGTAGGAAGGGAATGACATGTGACGTAACGGGGAACTAACTTTTTCTTTGTGATGTTTGGTTGTCAAGAAATGAAAGGAACTGAAGATAGTGGATTTAGGGGTTTGTAAAACAAAACAAAAGAAAGAGGATGATCCCTCCAAACCTAGGATTTAGCAATAACCTATATAAAGGCTTTATTGTAGTCAATAACATTGATAGTGAGAGTGTTTCAATAAAATTCCAGCAGATTTTTAAGCTTTGAGGGTGTGATTGTCTTCTCCCACCTAAGTGTGATTGCTTAGGTAAACCTAAGTGAGATTGCCTACTGATTATCTTTCTTTATTTTTCGTTCTATTCATTGTTTAAACACCATACAGCTATCAAACATATTCAAGATCCAATCTTTTTATTACTTAAAGTCTTAAACCCTTGAACATCAAATCCCATTCAAGAACCCTTCAAGATCTCATCAAGAAATCTGATTTAGTGTTGAATTCCCAACGATCCTACATCAAAATTGTTTTCAGAGCCCATTTAGTCTTTTATCCTACGTCACATCCAAAAGGTTGTTCCAAGGAACCTTGGTCCTACTTGGAAATTCTTATCATCATATTGTGGAGCCACCTGCTTCGTTGAAATCCACCAAGTATTTGGAGGACACAAAGGAAGCCAGATTTGGAAAGCCGTTCCTAGTGCTATGAAGTGAGTGAAATGCTCGGAATTTTGAGGTTTATGAGACAGCAGTTGTGTTTGGGGAGCCCCTATGAATTGGATTGCTACTGATCTATTTCTTTTCAAACTTGCTTAAGTTCCTAGAGCTCCTAAACTTGTTTGAGACTCTTGAGTGTTCCACTTCGTATAATTCTTCTCTAAACATCATTACTTATCAAAAAAACAAAGAAAGCTACTGACAACACACTACTGCAGGGTAGAACATAGACAATCCTTTGCTTCAAATCTAATGCCACGCTATTCTTTTATACTTATAGCCACTAACAAAAATGTTTCAGCACTAATTACTACCAGAGCAACACAAGGGAAGAGTAATAATTTTGTCCTGTAGTAGCAATAAAATCCACAAAAAAAGGGGAAAATGTAGAAGAAGAAGAAGCCATTCATGGAACTTAGGAAGATATTTGTAATTGTCAAGCTAGAACTGCGGTGTAAACAGCTCTAACGTTATATAGTACAAGGTGAATTCCTAAATTTTTATATAAAAGGAGGAAAGGCAAGAAAACATCATCTCATTCGATAAGTACGACATTCAAATGCAACCAACCAATCAATTATAGCCAACGTATTTTTTATTAGCAGTTGGGTTATTTTGTAGTAATATGGCACAAAAGAAAATCCTAAAAACTAAAAGTATTAATATAATGTTTTCTCAATGCTTACTAGACCAAATGTCATCTCCTTCCCCACAAACAAGGACAGAGGGGCAAGACGGGTTCAGGACTATATTCCCCATCCCATCAAGCTAAGCCATTTCCACACACTCTATCTTGTTTTAAGGGATGAGTCAAGAAATCTGTCCTCATGCTGCAAGAAATGGTAAATCACTGTCCTTGCCTCACACAACTCAATCTTATATAATTTCTAATTTTTTTATTGATCTATTTTTATATTTTCTTTTGATAAGTAATATGTTTTTATATTGAACAAAATAAATACATAAAATTAGTCAAAATTTACACACAACCTAACATGTAAGAGAAATTATAAGAAATTCATAAAGGTTTTTATATAAAAGGTTTTTTTTTTTTTCAAAACTATGCAAACATATTTAGTATAAAAATAAGGGATACATGGGATGGGGCGGGGAGGGGAGAGACTAATCCCCTCTCTGCCTCAACCCCACTTCGGGTATGAACATCCATCCCCATCCTCGTTCTATGCAGGAAATCGCTCATTCTCAATTGAGCAGGGCAGGGCTGGACGTCCCTGTTAAATGGACCTAAGTTGCCAACCCTAGGGTAAGGTCACAGGTGCATGAATTATATTTAGCAAACAAAGAACTTTTTCCATATTAAATGTTGTAGAAAAACAATTCAAACCCAATACTTAGCAGAAGAAGTATATTCTCAATAATAACAAGTCACCTGAGAGATCCCGGTCATGCAATATTCGTGCATAATCCATTCTGTCCTTTCTCCTTTTGGAGCACGACCTAAGTGGAACACTAGAGTCCTCTTCGTACCTATCATGTTGGTACCTGCCTTTACAGTTCGTTCTTTCCCAGTAGCTTTCCAGTAACCCAATTCAGTTGCCCTCTTACTTTGTGAGCCATTTGGATACTTTCTTCCACGAGGAGAAAAGAAGAACCACTCATTATCCGATTGAATGATCGATTTGGCTGGTTACAAATAAACCAGCACTAATAAGTATCCAAGCCCAAGTAAAAACAACTTTCTTAAGAGAATTAAACGACCATGGATATGAACGTGTAACATGTTTCAGCACTGCATATTCATACAACAGACAATCAATATGGCCCAGCATATATATAAAAAATAATAATAATAATTAAACATGTTTCAGCACTCCAGCCTTTAATGAACAATTGTTTCTTTGAAGTTCTGTAGCTTCTAGATTCATATGAATATATGTTAGTCGTATCACATATGACAGAAATTTTGACTACATGCCACATATGTTTTAGTGTAGAACAAAGTAGAAATCCCAATTTCATCTAAACTAAACAGAAGCAAAAAAGTAAAAGTGAAGAGAATGTCCCTCCCCCTCCCCTTCCACCTTCCCTGCCCCTCCCTCACCACCACCACAACCTCCTACCTACTCCTCAATTCCCTCAACCTTACCTCCACCACCCTCTCCCCCCCAACCTTCATGGATAAGGATCCTCTCCATTTCCCTTTGAAATGGAGAGTCTCCATTTTATGGTCAGGATGGATTTAAATTAGATCTAAGGTTTAGAATATGTCACCTCATTTAAATTTAATAACTTAACCTAATAGCAAATTTAACTCTGGTTAAACAATATAACGTTAACGTTAGTTGTTTTATTTTATTTTAACAAAACCTATCGTTAACTCAGTTTCAGATAAACCCCAAAGTCTACCAACTCAATCTCAAATCCACCTCCACCTCTGCCGTACGTCGTCGTCACCACCGAAAGAAACCCCAAATCTGCGTTGTCAGCAACTTTCAGAATCTTAACCGGTGCTCAGAAAAGGAACGACACCATGGTCAGTGGTGGAGGCTGGAGGTGGCAATGGGAAGATTGGTAATCTGTGGTGATGATCGGGCGGCAGCGGCGGCTGCGTGGCGGTGTGGCGAAGAGTGGGTTGAACATATCTTTTTCAAAATAATTTGTAACTTATTTATTCTTTTCTTGAAATTTTCTTAACAATATTGGAATGGTATTCAAAACAATTCCATTTCAATGTTGAATGTTTCAATCTGTGTCTATCCATTACTAATATTTAATGTAGGGATTAGTCAGTTTTCATATAATTTAATTTGAAAAAAATATAACACGTAGCTCAGTCAAAGTTTAGCATAAATATTTTGGCAATTTCTAGTTAACAATCTAGTTACTGACTTGATTTTGATTTTATTTAAGTGGGAGGAAAGGTACACTCTTTTCATATTGTTCAGAGGATAATGGAGAAGGAATAAAAACATGGTTGGGTTGGGACTTGGGAACCTGATTGAATTCATAGTTATAAGCAATTAAGCATACTTCACTCTGTAGGTGCTAACAATTTGATACCGATGGAAATTGCTCTCAAAATTGTTAACAAAATAAAGGAGATTGTTCTCTGCATATTTCATAGCATTATCCCAATGTTGTTGTTTAACCAGAGTTAAATTTGCTATTAGGTTAAGTTATTAAATTTAAATAAGGTGGCATATTCTAAGCCTTGGATCTAATTTAAATCCATCCTGACCATAAAATGGAGACTCTCCATTTCAAAGGGAAATGGAGAGGATCCTTATCCAACCTTCATGCACCATATTTCCCGGCCTCACAACCTCCAATCCCATACTCCCAGATACTCCAACATCCCACCGCAGCCATCAACCCATTACACCAACCTGTACCACATAGCACTCATCCTCCAAAACCTCACCATACACCAAACCCAGCTAAGCATAGGGGGGGAAAGAAGACAATTGGGAATGCGTTTTGTATTGGATCAAAAGCATTTGATGGGGGGAGAATGGACCCCTATAACATCATGGAACAGAAGGGACACTTTCAAGGTTCTCTATGGGTTGGTTTATCGGGATTACGGTGGCTCTTAGATGTTTTTGCAAAATTGCGAAACTCAAATCAAACCATTGAAGGCTTTTTTGAGTTCCATCGTGATGGCTATAGAATGCTGGAATTCAGCTGTCATGCTAACCAGGGTGGCAAATTCGTGGAGGTTTCAGAATACCATGGTGGCAACCAACGTGGCAACATACGAATTCCAGAGGGGAGACGAGGGGCTGGGTGGTCAGTATTCGAGTTCCAGGTACGCAAATCGTTCCTGGGTGAAACAAAGCAACCACCGCTGGCCCATGCTCCTCTGAGACAAGGTCGACGCTGGGGTGGGGGTGGAAGAGAAGCGGGCCAGAAATCACACCAAGCATCATCGGTTTCGGAAAGCACGATATTCGCGGAGCACCAAATCCGCGCCATATCTAATATCGTCGGTTACGTTTCATAATTCAACGGGTTTTTATTCAAAAACGCAGGTCAGGATGGCTGAAAATGAACCTCGCCCGACCCGGACTCAACGGTTCGTGTGGAAGCCCATTTCAAAGACAATTCGAATCACTTTAGAGAATGGGTCTCGTACAGTGAGTTGGATTAGCCTGGGCTCTGGTAATGGGCCTAAGGACAAGCAGATAAGTGCTTTAAAACCCAAAGATGGGCCGCATGAAGTTGGGCCGGGTCTCTTGGAGACCCACTCAAAAGGCAAGGAGCCTGCTGTCCACCCCTCACGGAATGTTCTGGAGACCCTCACGGAGGAGGAGTCATTCGAGTGATGATGACGACAGCGAGGTCGTATGGCACTGTGAGGGGTCGGGATCGGAGGAAAAGACCGATGAAGCTCCGATTCAGGGGATTCTCCCAGGCAAGAGCAATGACGGAGGTGGTGGAAGCCTCATCTCCTCGATCGGTGGTCTCGGTGACACCGATTGAACCCCAACTGGTCTTAAGCACTGTGCCGGCTGACGTTACGCCTCATTCAGATGCCGGAGATGAACCAGGAGGAGCTCACCATGGCAGTTGTTGCTGAGGAAGGCACCACGAGCCTTATGGAGTCTCTGACCATGGTTCTTTATGTCGGGGTGGGTGAGGGGTCTTCTAGCCGGCTGTCTTGCACTCCATTAAACATGGTGAACCCCCCCGTGGGTTCTCAAGGGACTGAGATTATAGTCGAAGGAATTGATGCTCTTTCTCAACCTTCGAGATGGGTTGCTTGGCATATGAACATGTTTCGTAAGCAAATTGGCGTGTCCATTAAAGGCCATGAAGTGGAATGTTTGGCTTTACTCCGTAAAATTGAGGAGGACCGGAAGCCCAAGGTGAACCACAAGGGGGTCAAGAGGACAACCAGGAAAGGCGAAACCCAAGGTGAACCACAAGGGGGTCAGGAGGACAACCAGGAAAGGCAGTCGGGAACTGAGGAGTCTGTCCTCATCAGTGAATTATGATGGTAAGTAACCTAATTGTTGTTAACTTAGTTTTTTGCTGACTGTTAGGATTCTCAGGTTTTTTATGAAGCTACGGTTTGTTAGTTGGAATGTAAGGGGGCTTAATAATCCCCAGAAACGGGAGGTTGTAAAAAATTTGCTGCAAGAGTGGCGCTGTGATATGGTGTGCTTGCAGGAGACGAAGTTGGATGGCATGGATATCCGGATGGTTCGGAGCCTGTGGGGCAGCCAACATGTTGATTGGGTGGCTCTAGATGCCAACGCAGGTGGGATATTACTGATGTGGGATAATCGAGTTGTGGAAAAGAAAGATGTGGTGGTTGGTCAGTTCACAATCTTGTGTTATTGGCATGGATTGGTGGATGATTTTGATTGAGTGTGCTCGGGAGTTTATGGCCCGCACTCTGAGGAGAGTCGTCTGTTGTGTTGGGAGGAGTTATCCTCTATAAGGCAGCGTTGGGCAGTCCCTTGGTCATTGTGGGTGATTTTAATGCTATCCGCACTCCTAGTAAGAGATTGGAGTGCACTAGATTCAGCCCTTCCATGCATTCTTTTTCTGATTGGATTGACTCTCATAATTTGATTGATCTTCCGCTGGTTGGGGGCTGTTTTACTTGGAGCAGTGGCACCACTCCCCTTTCGATGTCCAGGATTGACAGGGCACTGGTTTCCTTAGATTGGGAGGCGCACTATTCTGATGTTCTTTTGAGGCTTCTCCCTCGGCCTATCTCGGATCATTATCCCCTTTTGATGGTTGCTGTGGGTATGGCAGGGGGTAAAAGTTCTTTTAAATTTGAGAATATGTGGCTCAAGGAAGAGGGGTTTGTGGATAAAGTTCAAAACTGGTGGTCTGGATATGAGTTTGTCGAAACTCCTAGCTTTGTGTTAGCTTGCAAACTTAAAGCTCTTAAGGAGGATTTGAAGAAGTGGAACAAGGATACTTTTGGAGACATTCATTACAGGAAGTCTTGCTGCATAAGAGATATTCTGGATTTGGGTGTGAAAGAAGGGCGTGAGGACCTTTCTCCTGATGAATAGCAGTTGAGGGAGGTGCTTAAAGGGGAAGTGATTCAATTAGCTCACATGGCGGAAACTTCGTGGCGTCAAAAATCCAAAGCTATTTGGCTTAAGGGGATAATAACACGAGGTTCTTCCACCAAGTGGCTAACTCGAATAGAAGAAGGAACTATTTAGGCAATTTGGAGATTGATGGTAGTCTATTTGAGGATAAGGAGGAAATTAAAGCTCAGGTGGAGCAATTTTATCATTCTCTGTATCAAGAGAGTGAATCTTGGCGTCCTGAAGCTGATGGGCTTGACTTTGATTCCATTGACCTCATTGATCGGGATTTGCTGGAAAAACCGTTTGACAGGGAGGAAGTGGTCCAAGTTCTGCAGAATTTGCGAGGTGATAAAGCCCCTGGGCCAGATGGATTCACCATGGCTTTCTTTCAGAAATGTTGGAGGGTTGTGGAGATGGATGTTATGACTTTTTTGGGGGAGGTCTATGAGTTCGGTAAGTTTGAAAAATCCCTCAATACTACTTTCATCTCTCTAATTCCCAAGAAGATTAATGCGGTGAATATTCGGGACTTTCACCCTATTAGTCTGATTGGATGCATCTACAAGCTGTTAGCCAAAGTTTTGGCCAACCGCTTGGTTTTGGTTCTGGATGGCATTATTTCTGAGTCTCAGAACTCCTTTGTGGGTGGTAGGAAGATCTTGGATTCAATGCTTATTGCTAATGAGTGTCTAAACAGCAGACTTAAAAGCCATATTCCAGAGCTCATTTGCAAGCTGGATATTGAAAAGACATACGATTATGTCAATTGGGATTGTCTGTATTCTCTTCTGGACAAGATGGGTTTCGGATCTAGATGGATTAGTTGGATGAGAGCTTGTACTTCTACAGTTCGATTTTCAGTGCTTGTTAATGGCTCGCCTACTGGATTTTTTTATAGTAGTCGTGGGTTGAGACAAGACAACCCGTTGTCCCCTTTGCTGTTTCTTCTGATCATGGAGGTGCTTAGCCGTATGCTCAGGAGAACTGTTGTGAGGGGTTTCATTAGAGGTTTCCAGGTGGGGAGAGGTGATCTTTCTCATGTGAGTATCTCTCATCTTCTTTATGTGGACGACACTATTCTGTTTTCTGATGCTCATCCAGAGCAACTTCTCTACATTCGTATGGTTCTTACTTGCTTTGAGGCGGTCACTGGCCTTGAAGTAAATATGACCAAAAGCGAAATGGTCCGATTGGGGAGGTTACAGGTTTAAGTGCTTTGGCGGATCTTCTGTATTGTCACATTGGTTCTCTTCCGTTACAGTATCTTGGCATGCCTCTAGGAGTCTCTTATAAAGCTCTTGCAATTTGGACTCCTATTGTTGAGAAGATTGAACGCCGCTTAGCTGGGTGACAGAAGATCTATCTGTCCAAAGGGGGTCGTCTGACTTTGCTCAAAAGTACTTTATCTAGCTTGCCTACTTACTACTTATCTTTGTTTCCCATCCCGGTCAGCATTGCTAAGAGAATTGAGTGTCTTCAGCGGAATTTTCTATGGGGTGGCATGGGGGAGGAGCATAAGTTTCACCTAGTGGCTTGGGACAGGATTTGCTCTCCTATTCAGCAAGGGGTTCTTGGGGTTAGACAATTGATCCCTTTTAATCTTGCTCTATTAGGCAAATGGCTTTGGCGGTTTGGTTTGGAGGAATCGCACCTTTGGAGGCGGGTGGTGGTTGCTAAATATGGTGAGGGTAGAGGTGGGTGGAATTCCAACTTCCCTAGAAGCACTCATGGCTGCAGCTTGTGGAGGCACATTCGGATGGGGTGGGAGGTCTTTTCTTCTCATATCAGTTTTGAGGTTGGTTTAGGTACTTGGATTTCTTTATGGCATGATAAGTGGTGCTCTGATCGCCCTTTGAAGAAGATCTTTCCAGTTGGTTTTGGTTCTGGATGGCATTATTTCTGAGTCTCAGAACTCCTTTGTGGGTGATAGGAAGATCTTGGATTCAATGCTTATTGCTAATGAGTGTCTAAACAGCAGACTTAAAAGCCATATTCCGGAGCTCATTTGCAAGCTGGATATTGAAAAGGCATACGATTATGTCAATTGGGATTGTCTGTATTCTCTTCTGGACAAGATGGGTTTCGGATCTAGATGGATTAGTTGGATGAGAGCTTGTACTTCTACAGTTCGATTTTCAGTGCTTGTTAATGGCTCGCCTACTGGATTTTTTTATAGTAGTCGTGGGTTGAGACAAGACGACCCGTTGTCCCCTTTGCTGTTTCTTCTGATCATGGAGGTGCTTAGCCGTATGCTCAGGAGAACTGTTGTGAGGGGTTTCATTAGAGGTTTCCAGGTGGGGAGAGGTGATCTTTCTCATGTGAGTATCTCTCATCTTCTTTATGTGGACGACACTATTCTGTTTTCTGATGCTCATCCAGAGCAACTTCTCTATATTCGTATGGTTCTTACTTGCTTTGAGGCGGTCACTGGCCTTAAAGTAAATATGACCAAAAGCGAAATGGTCCGATTGGGGAGGTTACAGGTTTAAGTGCTTTGGCGGATCTTCTGTATTGTCACATTGGTTCTCTTCCGTTACAGTATCCTGGCATGCCTCTAGGAGTCTCTTATAAAGCTCTTGCAATTTGGACTCCTATTGTTGAGAAGATTGAACGCCGCTTAGCTGGGTGGCAGAAGATCTATCTGTCCAAAGGGGGTCGTCTGACTTTGCTCAAAAGTACTTTATCTAGCTTGCCTACTTACTACTTATCTTTGTTTCCCATCCCGGTTAGCATTGCTAAGAGAATTGAGTGTCTTCAGCGGAATTTTCTATGGGGTGGCATGGGGGAGGAGCATAAGTTTCACCTAGTGGCTTGGGACAGGATTTGCTCTCCTATTCAGCAAGGGGTTCTTGGGGTTAGACAATTGATCCCTTTTAATCTTGCTCTATTAGGCAAATGGCTTTGGCGGTTTGGTTTGGAGGAATCGCACCTTTGGAGGCGGGTGGTGGTTGCTAAATATGGTGAGGGTAGAGGTGGGTGGACTTCCAACTTCCCTAGAAGCACTCATGGCTGCAGCTTGTGGAGGCACATTCGGATGGGGTGGGAGGTCTTTTCTTCTCATATCAGTTTTGAGGTTGGTTTAGGTACTTGGATTTCTTTATGGCATGATAAGTGGTGCTCTGATCGCCCTTTGAAGGAGATCTTTCCGGCTTTGTATGGGTGCTCTCTCAACCAAGAGGATACTATTGCCTCCGTCCAAGTTTGTCAGGGTGGTGATCAACTCCTAGAGTGGAATGTTACTTTTGGGAGGGACTTTAACGATTGGGAGTTGGATCAGGTGGTGGCTTTCTTTTCCATCTTCATTCTCATACCCCACGCAGGATAGAGATGGACAAGTTAGTTTGGAGACCAACTTGGAAGGGTAGGTTTAACTCTCGTTCTTTCTATCATGTGTTGCGTGCCCCCCCTGCGACTTGCTTCCCTTGGAAGTGCATTTGGTGTGTGAAGGCTCCCCCTAGGGTTGCCTTCTTTATGTGGACTGCGACCTGGGTTAGGATTCTCACGTGTGATAACTTGAAAAAGAAAGGCATGGCGCTGGCTGGCTGGTGCTGTATGTGCAAAAACGCGAATGAGACGGTGGATCATCTCTTGTTGCATTGTTCGATTGCAAGACAGATTTGGGGCTTTGTTTTCCAGTTTGTGGGGATTAATTGGGTACTTCCGTCTCATGTATCAGAAGTTTTAGGTGGTTGGTGGAACTAGTTTGGGAGGAGGTGCTCGGGTGTTTGGAATTTAATTCCATCCTGTCTAATGTGGACTATTTGGCGGGAGAGGAACAAGCACACTTTTGAGAATCAGGAGACTTCGGTGGCCAAAATTATTGAGATTTTCTTTGTATCTTTGTATGATTGGTCTAGGGCTTGGGGTCTTACTTCTTCTCCATCTGTAGGAGAATTATTAACTTCTTTAGCTTTTGATAATTCTGATTTACATTTGTAATCTTGCTTTGTGTGCATGCTTTATGCACACAAAGCCTTTTTGAATAAAATTATTACTTATCAAAAAAAATCTAAACTAAACAGTTTTTGAGAGAATTATTCTTGAAAACATGTTTTCAGAGTAAATCAGAATGATTTTGTCCGAACCAATTTTTCTTTTCTTTTTTTTAGTTTAGGAAAAACCATCGTAAACAAGTATCAGTGTACACGGTTAAACTCTCATTTCACCAAATTTGGAATGATAACTAATATTAAAGGACACAATTTGACTACAAACCAGTTTTTAGCCAGCTTACTACAACCCACTATATGGCAATTAATAATATATGTGGATAGTCTTATGAGGTGTTGGATTGTAGAAAGTTGATTACAAACCAATTTGACATGGCACTAAAATAGTATGTTATATGTTTTTTCTTTGTTTTCTTTTTTAAAATCCATTTACAAAAAGCACAAGCAAACAGGTTGTACATGTTTAACAAGAACGCAAAAAATTAAGTAACAAAACAAATACACAGAGAGAGATTAATATGAAACAAAGGCTCCGTTTATTTCGCTGTAAAATATTTTTTGGAAAATATTTTCAGATTTGCGGATGTTGTTTCGCTGTAAAATGGTGGTCAAACGGAAAATAATTTTGTTGACCGAAAATCCTTTGTTAAAATTTAGAAAATGATTTACCAATTTTTTGTTCGTAAACCATTTTCCAAAAAGGCACGCCTCACCCCCAGCCCTTCTGCAAAATATTTTCCGGAGCATTTTCCGGAATGCAACCAAACACGGAAAAAAAATCATTTTCCCTCAAATCATTTTCATCCGAAAACATTTTACAATGGAAAATATTTTACAGCGAAATAAACGGAGCCAAAACTAAGCAACGAACCTGGTAAGTCCCAGGGTTCGTGTCTACAAATCTCAATCTCGGGAATCACTTCCACGCTCTGCTCAGAGCCTTCCAACTTCTTCTTCAGGTAATAAGAAATCAACTCCTCGTCGGTCGGCGAAAACCTAAACCCCGGAAACGCCATCGACGCCGCTATTGATAACTGCGCTTCTGTCGATATCCCCTCCATATCTTTCGAACCCGAGGTGCCCTCCATATTTTTTTTTTCTCTCTCTATGCGTGTGTGTTTGGAAATGGTATTAAATATCAGGGCTTACACAGCTTTATCCATGAGATGAGAGAGGAATAAACGGAATCAGCGGAAACTCAAAAGACTGGGAATTCGAAACCTCACTTCCACCTTTGCTGCCTTGGCTTATTCTTTTCTCTTTGTCTTTCTCTTTCTCTCTTGCTTTGCTTCCACCTTCGACTTCTTTTCTCCACTCATGTTTTTGTGTGTTTGTCGGGGTTTGTCTGGGCGCGTGGCGAGACGTGGAATAGAGCAACTGCGCTGAAGGAAGGGCACGTCGGACAATGGTTGTCACGTGGATATCCACGTGGTCTTGTATTTGACCAGAGAGGACCCTGCGATAGGAGCAACGTGTGAACTAAACAATTCAATTAGCTTTTGCCGGTAACATTTACATTGGAGTATTGGACTTAGGGATGGCAATTTTGCACCGACCCGGCCCGACCCGCCCCGCCCCGCACGGATATTACCCGCCCCGTAGAGGTGGCGGGGCGGGAACGGGGCAAGACTTTTGCCCCGATCACCGGGGCGGGGCGGTAATGGGTATTGGCATTTACCCGCCCCGACCCGCCCCGATTAGCCCGACCCGCCCCGACCCGTACCTACTTTTAATAATATTACAAAAATATTGGTTTTTATTATTATGTAATCATAACATTTTAGCTAAAACCAATTCAAAACAAATAATTTTTGTTTGTGTTTATTAAAGAGAATCCATGTTAGATGAATTTGTGAGGTTTGGGTTTTATTTTAATTGAAGAGTATAAGTTTTTTTTTTAAAATTCGGGGCGGGGCGGGGGGGGGCGGTTCGGGGTAGGTTGCCCCGACCACCGGGGCGGGGCGGGGTCGGGTCACATGTTTATAGGTCGGGGCGGGTTCGGGTCACCCATGATCCGGTCCCGATCCGCCCCGTTGCCATCCCTAATTGGACTCATCAAATTGATTTTTCTAGTCAAGATAACGTATCTGTGGGCTTTGTAGCTAAAGTTCAACAACAACCACAACAACAAAAAGCCCACCCCGTTCTTTGCTAAAAAACAACAATACATTTCAAAATATTTGAGGAAATAGCATTTTCTGGAATTCGCCTCCGAAAAAATTTGGTCTAATTGAATCTTGTCTTTTCAATGTAACTCAAATAATCATACAAATTTAACTTTGATTCCTACCAAAAAAATCTCCTACTTATATGTTTAATTATCGATACTATTCTTTGTAATGTTCTATATAAGCTGATGTTTAACCCTTTTTGGTTAACAGGTTGAAAAAGATTCTCCCATTAATTAATTATTTTAGAAAACCAATCAACTTGTGTTTTAGAACAAAATTATTGTCGATAATATATAGATGGCTTTTGAAACACTTCGTTATATGCAAAATCGCAGTACAGACTTTTTAAAGTGTATGACTTTGAAGTTAGATATGAATAAAGCATACAATAGAGATGATATTATAGCAAAAGGATCTATTATGTATGTATTTGTTTATCTTAAGTGCTAAAGGGTTTCGACATTGCTAAAGGAAGCTGAGAATAGAGAGGAAATACATAGGGTTATTGCATGTTCAAGAGGGGGATCCCAAGTAACTCACTTACTTTCTTTTTTCCTGATGACAACCTTCTCTTATATAAGGCAACAAGGGAGTAGTGTTATTCAATCCAATCTCTATTAAAGTTATACGAGAAAGCTTCATGACAGAAGGTAAATGCAGATAAAACTTATCTATAAATTATAATTTTATATTGTAAGATATATATATATATTTTTTTTATAAATATATATATATTTTTTTTGTTTGTCCTCTTTGTGAACTAACACTTGAGTCTTGAATCTAGCTTGCATTTATTCCAGCAATGTCCTGTGTCCCAAGCTTTATGGTTTGGCAGCCCTTGGGGTCTCAAAATTGCAAACCTTCAGTTCTCATCCCCTAGTCAGTTAGTGGATTTTGTAGTTCGCCCTCCACATGATCTCTTTTTGGATAAATTGCAGCAGGATCAATTTACATTACATGCAACTCTTTTAATAGATTATGTTTGGTCTTTGAGAAATAAGATTGTTCATGGGGGTGATAAACCGAATAGGGATGATTTCGTAGGGGTTTGTGGAACAGGTTTTTTGAGCATTGGTTTATGTTGTCTAAATCTGACAAAAGCCCCTCTTCATACCTAAAGGAAGATATTCACTGGATGAGACCAGTTAGAAATGGAATTAAACTCAACTGTGATGCAGCAGTAGGAGTTGATGGCTCTGTTGTTGCGGGTATTGCCAGAGATTGGAGAGGGAGTTTGGTTTTTGCTTTTGCATTTAAGGTAAATACCAACCTCCCTGTCCAAGCTGAAGCAGAAGCTTTGAGAATGGCCGCATCTATTGTGATAGAACATAATCTTCATTCAGTTTGCCTTGAAAGTGATTGTAAATCATGTATTGATGGGCTGCTAGACTCAAATACTGCTGTACCTTGGCAGATTGTAAATTTAGTAAAAGAAATCAAAGCTTTGGTGCAATGTATTCCTACTGCTTCCGTTAATTGGGCGCCTAGAAGAGCAAATATGGCTGCCCATACTCTTGCCCGTTGGTCCTTGGAGAATGGATTGTATGGTTTTTTTGATGCCTTCTCTATTTCTCCTTCTGTTATGTCCATCATTTTGAAAGAAGGCATTTTTTATTATTAGTATGTTGTATTTGCTCTGTTTTTTTTTTTCTTAATAAAAATTTTCCTTTCAGCCAAAAAAAAAAACTTTTTATATTGTCATTTAAGTTTGATCCTTATCATTTAACAGCTGTGGTGCGTCGTGTGGGACCGCTGTTCTATCGATATTTCCATTTAAAAACATGAAGAAGAAAAAGCGGCCAATTGAATTAGAAAACTTTTGGCACGAGGGTTTTGTTGTTTATAGACTTGAAACAGAAACTATATGATGAGAATGAGTGACGGGTACGAATTTACATCCATTATCGCAGAAAAAATAAGAATGAAAAAAAACCAACCAGAAGTTTCTAGATTCCAGAATCCAAACGGCTTATAAGTTCAAAGAACAACAACAAATACTACTATATTTGAGATCAAAACCTATGCAACAAGGCTAAGGACTAAGGAGTGGTATTGAGTATCGACGACGACAACCTCGGAGAACCAATCTCAAACAGGTCAACCAAAAAAGACATGGCGCTTGTACCCACACCACCCGGACCGCTGTTCGCGGAGGTCGATATGGGCACCGACTCGTCCGCACCCATGGTCCGAGCTACCGTGGTCCAGGCCTCCACTATCTTCTACGACACCCCTGCCACTCTAGGTCCCACTTCTTTCTTCTCCTTCCTTCTACTTCCACTACTACTATAGACTGTATAGTATACTCACTTTTCACCTTTTGGATATTGCTTGCACACTCAAATTCAATATTAAATAATTTTGTGAGCTAGTATTTCTTTTGATTTAGTTAGTTCTCTGATTGGATGTATATATAGATAAGGCTGAAAGGTTGCTGGCAGAAGCGGCCGGGTATGGATCCCAGCTGGTTGTGTTTCCGGAAGCATTTGTGGGTGGTTATCCACGAGGTTCAAATTTTGGTGTTTCCATTGGGAACCGAACAGCTAAGGGCAAAGAGGAGTTTCGCAAGTATCATGCTTCGGCCATCGATGTACCTGGTAAGACTCCGTGTCCGTGTTTATTTGCGCTGATTGGATATTTGGATTGTAATTGAACTTGTGGAAGCTTGACTTCTGATAATCAGATAACTTATTAAGAACTTTAACTTTTGGTTGTTATGGATTCTGTAATTTGATGAAGTGAAGAACATCACTTCTGTTCTTCTTTTATTACTATGAAGGTCCTATTCTAGTGTAACATTAAAATGATGATTGGTGGGTACTTTAGTGCTACAAAAAGACTTTCTGATTGTATGTCAAGTGTGAATGAGCTATAGCTCAAATGGTACCTCGTCCACCTGTAAGAGTAATTAAGGTGGAGTGTGAATGCGTATAGTTCAAAAAATTACCTATACTTTCTTTGTCAATGCTGTTTGGAGGCCTAAATTAGATTTTAATGAGTCTATATAGTTATAATTATGCTTAGTTTTCACTGATTTGTTTGATACTATGTAGGTCCTGAAGTTGACCGGATAGCAGCAATGGCTGGAAAGTATAAGGTATATTTGGTAATGGGTGTGATAGAGAGAGATGGATATACACTCTACTGTACTGTTCTGTTCTTTGATTCTCAAGGTTTTTACCTGGGAAAGCATCGGAAAGTGATGCCAACATCATTGGAGCGTATTATCTGGGGATTTGGAGATGGATCGACAATTCCAGTTTATGAAACTCCAATTGGAAAAATCGGTGCTGCTATTTGTTGGGAAAACAGAATGCCTCTTCTAAGGACAGCCATGTATGCCAAAGGTTAGTAATCTTTGATTCTTAATGCAACTCACGTTAATACAACCACTTATCACAATTTTTTTCAAGCTGCCTTTTTACCCTTTCTTTGCCTTCTATGGGTTGGGAACTATTGATTATTTATTTATGTATTTTGGTAAGATTGAATGTTGGAGAGCTAAATTATATCAGGCCAGGAGCATAAGAATTTCAAAAGTTGTAGGCTACCTTGGTGGTCCAATGAAGAATAGTATTTATGCTCTCTCCCCCTGCACCCCCTCCCCACTTTTGTGTGTGTGAATTTTTTGGATCCTAATTAGGTCCTAGGTGTTTAAGCCTTCAAATAAATATTTATAGGGTGGCCTGACTGTGCTGGGCTCAAATTGGCAGCAAAGTTAGATTGTTGAACTTTGGAGACCAACATTAGTCGCCCAGGGTCATGCTGGAAGTACTTGTGTCATATATATATATATATATATATATATATATATATATTTTCCTTTTTAGCAATCTGGAACCCTCACATCTTCTCTCCAATATTGGCATACTTTTTTGGTCAAATAATAATAGTTCATTATATTAGAATGTTTAAATGATGATTCTGCTGTCAGTTGAGTTTGGATGAGCTTTGCTAATTTGCTTATTTCGGCAGGCCCCACACCAAAAAAACTTTCCCTCCTTTTCTACAGTACTTTCACCAAATAAACAAATTAGCAAAGCTCATCCAAATGCACTCTAATTATCAGATATGTGTTAAATGAAGGGCAACAGCTCCTCTTTTTCTTTGAAGGCCATCTGAAGCAATTTAGGTTGAAAATACTAAATGTGATTATCTATAATGTCTAACTGTGATGTGATGTGATGTTTTTGCTTGATGGAAATTATAGCATCGCGCGTGTTCTTGTTGCGCGATGTTTAGTTCTAGATCATCTTTTGATATCCTGGTTTAATTTATGCATCTATTTGTTTTTAGGTGTGGAAATATATTGTGCACCTACGGCTGATGCCAGGGAGGTATGGCAAGCATCAATGACCCACATTGCTCTTGAGGGTGGATGTTTTGTTTTATCAGCCAACCAATTTTGTCGAAGGAAAGATTACCCGCCTCCTCCAGAGTATGTATTTTCAGGCACAGAAGAAGACCTGACACCCGATTCTGTTGTCTGTGCTGGAGGCAGTGTCATTATATCACCATCAGGGACTGTTCTGGCTGGACCAAATTATGATGGGGAGGCACTCATCTCAGCAGATCTAGGTATGTCACTATTCTCTACTATATGTACTTTCCTGAACTTTTCACTCTAAGGTTTCTCTTAACTGTTTGAGGAGCCATGGTAGTTTCTCTTTTGTGGTGTTATTCATGAGAAATCTCCATAGTTGAATAGTTTTATAGGCACTTAAGACAAAATTCTCTATATTGTTTCAAGAGACAATAAAAACAAAGAGAAAATTTTGAATTACAAAATTACCATTCTAGAATGCATGCTATGCTTTGCTCCTTTCATCTTATTTTCTTATTACTCTTGCATTCTCCATTGATAGGGATTGTGGCCTTTGCTATGAATTCCAAGCCTTTTCCATAACAATATGTCCTTATTTTGTGTGTATTTTTTGATAAATACACATGCACCTGGTGGGTCTTGAAATCACAACCACACCCCCTCCATCTTCCATCTTACCTTATAAGGGAGATAGATACAATTTTAGTAGAGCTCATTGGTTTATTTTTTGCATGCAAGTACTCTTTAAGAAAACATTAGAAAGTGAAATACTATTAAAATGTGTCCGTGTATAAGTATATGAGTTGAAATATGATTTAAGGTGAAATATAATGTTAAGGAAGGAAAAGAAAACACTAATTTTCCCATCTAAGTCCGACCTTCTTAGCTTCTCTAAATACGCCGGACAGTGCAGTGACCAATTCCAGCATTATTATTGTTGATCAACCACCTTGTGCATCCTTGAATGTCCTCTCCCAGGAGTGTCTCACATTGTGTTATCCTTATACAGTTACATTGACTTGGCAGAGCATATATACCACACCTGGATAGGTTCAGTTGTGGGCTTTTTTATTGTTTTGTTGGTACATTCAGTTGTGTTTCTGCTTTGAGACTCAAGCTCTGATTTTGAATATGAAAAAAAAAAATGATGCAGATCTTGGAGAAATAGCACGAGCAAAATTTGATTTTGATGTGGTTGGACACTATTCAAGGCCTGAAGTACTAAGCTTGATTGTGAGGGACCATCCAACAAAGCCAGTTACTTTCACATCAACGGCAGAGAAAACAGAAGGCTCTCACAAGTAATAGTAATTTTTGCCAGCCAGCAATTAGTGTACTTCAGCAAAATGTTGGCCTTGTCATCAATAATATGAAGGACACTAGTTTTGACGTCAAGACTGTCGTGGTCAAATTGTTGCATCTTGGGGTTATTGGTGTTTGTAGAATATAAATAAAAAGAAAAACATTGTAATTTAATAATAAGAAGAAAAAAATGCTTGGTCTCTAAAATTTGGTTTAGATTTTATTTTAGCTGTTGGAATTCAAAAAATTGTTTTTTAGTCCAAAAAATGTTAAAACACCCCAAGTTAGTATTTTCATTCCCTTCCTGGTTTTGACGTTTGTTTAGATAATGAATGTCAAGTTTGAATGCTGGTTATTTTTTATTTCTTTTTATTTTCTATTGTTTGTGTTTCTCAATAATTGGTTGAAAGGATGAGTAAATTTTAGGAGATTAATCTTTGGACCTGGTAGGGTGAGTACATAACACCATCTTATAACTTAGTCTCTAATTTGTAAATGATCTTTGGACTTGGTATAACTCCTTTCCATCCTAGGGGTGTGACTTAGGGGTGACCACATAGTGACTTAGGGGTGTGACCTAGGGGTGACCACAGAATGACCTAGGGGTGACCACATAATCACTTTGATACCAAATCATACACACCCTCGAGTAGAACTCACTCTGAAAACCGACTTGCAAGGAGAGGGTGCCTAGAAAATTTAATGGATGTGGGACACTTAATTGTAAGTCATAACACCTAGGAGCTAAAAGCAACAGATAAAGGTTCCTGTTGTCAATGGTGGATTCCAACCATCCCTTGGAAAAGATTTCCCCACTGTGAAACCCCAATTAATAAGTGTAGGACATGGACAAGTCGAACCGGGACAATGCGCTACAGTGTGGGTATATGGTAAACCGCAACATTGGCCCAAGGCCTACAACCTTGGCAAATAGACGTTAGAAAGGAGACATTAATAGTAATACATGAAAGAACTCAGATACTAGCACGCATTTGTTTGGGGACAGCTACGCTCTCTTGGAGTTTGGCCAACATGTTTTGCCCACCTTTGTTTGAATGTGAGTGGGGTTGCCTGTAAAGCCAAGTGATCTCATCTCATCTCATGTCTTTTACTATCAAATTCCAACATATCATTCAATGATCGCGCCCACTACGCTACAACATTGTTCACTGCACTGCCTAATGCCCACACTGCGCGGCAATTTTACTATTGCATGGTCTACATGACACATTAAAACGTCAATTACCTTCTAATTCCTTATTCTCTCTCTTCGTCAGTCTTACCATTGCACAATTACCCCAAATTAAACTCATGCAGTAATTGTTTTTTTTTTTCTTTTTTCTTTTTTTTCTAAGTGAGATTTGGCCCAATGGGGGAAAACCATTTACAATATTAATTTCACAAATTATTCCGGCTGCATATGATGCCAACACCCACCCTTTGACTTGGTCTCCTATATTGCATACATGTACATTATATATTTACATTATTGGACTTCTAACAAACTTGTTTTTTTTTTTTTTTTAAATAATAATTTGTTAGAATAAACTCACATGGCAAAGAATATCTTCTAAATCTTAGAATCCATAAATAATGTATACAACATTCATTTTGCTCCAATCTGGCAAAATCTAACTCTTTGTAGAGAAAATTATTAGGTCCATCTAGAGGAGTCATCCCCCTTCTCACACCCCTATAAGTGGACTGAGTGGACCCAATAATATCTCATCTTGTAGATGCTAACATCTATGTATGTAGCATTATGTGCAATCATGTACTTTCCAAGCGTTGGATGGATATGTTGGACGGATCTATTGAAATTTGGGGGAAAGAAAATTGTACTCAAAATTGCTAAAATGATACTTCACAATGTCCTCAAATATGTATCTGGCCTGACAAAAGGGAAAATGCTTTTTCCTAAATAATCTGTTCTTCAAATTTTGATTTGGAGGTCTATTTTCTCCATTGAATTCTCTCTCAGCTCAAACTCTTCTTCAGATACTCTTGAGAAGCCTCAGGAGTAAATATGCACATCACTCATGGGGTCATGGTTGATTCCTTTCATGTTTAATTTGCTCCATATTGTAATTCTTGATACCTGACCTTTCTTGAGGCCAAAATAAGTGCCTCACTTTCCTAATTGCTCGCGATTTAAATTTTCAAATTTGTTTTAGAAATACAAGAAACAAGTCTAACCAATACTACTCAGAACATACTATGTAAAGAAACATACTGCAAAACTAAGGTACTCTTGGCGTATAGCAGGCTGTTTACAGATGAATTAAACTCGGTACATAAAACATCTATGAGATTCTATTTACATTTTAGCTTTCTATCTATTGGCAATTCATTGACACAAAGAAATGAGACATAAGGAAGCTTTGAACACCTTTGAGAACATACAACTGTGTAAGCAATGCATAGGTTAGTGGGAAAAAAGAAAATAAAGGGAAAATGTTCATAATCTTCAACTAATTTATGTCTGGCATTCACCTCTTGTTCCATCTATCTTAGGCTTCGAATCATCACCCTGCAACACCAATGAACTCTCCCAAGCTTCATTGTCAGCACCTTGCAAAGGCAAGGATTGGTCCCAATGCCAGGTTGGACTGGCAAAGCTTTGGACTAAAGCTATTTTTGAACCAGATAAAATGTGATCTCTAAGATCCTTAACAGATCTATATCTCTTAATTTCATCTTCATGATCTTGTGTTTGAGCTTGTGAAAGAAACTCCGACAATCTGTCCTGATCAAACCCATCTGAATTATCTCGACTTTTTCGGCCAAACTCCAATTTCTTACCATTGGAAGTTGCCCTGTTTAAGCAAATGTTTCCCCATTGAATCTTCTCAGAAATGGACTTCCTTGCTTTGAATTCGTAATCAACTACTCCTTTTGAATCATTTTGAGCATCATCTCCACAAGCATAACTCCACTTGTAAGACTTATTGTCATTGTCCATGTTCAATTCAATGGAATGCAGATCACTCTCAGCTGAGTCATCTCCTTCACATTCTTCTCCATCTGCAACCTCCCCATCATCATGTTCCTTCTCTGCAATTTGAGATGATCCAAAATTGATCTTCTTCAAGTAAGCCTCAAGCTCCTTGATCTTTTCAAATTTTGGAGAACGATCACCATTTTCTTTACCTACCTTGGTTCTCAAGTAGGCCTCAAGTTCATTTCTCAGATTTTCCACGGCCTGCATTCTTCTCCTCAAAATGATACTTAGCTTCTGAGAGCTTCATTTGGACTCTCTCTTCACGCAAGACATCCGCCAGCTGAAGCATTTCCCTTTCCTTTTCCACTTCTTCACGAACTTTTACAGACTCTCTCTTTAGTTCTTCTACTTGGGCCTTGTCCTCTCCAATACCTCTAGCTAACTCATCACAAATTTGCTCCAAAATCTCTTTCCCCCGCTTCTCCCTCTCGAGCTCTTTCATTGCTTTTGACATTGATGACTTTGTACTTGCAAGTTCTTTACCAAGTTTCTTGTTCAATCTCTCTGTCTGTCTTCTAAGCTTCTTCTCCACCTCAAGTTCTTCTGCTACACACACTATGGCATCACGAATCTTCTCCCGCTCCTTAATTTTCCAAGCCGCCTTTTCTTCTGCAAAATGTTTCATGAGATGATCAATCTCATTGCGATTAGACCTTTGTTCTCTTATCAATTGGTCCACCTGCTCACGTGCTCGATCAAGCTCAACATGCAAGGCTGAGAGAATGGACATGCTCGATGAACGCTGCTCTTGAATGCCCCAAACATGATTCAAAACTTTTACAAGCTCCTTAGATGTGGTTAGGCCATTGCTGACCTCCTTTAAACGGGTCTTGATTCCAGTCACACCTTTATGATGAGTCCTCCCTAGTGAATGACTTTCTATCTGCATTTGTGAAATAAATCTTTCTTACTAACATCAATATCCTAACATGAACATGTTATAGATATGCTCACAAATAAAAAATAAAGATCATGCTCTAATAACATGTCCAATTTTAATCACACCAATATATACATATGACACGTTTAAATACAAACACATCGCTTATACATATAAAAATTTTAGCTAAGGTCGTAAATGGTGAACTTGTAAAATGGGAAGGCTGCAATTCAAAACTTTGACAATAAGAGGTGGAGTTCAAAGAGAAAAAATAAAATAAAAAACGTATCTTTATCAATGATTTGTTCCCTTTCTCTCACTCTTTCTTTATTTGGGGTGAAGGGGGGGGGGCTACTTTTTTCACTTCTTCAAAAAAACAAACGAAAACGACGATGCGGAAATCTACTTAATAATGGACCACAATATGAAAAGTTAGGCAGATCAGTATTGATTTGAATGACTGCCAACACGTTATCTATGTCACCTTCACATTTATTTTTTTATCTTAAGAAATAAAAAAGCATTTGAAAATGACGCGTTAACATGTCATTAATAAAGGAAAAAATGAATAATATGGAAATACATACCTCCATCAAACTAGCATTGCTAATAGAGTCCAAACCTCCCAAGCAATAATCATTCAATTGAAGCTTATGAGAAATGGCTGATGTTCTTCTCTGATGACTACCACCTCCAGATCGCTCCAACCTCTGCACAATTCCACCAACCCAAAATAAAAAAACTATTTTAATGTTAATTACAGTCGACATTGATATATTTCATGGTTCAGATTACTAGAGCGGATCATATTGCATTTCAAGTGAAATTGAGAGGATTCTGTTAGGAAAGGACTCGTTTAATGTTAATTACACTCAAAATTGATATATGAATGGCTATTCTAAAATCTAACAAAATGAAAGTGAAATGAAACCCACCTCTGGCTCTGAATTTGAAATAAGAGGAGTATGACATGGATCTGACAAATGGTTGGAGAATTTAGGAACTCTGTCTCGGGTTGTGAATTGTTTCTTATTATTAATACTATTATTATTATTACTATTATGATCCTTAACCACTTGCAGTGAAGCTGAAGGAACCTCGTTGATTTCCCATAAAGTAGCTGCGAGTTTCCGTGCAGACAGCGACACTTCCTTCCCTTTAGAACTGTGAAGCTTTGGAAATTCTGCTTTTTCCATGACCAACGAAGGCGATCTCACGCTTGTTTTCCACGTAGGGAACGGCGTGCTCGAACCGCAACGCTTTCCAACTAGAATTGCCCGCTTGAATCGGTACCTACGAACCAAAGAAGATGAAGACGAAGATGAACAACCTCGCTTTCTAATCTTGGACACTCTCTCAGTCTCAGTCTCTGTGTTTCCCACCTCCAAGTTGTGGTTTTGCCACGACATTGTATAAATTTGTAGGGACTACTACAATTTCTCGCTGAATCTTGAAGACCCAATTCTGGGATTTGCAAGATTTTTTGGGGGTTTTAGTATTAAAGTTTCATGGGGTGTTGTTTACATTCTTTTTTGGTAAGTTTAGGGGACTATTGGCCTTGAGTTTAGCAAACAAAAAAGGGTGTCAAAGATTCTGAATGTGGAACATTTGGGCAGTCTTTAAAGATCTAAGCACCTAGAAAGTGGGTGGGAAGATAAAATAACTGTCAAAAAAGAAGGGAATGTGGATGGGATAGATTGAAATGGAAGGCTTTAGAGATTAGAAGAGTACTACTTTGCTTTCTTTTTCTTTTTTTCTTTTTTTTTGTTTCGGATATCTTAAGAGGGAAAGAAAGAAAAGCAAAGTGTGTAGATGACCAGATGGGGGTGTTGTTGCTAAGTACTTACTATTCTTGTGTTTGGTCGATTAAAGGACGAGAAGTGGCGTGGCAGACACGTGACCCAAAGTGCATTCAATCAGGGACGTGCATGTGAAAGGGAATGGACGGTGAACCTTGACTAGGTTCTTCATATTTTTTTTTATGAATAAGTCTCGGAAATCGGAATATATCATTTTGCACAATTTTTGCCACAACAACTGTTAGTCATAGTTTGTGGAAAAAATCAAAATTCAGAGAGATTTTAATCGCAAAAGTTTAACTTGTGTAAGTTGATTTATTTATTGTTTTATAATCCCTAATCTTTCAGCTGGAATGTTCTTCTGGGTTTCATTTCAATACCGGCTACCGCATATCTTGCACTATTTTAATTTATATTTATTGTCGACAATGTGCATGTGTTTGTCTGTACTATAATAAGTCTATAACAACAGTCTGTATTCATTCATTCTATATATACATTGTTTCTACCAAAGTAGAAGGGGGGGTAATCCCACGTTAGATTAGATGGGTGAGAGAAACAGCATATGGGATTGGACAACATGTAGTGTTGACCAAAATCACTGTGTAAAAATCTGAGGTTTAATTTGTATCAAACTCATATTATTACATAATGCTTAATTAACGGCTGATTTGATCATTGGTAGGAATTATTAGTATTGACTGCATTAATAAATTGATAACACTTTTTCTGTTTGATTTATCACAATCTGGCAACAAAAAAAAAGGAGGGAAAAGTTATTAATCAGAATTTTGAATTTTGACATGAATATGATTTGACAAAGATTTAAAAAAAGAAAAAAGGGAAAGGATGGAATCATGGGATACCTTCTTGACATGCCGAAATCGAATTGGACAGTCAACCATTTTCAAGTTCGTTATGTTTTTTTCCCTGTCATGTATGATTATTGCACAATAATTGATGACAAAAGCCTAAAATAATTACTCATACTCATTATACACGAAGCTGTCACCTGGCCTGGATGGTATCACCGTGAAGTTCCCCCAGCATTTTGATTTTGATTTTTTTCAAAAAAAAGAAAGTTTGGGTTCAGAGCTTCATGATATCCTCAATAGCATGTGAGAATGTTATGGTGGTGAAGCCACAACTTAACAAACTAATTGTCAACTTTTAAACACGAAAGAAAATGTTCCAACTATTTTTAGGAGTTCAGACTTATCCCAGAATTGATTAATCACTAAACCAATTTCTTTGTGATTATTGTTTATTGTGTTGTTGATAATACTTGATATGATATCAATCATTATTATCAAATCAGTCTCTATGTTTTTTTTTTTCTTTTTACCCTAAAAAAAGTTGTAAGTTTTTTTTTTTTTTTAAATAAATAAATTAATAGTAGTTTTAGCATTTTCCTTTAAAAATTGTACAAATTAGATATACTTTTAATTATTAATAATTTTATGTTATATTATAAAGGTAACATTTGCGTTTCATATTCTTTCTCATTTATAGGTTGAACCTAAGATCATCTCCTTATTAAATAAAGGAAGGTATCATTCAATTACAATATTGATCTTCTTCTTCTTCTTTTTTTCTTTTTTTACTTCAACTACTTTTTTTGTTTTGTTTTGATAATATACTTCAACTACTTTTAATGATGCGTCATTGTCATTATGTGACCTACAACTGATTTCACTTTGACTTTTAGCCTATAATTTTGGTAAATTATTACTACATAAGACAGAATTTTCTTTTTTTTCTTTTGAGTAAATATAACAAAGAATCTTGGAATATAAAAAGATGTAAAGAGTTTTGATGTATTGCTGGAAGAAGAGCCAGATTTTCTTTAATTTTTTTTAGGAAAAAAAAAAAGTATAAGAACCAGATTTCATTCAAAGGCATGTCTGCATGGATGTATTGAATATCAATTAATGATAATCTAGTTTTTTTTTTTTTTAAATTAAAATAAAGATCTGTCTCATTTGTATAAATTCAATAGTAAACTTTAGGTTAAAAAAAAAAAATTACCCAAACAATGGACAAAATAACACTTCCCTCTCAAGGTTTGTGGATGAATGACGCTTCCCCTTGAAATATTTATAAATTAATAAAAATATTTTTTAAACATAGAGTATTCTCTTAGTAAAAACTTAACTATTACATTTATACAAATTTGAAGGAGGTGAGTGTTATTTCATGGAATATAAATTCTCTATCTTACTTTTTGTTTTTGACTTTATATTTCATCAATCACAACTGGTCAAATGTTATTATTGTTTTTTTTTCCTTATAAAATAAGATTTAAAATGGAAAAAAAAAAAATAAATAAAACATAATTGATACATGGTATATTGTAGTTGGTGGAACATAAAGTATAATAAATGATATTTATTCTATTTCATAAAACATTTGGGAGGGTTAACTTCATATAACTTCAAGGTAGATTTGTTTAATTTACCCAAAATAAAATAAATGTTCAAACTTAGGTTTGATACTGTAGATGTTCGTTTTTTAATTTGGTCAACTTTTGAAATAATTATATAAGGGTATCATTTGGTAGAGTATGCAGATGTTTGTAGTTAAATACTTAAATTGCATGTGGTCCTCAACTTTAATATTTGTTTCAAAATCATTTTTATACTTTCAAATGTTTTGAAAAAGTTTTTACCATTATTTGATGGATAGAAAATGCTGACATAACCAACCAAATTTATGAAACCGAGATTACTTTAATGACATGGGGCTTGCAATGTAGTATGAATTCCATTTTTCATATCAATATCTTGCATCCATTTTTTAAGTACAAAGATTACAATAAAAACAGTAAAAACCTTATTTGTATTATGTTATTTATTTATTATTATTGTACTACTAAAAGTCTTTTAATTAAGGCAATACCAAACCTACACACCAATCAAAATACGAATGCTAGTTGTCATTGGTCACAATTCACAATAATTCAAAAAAAAAAAAAAAAAACATAATTCACAATTATCGACTAGTGAACAATGAAAGAAACTGTAGGGCATGAGAAAGTTTGTAAAGTGAAGGACCTTCCTGCAAAATCTGGGTTGGAGAAGTTTAAGTACGGAGTAATAATTGCGGACTATCAATTCGATGCCAGTACATCACACTCCTTAAATCAATCAATCAATCAATCAATCACTTGCACGAGGTGGGACCCTACTAACGGCTCAATGTTTGGGATTCGTTGGAATCTCATCGCTGGATTTGGAACTTTTCCAAAGTCTTACAAAAACACCCACATATGTTAGACTGTGGGCCCCACCACCTGCATTCTCTTCCATTTCCTATCTTCGGCAAAAGAATATGTGATCTATGGGCCATCATATTCAGTGTGCCTATATCTTTTCAAAATGAATGTGGCCCATGGACACTTGGATTTTCGGCTCTATAGTTTTTGGGAAATTATAAAATACTCTCCAAATTTATTTAGGGGAGAACTATAATTTGTATAAGAAGAGGAAATATAAAATTAATATACTTTTAAAGTATTTTATAATTATCTCTACAGTCTTATATTTCGTCATTGCAGCATGCTTTTCAATGCAAATCAGACTGAAATTGGACTGGCTGAAAGGAGAAAAAGTTATATAAATCATGTGCTTAATTTAAATGTTTGGATTTATTTTCTTGGAGGTTAGGGAGTAGCATTATCTTAAAGATTTTCTTTTGGAAACATGTGAAAAAAAGCGTGACCGGTCAAACTGTGGCTGCTGAATGTTTGAACCAAGTTGGTGGCCAAGTGGATCAAGCTCCTCTCTCTTGTGGAAGTTGAAGTTAACCTCGAGGTAATATATATATATATATATATAATTTATAGTTGGGATTTAATATTGTATTTTTTAAATAATTAAAAATATATCAAGTCTCACATCATTGATATTCTATTTTGTATATTGACAAATCAAAAAAATAAAATCTTAACAGTGAAAATAATTATCTCATTTCAACTTAAAATGAAGAGGATATTGTACTCGACTACTACAAGTAGCTCTATAATTGTGAATATAGTGGCCAAGTTAGCAAATGGAACCCAAAAGTAATATATATATATATATATAATTCAATACTTGGAATAAGGCATATTTGAATCTTGAATGTTTCATTTGGAGAATATTCAAAGGTGCCAAATAATTGAGCTACAAAACTCTTGGCTTGATAAGATTTAATTATGAAACATATTTAAATTGTTTTAATTTACTAGAATGACTCATGCATGTGTGACTCTTGAAGTTATATTAAATCCGCATTTAGATTTATTTTCCAATTTATTCCTGCGGGCTGATAATATGTCATAGACATAAGTTTCTCATTTGGTCTTGTTTCATCCCAATTTCACTCACTGGAATGTCCCATGGCCCATGGGCCATGTTTTAATTCACAAGGTACATACTTTTTCATTGCTCCAAGGTATATACTTTTGTTCAAATGAGCTGAGGTTTCATACTTTTGATGGCTGTTTCCGAAACCTATGACATAACTGGAGTAAATGTCATTCAAAGTAAAGTATTGCTTTTGTATCAATCATACTTCTCTGTCCATTTTCCCAAAAAAAAAAAAATGAAAGGTATTATTTGCGGAATTCAAAAGAGAAATGAGCGGGAATAAGGAAACATTAAGTTACAAATTCTTTTTGTTTAAGCAGGTAGGCGCAAGTCGGAGGTACAATTGTACAAATATTAAGGTACGTTGAAGAAATAATAGACAGTTTTTCTTATAAACAGGGTGAAGAAAGGGAAAAGGAAGTTGGAATGATAAATAGTTAAATAGATGAGACACACAGTTGAGAGTTGAGACAAAATGGACTCTACTTTTCGAAGTAGTCCTCGGTCCTTCCTTTGAACCCAATTTGCCCAAAAGTAAGGCAGACGAATAGTCCAAAGTGCCAGGTAATCAACCACAACCTGCTCATCATAAATACTCAAGTCAATAAAAAAAAAAAAAAAACAATAGCCATAGGAAACGAAAATATATATATCTATACTATAATGTAAAGCCGAAACTTTTTTACTTTTGGTTGATCTCATCATGTCGCGCCACATAAATTTTTGAAATCTCACAATTTTACACCTCATTATTTTAATATATATTTTCTAATTGAATTTAAATTTTATTCTATTATTAAACCATTCCATTAGAATTTTGACACATCATATTTTCTTTAATATAAGAATATATTATTCCATATATAAAACACAATCATAATTAATGTCTAATACTAAAATATATTCCATATATAAACACAATATAAATATCTTTTAATAATAATCATAATTATCAATTTTCATCAAGATTTTTAGAGTTTTTTTTTTTCTTTTTTTTTCTTATGTATTTCATTTAATTTTGTTGCTAGCAATGGAGAAAGATGGATGGATTTGTTATAATGAAACCATGTGAGCTTGAAATGAGTTATGAAATTTTTTTTAGGTTTGATCATATAATCATGTGCCCATGTATTTATTTGTCCTTCTTTTTATTTTAAGTATCCATTTATTTTATTTTTGGATGGAAACATGATCCATATGGTAAATATAAACATGAATCGTGTTTTATAAAAATTGGACTATATTCAACTTATGCCAAAAGAAAAATTATATTATATTAAATTTTAATTATCCTATGGTAAATACTTTCTTAGTTATTTTTTTAAACCAAAAAGTAGGATTTATCCTAAATCCGATTCATAAAGTCTCTTTATCGATCTTGCCTACAACATTTTGAACTACAAAAAAAAAAATAAATATAATAAAAAATCAAAATTAATTTAGATTTTATTTTCAATAATTTTTCTGTGCATCGCACAGGTTTGCGACTAGTATAATGTAAAACCGAAGTTTTTTTACTTTTAGTTGACCTCATAATATTACGCCACATAAGCTTTTGAGTTCTCACAATTTTACACCTCATTATTTTAATATATATATATATATATTTAATTGAATTTAAATTTTATTCTATAATTAAACATCTCATTAGAATCTTGACATATTATATTTTCTTTAATAGAAATAATATATTATTCCATATATATAAACACAATCATAATAAATGCCTAATACTATAATATATTTTATATATAAACACAATAATAATAAATGTCTTTTAATAATCATCAATTTTCATATTTAGATAAAATATAAAAAATAATAAAACTCATAATTAGACCAATAATTTTTTAGATTTAATTTTAATTTATTTTCTGTGCATTGCACATTGCTTTCACATTGTTTTCATTCTCCTGCTTCACATCGAAAACAGTATAAATTTTGGAATAAAAATGACCAGCAATGGTCCCATGGTCTAGTGGTCAGGACATTGGACTCTGAATCCAGTAACCCGAGTTCAAATCTCGGTGGGACCTCCTCTTTTTTATTTATTATTTATTTTTTTCAATTGGGCTTTAATCAGCTTCAGCTATTAGCCCAACAACTTTCACAGTAGTGCTGCATTCAAGGCCAGCACAGTACTGGTCTTTCAAACACAAAATGTTCAAGTTGGGCTCACCAAGGTTCAACTAAGTTTTTTGTTTTCATTGCACATTGGGATATTATAAAAGTGTCTTTTGGATTAAGTTTCTTTAGCAAATTTTGTGATTACTTGCCTCTCAGCAAACTAAACATAGTTGCCACAGAAAGTTTGTTCTAAATTAAACTCATTAATCAATCTAGATTGACCCTTTAGCATAATGGTATGGTAAGAAGTAAGAACTATTACATACACTACAGCATACCTAAAGGGGCTTTAGAATATTGTAGGTGTGTGTTATCTTGCTTGTATCGTCTAAGGAATTGAATAGAATAAGGATATCCTTAGGAAAGAAGAGTAGTCCTGTCTAAGTCCAACTATCTAGGACCGCCAACATCTTTCTTCAATTCTGCAATAACTTCACTTGCTCATTCGGAAGACAAAGGGAGAGGGAGATCTTGGAGGCGGGCTCCATTCTATATCATATAGGTTGTTTGAGTTCGAGAAGACTTCTTCTATAAAAAATAATGACCTAGCCAGGGGATAAAGCATACTCTCATAAAGAGTTTTGCAACCAATTGTTGTCTTGATTTCAGTGGTCATATTGATTTATTAGTTAGCCATTTGCAACCAAATATATGAATTTTTATTATTCTGTGTTTTGACTCTAACAAGAGCCTTGTACCTCAATAATATTGTACCCTCTTCATAGTTAAAATCACCTTAACTATTGAATTATAAAAAATAAATTAAATGATAAAATCACATCTATTCACGACTTATACTTCACAATAACTATAAAATTAAAAGTACCATTAAAGAATACATTAAATAAAAACAAAATTCACTGATATGTCCATATATATGTTACCAATTATCCCAAAACTACATTGCAAATGATAATTTAAGTTAAAATAAATAAAGAAATAGTATTGATAGTGGTACTGACCAGAACTGAGAAGTGAGAGCAGGAGGTGAGGGGAAATGAGCAAGCTCAGCTCCTATGCTTTCGAAGAAGAGACCAGTCAAACTCTTCCCATCGATTACAGGGATGCTCGATGGTGCTAGCCACCCTATTAACCCAAATCCTATCACATTTAAATCCCTGCGCAGCCAATCTCTCCGAAAACTACTGTAAATCCCAACAAATTAACAACCATTATCAGTCATATATTATATATATCCACACATCACCAACGTCCATCATAATCAATTAAAACCAAATTTAATACATACACAGAGTTCACTGCCAGTACTTACCACGTAAACTTTCCTCCCGAAGCACGTGCCTGCATCAGAGGGTTTCTCACCGCCACAGAAGACTTCACAAAGCCTGCAAAAACATTTTTTATTTTTTATTTTTTAAAAAAACCTAATCATATTCAATTAGAATTATAATTTATCAAACATTTTTTTTTTCTAAAAAATAAAACCCAATAATAACATATTCCTAATTTTCTTATTGCTGTTCTTCAAACATAATTATGAGAGGTTTTGAGCAGAACCTGAAGTGAGGCATGTTCTCTTGGGTGCAGAGAACGAGGAGGAGGTGCCCAAGCCTATGACGGTTGATACGGTCCCAAAGGTTGTAGCCATTTTCTTTTTCTTTCTCTGAAGCTTTTGCTGATGCTATTCCAATGCTAGAGGAGGCTGACCGATCGAGTAGATTTAGAAATGAAATAATATTGTAATTGGTGGTGTGTGATGGAGATTTTGTGGCAGATAGATTGCGTGGATGGGCTATAGTTCAATGACATTGTGCCACGTTGGAGTTACATGGATAAACTGGGGTCTGTGTTTGATCTAATACTTTATGTTCACGTGCCAGTGTGCGCGTGACTACATGTTGATTAGAATTTGAGGCCTATCCACATTTATACTGTGTTTTGATCTGATACAGTGATATTGATATTGAGCTAATCCTGTTGTATGATTGAACTTCGGACCAAGTAAGTTGGCAATGCATTATTAGTGTTAAAGCCTTAAAGGCATAAATGGTTAAAGCCCAACCAATTTTTCCTCTTTTCTTTTGTTTCTTTAATGAAAATTTATTTATTTAGCAAATATAAGAAAAACCTACTAGGAGACCCAACTCAATCTAAAAGCATATATGGGGTGAACTTGGTCCAGTCCAATAGCATATATAATGAATATAAGTGAGAGAGTGTTGATAGCTTACCAACCAGTGAGTTTCTTTTATTATTTTTTTTTATAATTCGATAGTTGAGAAAGGGGATTTGAACCTTAATGTCTTCTTTAGAAAACATTAAGAAGTATTAACTAGTTGAGTTACAAGCTTGTAGGCTCTTGGCGCCAACCGATTGGTTTCAATCTCAAAGTTAATAGTTTATACGGTCAAACATTTTATCCAATTTCACAAAAAGATTGAGAACATGTTTATAACAAGGTCTTACACATGCTAAATACCTACAATTGAATTGATGTGAATGTGATACCAAGAAGTGGAAGTCAGGTAGGGTGAGTCTTTTCTTCATGGCCTGGAAAAGGAGGCCAGGGGGAGTTCACGGCATAATGGACCCCAAATTAAACCCTTAAAATACATCAACCTCTGTTCAATTTCATTTTAAAGAAAAAACAAAAAGTCATGTTTGTACTTGGTATTTAGTATAGTGTAGACGCCATTGTGTTACTTTTATGAAAGTTTCACAAGGCTGCTAACAAAAAGGATACTCAATGGGACCAGACTAATATATCAATTGGTATTTGGTCATAAACTTGATATGTTAACAAGCAACCTAATTGCTGCAATCCTTTATGGATATGCCCTCCCCCCACTGTGATCAAACTTAATGTTGATGCTGCAGTTTCAAAAGATCATACAATCTTAGCTGTTGTGGCCCGAGATACCAAAGGAGAAATTCTAAAAGCCTGGACAACTGACCACCAATTATGTGAGCCTGAACAAGCAGAAGCTGAAACTATACTTTGGGCCCTCAAACTAGCTCTTACTGAAAAGTTCAACAAGATTATTGTGGTAGGAGATGCAAAAGCATGCTTTGATTTTCTGAACACTGGAACCTCAACATGCTGGACTGTTTGCAATGTTTTATACAATGCTTTAGAAATAGGCAAATCTTTCCAATCTTGTACCTTCGGTTGGGTTAGAAGAGAAGCCAATGGAGTAGCTCATGCCTTGGCAAAGTTAGACTCTCCTTCTAGATCTTCCTTTTGTAGTAATTTTTCCTCCATTCCAGGATCTATAAGGGATGGTAGGAACTTTGATATTTCTCTTTTGTCTGCTTAATGAATTGGTTTATTTAGCAAAAAATAATTGCTGCAATCCTAAAAGTAACTGGTCTCGAACTTGATATGATAGAAGCCACCTAATCAATTTTTCGGTCTAAGGCCCAAGCTAAAAGACCGGACTTCAAAAAATAAAAATAAAAATAGTGGAAGATCATAAAAGATGGGAGACCATCCATGATGGTGGCTTAGTCGTAGGAAGTTAATCAAACTCTTTATCTTACTGATTTAAAGTTGAGAGTTTAAATCTTGGTACGCCCCATTATCAAACGGGTGCTCCTACACCATGTGTCCAAGAATTTAAGTGGACGGAGGTAGTAACTACACGTATGAGTCATTTTTTTTTTCTTTTATCAAAAAATTAAAAAAAAAAAAAAAAAAGTAGAAATGGATCATCTTTATTTCAAATAAATTCATTTTCTGGTTCAAATTATATATTAGTATAGATCTAAAGTTGTATATGTGCCACCTCATTATAAGAAATAAGAGAAGGGAAAAAAAAAAAAAAGTTTATTCATGAATTTTTCGTCACTAATATTTGTCTTGTTTTGAATTAAATCCTTAAAATTCCTAACTAAGCAATTAAATCCCATGATTGATATTAATTTATTAATCTCGTCCCATTGTAACAAAAGTTAATTTGTATATTTTAAAAGCTTAAAGACCGGCCAAAAAAACAACCACCCTAAAACAAGGATAAAAAAAAATAAAAAGCTTATTTCATTATTTTGGTACTAATATTTGACTTGTTTTGAATTAATCGCCTAATTAATATTTATTTATGAATGACATCCCATTGTAACAAAATGTTAATTAAAATAATTTGTTGACATAACAAACTGGTAAAAAATCAATTTTCATCGATATTTTATTTGTGGTCCTTAATTTTTCAGCTGTTTCATTTTAGTTCCTAAATTTTTTTTAGACCGTGTCAATTTCTTCCTCGTCATTATATCACTAGCAAAATTCATTAACATGTCAAATGGATCAATGATGTGTTAAACGAATCACTTATGTGTGATATTAAGAGGTCCACTTAAAATAAATATTATTTAAGATGACCTCACAACAACTTAGGTAATATATATAAAATAACCACCTCATCAGCTTAGGTGGCATTTCTTCATACACACGCACACGAAGGCATACTCAACCAAATCAGCACCTAAAGCCAAGCACCACTCAACAACGCGAGTCCTGTCCAAGTCACCACCTAAAGTTAGATATAAAAATGTGAGCAAGTACATGAATTAAGACTTCAGTGATCAAGCACCATCATATTCCTTCCAGAAGTCACAAAATTTGTTGATTCAAGGAGGAATAAGAGTTGGTATATATATGGCCAAAAGAAATTAAGAATTTGTCATCTCAAAATTTTTTTTTTTTTGGCTGATTCAAGGAGAGTAGACCTTACCCAAAAGCAAGAGGGACTAATTGGGGAAGCAATGCTTTACCTAATCAATCCTCCCAAATAAAAAAATATGATTATTTTCATGCACAAGAAGATGAGGAGAAGCCACACTCGCAAGTCGCAACCCACTAGCTAGTAGCCAAAAGACAACTGGGAAATTTTGAGCATATAAGGCCGATTTATTCAAAGTCAAAAGCATTAGCCTGCTGCCGTCTTTCCAACACAATTTTCCTCTCCTATTCTATTTACCAAAGTGGTTTAGCATAGGCAGCGGACTTCTAAATTGATTGGCGCCTACCTTGTCCAATCTCAGTAATTATTTTTGTAATGGATCAAAATTTGATATACAGTATAGATTGGAAAGAGCCCCACCAGAGAGGATGAAACTGCTTGTGACTTTGATTGAATGAGAATGAAACCTGTAATAACAAAGACAGCAAATTTGTGAAAGCAGTGGCGGTTACGCCGACCACCCTCCGAAGGCTAAGTCAGTAGAGATCATCAGAGTTTTTAGTTGTTCTTCTTTGTATATAAGATTGCACATACCTTTAATAGAACCTGTCTTCTATATTTATAGGGGTTTTAGTGATGATGTCTCACGTGCCCTCTTCTGGCTTCTAGGGGACATTCCTTGTCTAATCATTGATGTGACATTCTCCCATTTTCAGCCGACTGGCTGTATACAGAGTATTAATGGGAGCGACTGAATGCTAACAGGGTGATCGTCTCGAGGCATCCTTTGCTAAGCAGAGCATTTAATGTCCCAACCACCACATTAAATGCGATTCATGGACGGCTGGGCAAACATATCCGGGGACTTGGTAGCCGGATCGTTGAGAACGGATCTGTCTAAGGATTTGGGTGTGCGTCTCCGTTCTATTTGCATCCCTCCAGCCCATTCTCCGTTCTCCTCTACTTCAAACATTACCCCTCACAATTTTTTTCACCTAATTTATGGGGTCAGCCTCTCTCACAAACCTGCAAGATATGGTTTCTGGTGGAATCAGAAATTTTTATTTGAAAAATCAAATTATAGTATTCATAAATCGATCAAGTTAAATTTTAAACACATACATACTTTTATCATCTTTCTAAACTCTAATATACAAAAAAAAAAAATCCAAAAGAGAAAATAATTAATGTTTTTTTATATATATAAATCAAAACATAACATATAATTTGATATTTTGCACATAAGAAGAATAACAAATATGACAAAAGAAAAAATTAATCAAAAAGTGTTTTCAAACTTCTTTTTTGTAGTTACATAGACCATTTTTTTTTTTTTTTTTTTAAAGTCAAGGATTTCAGTAAACCAATATATATTTTTTCTAAGTCATTAGATTAGTTCAAATTTTGGGGGGTCAACTCAAATTTTTGAATGCACATGCAAACTTTAAAAAGTTCAAAGAATATATATGCTAAAAAAATATTTCAACATTTTGTGCCCCCCAGGATGTATGTGCTCCGCCACTGAATCCATGGACTGGAGCGTGGGAGATTCCTTCTCCCCCAATCCTCTCCCCTCCCCTCCTAAAAAAATTTAATGAAAAAAATAAAGAATAAGAAGAAACCTGGCTATTTACCAAACCAAAGTGTATAAAGTCTGAACTTTTCCGACGCAGCCACCTACCCTTAGTCAAAGCATTCCGTTCACTTTGCACTAACGAGTAACGACAAGTTATGTCAAGTTGTCAACATTAAAATAGTCATCTATTGTCGCCTAAAGAAAAAGAAAAAAAAAAAAAAAAAAAAAAAATTTGAAAACCTACATAGTTTTTTGTATATTTATATATTAACAAAAAAAAGAGTTTGGTTACAAATTGATTTGTAATCAGTTTATTACAATCTATTATGTGATAACTAATAAAATAATTTACGTGTACTTTAATCACATGACCTATTTAATGAGTCATGTGACTTCTTTAAATAATACATATAGATGGTCTTATAAGCTGTCACATAGTGAATTGTAGTAAACTGATTACAAATTGGTTTGTAGTCAAACCTTGTCCATTAACAAATATATATTCATGAAGTGTTTTTATTTACTAACTCAAGTTTTTAGGTTAGATTTTCTAACATGATAGATTGATTCGGTTTTTAGACCTCACAAGCCAAGCCAAGCCAAGCTAAGCTTGTCTTTGTTTTGATTCAGGTTAAATAGGCTCGTTTGTCTTGATTTCGATATCTTTAATTTGGGTTGAGAAAGAATGATAAAGAATCCAATATTGGTTCAGTGGAGAAGCTTGGTTATGGGTATGTATCATTAAGTCTATCCACTTACTAATTTTTAATTTGAAGTTAGAACTTAGTCTCCTTTAAAATAAACATGTGTAAGATTATTTTGGCACAAGGTAGCTGACTATCAATTTGATTAAAAAAAAAAGTATTGAGGATATTTGTACAACTGCATCTAAAGAAAATTCAAATCCTTTTACAATGCAATTACACTATGATTTTACAACTGATCACACTTATTGAATCTTAATAATCCGTAAATTATATTTCCATCTTATTTCAATTTTAATTAATAAGAAAAAAAATAAAAAATTCTTCTATCTCCGTCTCCTCTGTTCTCTGACGTCCTAGTACGTATCAAGTATCAAGTATAAAGTATCAACAGTAAAACTAACGTAACGGTAACCGTTAATTTGGCTTCCATTATCTGAACAAAACAAACGACCAAAATGTAACGAAAATAGTAACCCCAACAGCAATGCACACCAAGTCCAACGCTCTCTCTCTGCTCTGCATTCTCTCTCTTCTTTCTTTCTTCATCACCAGAAACTCTTCGAATCTCTCTTTCCCTTCCTCTTTCCCTTCCTTCTTTCTCTTCCCACTTTCCATGGCCCTTTGCATAATTACTAAACTCTCCTTCCCATTCAGGTGCTTCCCTTCCAAGTCCTCCACTTGCATGCTCACCTCCCGCACATGCATCTCCCCTCCCGCCTTCCCCTCGCACGTGACCAATACAGAGCACTGCACCAACTCCGATTGTTCTTGGCCGGCGATAATCGTCGCGTACCTGAGCTGTACGTCTCCGGTTAGCCAGTGTCGCTGTATGGATACTGGTCTCCGGCTTGAGAAATTTCGCGGATCGGTTTCTGGTCGGATCGATCATGATCCAGTTTAGTTTCAGATTCTCTTCTAGGTGTTTAAGCCAAGCTTCATTCTCTGCGACGTGTCGTATCGGTGTCTGGATGGATTCCTTCTGGCCGAGTAGGTCAACTCGGAAAGGCGAGCAGAGGAACCAACCGGTCTCGGCTTCGGTCTCTTGGACTTTGGAGAAGATGAGCTCGTCTTTGTAGCGAACATCAACGGCGGAGATTAGCTCCGTCGAAAGAGGGATTGATGAACGGTAAGGATGAGGAGAGCGGTGATCGAGGGCTGGAAATGAGTCGGAGAAAAAAGAGCGGTGGCCGCCAGGGAACGAGGAAATGACGTGGCGGAACGCGTGGGTGGTCGATGGAGGGCCACGTGGCGGAGCAGATGTTCCGCCAGAGTTCTTCTTCGGTGGAAAGCGCGTGTAAGTGAGACGAGGCGCAGGCGGTGGTGGCGAGTGTGGGTCCGTCGAGCCTTGTTAAGATGTGGGTTTGGATGATGTCGTGATGGACGTCTGAGATTGCCGTGGCACCGCCTTGATCGACGGTTGTAAATGATTTGGTGGTAGCAGATGCCATAAGCCTCCTTTTGTGATTTTCTCGTTAGAGCTAGCCTTTGAGTTTTTGAGTCGTGACAAAGAGAGGTGAGGAGGAGGGTTTTATAGAGAGAGTCAAAGACTCAAAGCTGGACTATGTAAATAGTCCACACTGCACAGCGTCTTCTGACATATTTATTCATTCAATTCAATGTTAAGAAATATTCAAATATGAAATATCCACTTGACTTCCTTAGTTACCTTTTTTCTTTTTTTCTTTTTTCTTTTTGATGAATATGATAAAACCAAAATAGGATATGACGTGGCAGGAGAGTCGAACTCAAAACTCAATATCACAGGGTTAATGAGATATATCAATATAACACTTTTACACGATGAAAGGAACTCTTAATTAATTAAAGAAAATGGTTTGTAATATTTGAAAAACCGCTCATAATTTAATAAAAGAAACTCTTTGTAAATTTAACACAAACCTTAAACATTTCCCTTTGTGAGCTGTTGTCCAACCCGTATGGAATATCTTTTACATAAAAGAAGTTGAGAATGACTTAAGAAAGTTTGATGATGAGGGAGAAAACTACTTCTAGGAAACATGCATCATCAAGATAAATGGAAAAGATTGGTCATTACATCCTATGAGACCAAGTTAGATTAGACATGACAGGTTTCTAATACCTTCTCAACCAGTAACCTAGCTTCCGAACGAACTTAACATTTAAGATGTAGATCATTAGGTATTTCCAATCAATTTTTGTACGTTTCTTAGGTTGTATCTAGGACAAAAGGGTGTAAATTTTTGATGTAATTAAATTACGTGAAGACTCTATTTATTAAGTCTCTAGATTAGGGAGAATTATTATCAACAATAGAATTTCCACATTGAATTTCGCAACCAAGAGATTCCTTCTCTTTATCCATTAAAGAGGAGAACTTTACATTATCCCCTCGGGTTTCATATATTTTCTGACAGAAAATATTTTGCACCCAAAAAAATAGAACACCAAACTTGAAAATTTTATTCTTATTTCTATCACACAAAAACATATCCATATAGACAAAGAAAATATTCAACTAAATAATAATATTACTATTTCAGTTATACCTAGTAGTTCTTGAATATTTAATCCGTACAAAATTGTAAGCTTGTAGATTATGACTATTAATTCCTCAGTTGTTCAACCTTATGGCCCTGGTCCTGCTCCAGCTCCTGCTCGGTAATATTATGATAAATCTCTCATAATATTTGGCACAGCCATTGTAGTGCTGTTACAAAGGCTGTTGTCAACAAAATTATCCTAAATGTTTAATAAAAAATATTAATAAAGTTAGGGCCATGCATATCAAAAGCTTAAAACAATTTTAGAACACAATCTAAATTGCTTATTACCTCAAATCTCGACCAACCACAATCTAAAATTTATTTATTTTTAATGACCCATATGGCCATGTGTGAGGTGTGATAGACAAATTAAATGAGGTAGTGAATTTTTGTTATCATGACCCTAGTTTTATTGAATATATATAATTGGATAAGATACACATTTAAAATGTGGGGGAAAAAATTGAAGTTGTCGTTATAAAGCTTGAAAAAATTCAAGAAAATGTGATGCAATATTATCACTGGACAAATCCTTGTCTTTTTGCGAATGGTCCTCAGGCTTGTGGCCATGCACAAGCGCGCAATACTAGTCAACATATATATCTTCTGTAACTCAATCCCAAGCATTGGGCCACATATCTCCACGAACAATAAGTTCTACTTTTCTTTTAATAAATATTAAATAAGACCTAATTTTTTTTAGTGATCAGTTCATTGTCTTTGAAGCTGAGGCTAAGGCCAAGGACCGTGCAGCTCTATGCATGTCTTTACATGCCCAAATGCTATCTATACAAAATAACAAAAGTCCTAAAAAATCTCAAATTCTATAAATAATATAAAAATATAAATTTACTTATTGACCCGAAATAAGTAATGACTTTTTTTTTTTTCTCGCTAAATAAGTAATGACTACTTATGCACACCATAAAGTAAAAGCTCATATAATGAATATACATGTGAAACCTCAAAGTACATTAAAAAATAATATAACTCAATGCACTAATGAGTCTTTATTCTTCACAAACTTTAACCCATGACTCATTTTTTTCTTTTTGATTCCTTTTTTTTTTTTTTTTATGATTGATATTTTATATATATATATATGTTTTAGAAATCATTGAATATAAAATAAAATCATACATTGGCATAAGACAATTTATTATAAGATGCTTGAGCTTATTTGAAAAAAAAAAAAAAAAAAATTAAATAAAGGTAGTCCAATATTCGTCTTGTAAAAATATTTTAGGCTTTTTTTTTTGTCTAATCCAACTTTTTCATTAAGGAAAAAAATAAATTATAATCCATATCTAGCCTATATGATACATGGGCGGCTCAATTAGATCGCCTTTTCTGACCAATTATGTCACGTAATAATAGGACCTACTTTTTGTCTCCAACTTGGACTACACATTTGTCCATGGAAGTAATTATCTTACTCGCCTGAGCCGGAGTATACATATCATGACACGCGGAGAAAAATAAACTCGTGAAACATGCCAGATTCAATGCGCCAATCTCGAAGACCACCTTACTACCTTAGTCCCCAAAAAATTAAATTCAATTAAAACAAAAAAGGAAAGAACAAGGAGAAAGCTGCTAGCTGGCTACTTAGGGAGAAATTATTGAATCCTCAGTAAACAATTCAAGCAACGGGTCAACGTGGCTATTTTAGGTATGTTTGAATACGTTTTATTTAGGAAACAACACAAAATCAACTCTATTTTAAGGATTGATCACTTAATATAAGTTTAAACTCAAACATAATAGTATATTAGTTTTGAACCCTTTGGCATAACTTGTTCAAATAATCTTGTATTATAACGACATTAGTTTATTGTTTTTTTTATGAGGGATAACTGTTAAAGATAATAGCGTGAATAAGGGGATTCATATATGATTTAATGAGTATGAATCAAGGTAATAAATCAAGGGATTCATATGTGATTTAATGAGCATGAAACAAAGTCATGTTTCCTTGATTTATGCGTAAATATGTCTCATTCATTTTGTAGCCTATATAAAAGTCATATCATTCTGTTGTAACTACCCAGAAATCATTACAATATTTTTACAATATTGCTTTATCAATATAATCACAATGTAGCCTTTTAATATCTTCTCTCCTTTTTATATTTCTCTTCATTTTTCTTTTTTAGATTATTATTAGTTTATAAATTTCCACAAAAACTTACTTAAATCTCTCCTATCCACTTATTGTAACTTGTAAGAAAAAAAAATGTGTTATTGAAAATATTTACAAATGGTGCATATTTAAATACATTACTAAATAAAAAATCAAATTAAAATTTTTGTAAAAATACAATGTAACATAATTAAAGTAGAATTTGTGTAAAAAAAAAACCAAACATAATTTAATGGTTTCCCTAAAATGTTGGGTGTGTCGTCTTCAAAATGCGAGTCTTCTTTATACTTGAGGCTCGACAGTTACTATTAGCTATGTCTAGCCACATGTCTAGGGATGACAACAAAGTAGGACCTCATCATGGATGCCCTTCCCCCGCCTCGCGATAGCATTACCTTTTCCTACTCAACAAATGTCTAGGCCAACCAATTATTTTTATCTATAAATTATATGTCAAAGTATAATTTCATCTATAAACTATCAATAACATCGACTCAATAATTAAAGTTTAAAAAGTGTTTAATTTTACTTTTAGTGTCACTTGGTGAAAAAAAAAAAATTTGTTGTCGAAATTATACAAATAAATGAATAATGTCTTTTTCAAATTCTTTACACTCCAAGTAAGAATCAAAATTAACTAACCACTTGATTAATAAAATAATTCTATGAAAATCACTCAATTTCTTAAAGAAAAGTGAAGCTAAGAGTAACAATTGAACAATTTTCAAAATTTGATAGATTAATAATAACTTTATGCATTTAATAGTGCAGGGAAAAAAAAATTAAACTTTAACACATAATTCAAACATCAAAATCATAGTTTATCCTAACATCTCTCGTTATTAGGCGTATCTCGACAAAAAGAAAGTCATGTAGTTGATTGGTCCCTTTTCTTGTTCATGTAAGTAGTTATCCATTGTCTATCTTTTACCTTTTAAAAAAAAAAGAGTAGTTATCCATTGGAACAATAAGTGATTTGAGAAATTTTAATGCGCCATCATGTAGCTTTTGTTGAAAACAAGATCCCAATATTAATTGCAATAACTTCCATTATGCCACCACTTTTAGCTACCAATTTGAACCAAAAGAGGTCCCTGCTTGACTGCTTCTATCTCTCGGGAATTGAAAATGAAGAACCCTGTGTGATGACATTTATATCAAGCACAATTTTCCAAATAAGTACAAGGTTTGACATGTTATTGACTCAGAATTTTGGAGTTTTCTTTTTTCTAATGGTAGGGAAAGGCAAAGAAACCCCTACTCAATTTCAAATCTAAAGTCAGGTTTTTGAGAGAGGAACTGCTGCTGATGATCTCAATTCAATATTCAAGTCTAACTCAAAAGAGTTACATTTTACATCTGCATGCACCATGATCCTAGCTCATAGTTGTTTCTATTTTTAAAAGACTATCATTTCTCTATACGGAAGGATTTTTTTCTTTTTCATGTTACAGGTTAGAATGGGTGTAAAACTGCATAACCGCAGAACCATTTATTCCACTTTACACTCATAGGTCTTAAACTCCAATTACCTCATAAAACCAACTTGGATCATCTTCGTTAGACAACATACTTCGTCACATGCACCAGGAATTCATCACTTGCATCCTCAATCCTTTGTTAAATCCACAAGTGGGTCTATGTAAGATCCATCCATATCAAATAAAATACACGAATTATATAAACAAAAATATTTGAAAATACATTTTTTTTATAATAAACAATAAAATGTAAAAGATATATTAAACGTTTCCTATATTATATTTGTAAAAAATATTTTAAATCGACTAAAATTTAGTATTTTTATCGGTAATCTAATTGTTTATTGTGTCAGTGAGTGTTATTACAATGTCAAAGGAACAGCCAAACTCCAAAGTCCAACAGTATTTGCAATGCTTCACAGTGCAATTATTCGTCACCCCATGTTGACGGTCCACCAAGTCCAATTTCAACTTTGGGGAATAATTGTGGAGCAGGGTCGACTCCATGGCTTTTAGCTTTCTTTTTCTTTACGGAGATGGTAACTACACCATCCTCCGACTTCATGTCTTGAATAGCTTTCTTAACTATCTTCTTTTCATAGTCATTTTTGGGATTTTCTGCAGTATCAGCAGCAAAAAGCTCCACAAAGGAAGCTTCTGGATCGTCAATAACATCAAGTTCACCTTGCTTCACTTTCGTTTTCTTTAGTTTCTTTTCAACCTTGGCATCAACTTCCTCATGGACTGGAACTTGTTTCTTTAAGGGCTTGTCATTCTTCTGCTTCTTATGCCTCGATTCTTTCCCTACATGAACATCTTCAGCATAATCAAGAGGACCATCTTTACTTTGTTCCACAACGTGATGTTTGGAGTTCTTTTTCCTGATGTCACCTCTTTTCTCATCCTCACACACCAGAGTTTCTTTTTCTGAAGAAATGTCATTTGTTTTCTGCCTTTTCCACTTCAATTTCTTCTCCACATCAACGCCTATAGCATTATCAATAGGACCATCCAGCTTGTTAGTAAAATTTACAGAAGAATCTTCAACTCTGTCACTGTTCTTGATGCATTTCTCTGTTGGTTTAGCATTGAATATTTGCAAATTTGGCAGTTCTTTTTTGATCTGCAGGTTAAATTGCTTCAATAAGAATCATGCCAAGACAGAAAAGTTGGATTTAAATACAGAGTGGGCGGGTTGAAGCATGACAAAGACTATTACCCGTTTTGCTAATTTATCGTTTTCAGCAACAGGGTTTCCATGTAGATTGAGATTTTTCAGATTATCTAATGAAGTCAGCACCTACAATTTTAGCAAAGGTACGCGGTAAAACATGTTCCAAAGGAAAAAAGGCAAAACAAACAAGAGAAATAATATCAGCTCCCTGTATCTGACCTCCAAATCTGACCACCTTATGATGACATTATTCCCCAAGTCCAAATTCTGGAGTTTCTTATTTCGAGCCAACTCAGCTGGAAGAGTCTGAGCAGATCACAGAGGACAAAAATGTGGTTAAAATGTAAAGATACAACAAAGGAAAACATAATAAAGATGACAAAAGCAATTACATAAGGATAACTTGAAAGAGAGATTTCACTCAAGGAAAGCATGCTTGAAAAAAGAGATAAAACATCTGGAACATATACCGTGATACTATTGTGAGCAAGTCGGAGCTCTTTCAATTCAGTGCAGTACTTGAGTGAAGAGCCAATAGTATGAAGTTGACAATTAGAGAGCGAGAGCTGGAACCAAGAAAGGTTGTAAGAGCGAAATCTGTATCAGTTGAAGTTACTGCTGAGGCCAGAGAACTGCTTACCTTTGTGATAGACTTCACCTTCACTAGAGATTCCCCAATTTCAAGAATTGGATTTCTAGAAAGAACTGCATCATAGTCCCAAAGGCCAAGAAGTATTATTTTTCCGGTTAGTAAGTTACAAACATGAGAGGAGGTCCCATTAGAGCTAAAGCTCATTGGCGAAAGGCCAAATTTTTTTTTTTTAACTTCCCAAAACCACAGTATTTGTATGATTAAGCATTATTAAATGACTAGTAAACTATTAATCATGAAATTATTTTGTAGAATTAAAGATCTATTTACTTTTAAAGTATTAAATTAAAAAGGGCAGAGGAAATTATTATAGGAGGGTTTAAACATGTTTGTGCAGTGTCATAAAAAGGCAAATTCTTTGCAAAGGAAACATATGGGACATGTTATGCATGTTGAAAACATGTAGACTTGTGTCAGATACTGCCACAACAAGGGGAAAAACAAAAATAAAAACAAAAACTACAACCTTAAGTCATGACTTATAAAGATCTAATATTTATGAAATAGTAGGACATTCATCAACTTGAAAAGTACTCTCGAAAAAAGGATTCTTCAACTAAATTACAGAAAGCTCAGAACCTTCAAACATCCATGCATTTCTTTGCCACCAACTGTGCCTGCAAAGAGGAATATCATTCCTAATCTTACTATTCAACACCTACCAAAGCAACATTTTCAACAATGCCAAAATAACTACCACCTCCCATGGCTAACCCCATAAAATCCCCAAACAAGGAGAAGACAAAAGACCAAAGCTCCTTAGTCATGAACAATGAGTAATAGATGACCTCTTGTCTCTCCCCTACCTTTGCACACACAGCACTAATCAATCATAATTTTCTATCCATCATGAGAATCTTTCCTAACTATTGATCAAGTGCCAAGAAATAGAAGAAGAAGCCATCTTTGGCACATCCTTCACTTGACAAATGCTTTTCTAGGAGAAGTTAGCACACAAACACCTCCGATGTCAAATAATAAGACAAACCTCAAACTTCCGGATTGGAATCCATCGCTCCCTATCTTCCTAATTGCCTTGAATTTTCAAAAAGGACAAACCAAGAAGTAAATGAATCAAGTTCCCAAACCTGAATTGACCTAATTGCCTTGAAATTTCAAAAAGGATAAACCAAGGAAATAAGTAAATGACTCAAGTTCCCAAGCCTGAACCAACCTAGACCAGCCCCCTATATCTTCCAAGTATCGAATCCCTATCCATTCCAAGTTGGAAGAGTTTAAAATATTTCGAAGGGACCTCTCCACACTACAAATCATGACAAAACCAAATATGACTACCATCCTCGATTCTGATAAATTTAGAAAAATACTTTAAACCACTTCTAATGATCAACCGCCCCATGTGACTACCTTATGCGAAACTCCTTTGATTACCCCATATTTTGCCTCCACACCTGCCTCCAGAGGTGGTCCCCTCCCTATTGCAAAACACCAAAACCAATTGCCAAAGAGGACTTCATATTTCCCAGTCACAGCATAGGACACCAACAATTATATAGATTTAGATTGTAAGGAAATCGCATAGGTGTGTCCTGAGTCCCATTTCGGCTGTATACTAGATCAATTTGTACTACATAAGCAACTACAAGAAGCCCTAATTGTGGATATCTCATTGTATCTCGACAATACACTTTTCAGTTTTGATAAATGGCACTCCAAGTGGTATCTTCAATAGATCTTGTGGATTGAGACAAGGGGGGGGGATCCGTTGTCTCCTGTACTTTTTGTTGTAGTCATGAGGCCTTGAGTAGGATTATGTCAACAGCAATGGATGGGGGTTAACTTTTTGGTGTTAGAATGCTTGTATGAATAATGAAATGTTAACCATATCCCATCTGTTATTTGCAGATGACACGTTGATATTTTGTGGGTCGGATCCATATCATATCCGTTACTCGAGATGTGTATTCCTATATTTTAAAGTTGTTTTGAGGTTGAAGATAAATTTGGCCAAGTTAGAGTTAGTACCAATTGGGGATGTGATTAATGTGGATAGATTGGCACTCATTCCTAGGTGCAAGGTCTCTAACTTACCCATGAAATACTTGGGTACTCCATTGGGTGCTTCTTTGAGAGCAAAATCAATATGGGATGCAATTATTGAGAAAATGGAAAGAAGATTGGCCGGTTGGAAGAGGATCTATCTATCCAAGAGAGGAAGAATTACTGGCGTTATGGAGTGTGAGCAAGAGGCTCTCTGGAGAAAGGTGGTGGTTAAAAAATATGGTAGCTTATGGGGTGGGTGGTGCTCCAATGAGGTCAATTGTCATTATGGAGTAGGTGAAGCAGTGGGAACTTAGGTCTAGTGTAGAAGAAGAGTTTAAGAAGAAATTCCAATAACAAACAAGATTAAAGTAAAGAAAAAATATTATAGGATTATAGTTGGAACAATCAAATAGAAATGTCTAGGCTCAAAGAGCTCAGGCAATAAATTTCACAAGGTAGATAAGAAAAGGCTGCCTACAACGACTCAAAAGAGGCTATTTATAATAGTCTTTAGTAATCCTAGAATCCTAACCCTTTATATTACATATAACAATTAAATCCTAACAATCCAACTTCATTAAAAGTCCCATGCTAATCACATGACCTCTTAAAATACTCAAGACATAATAATAAATTAAACATAACATAGACAAATAAAAGATTAACTACGGGCTAGACAGAGTAAATTATTAACAGTTTAGTCGTCATCATGTAGGTTGCCAGAAAGAAAATTAAAATATAAACTATTAATCATTATACAGAATTTAGACATCAAATTTATACAAGAATTATGAAGTCATACCAAGAGTATTCAATTCTCTCATTTGATCAAGCTTGCAAATGGAGATAATCTCATTGTCTGTGCAATCCAGAATAAAAATCATGAGTGAAAATAAATAAATACACACAGCAAGATAACGCTTATCGTAATATTCAAATATAAACTGCCAAAACTACTAAGGTAATGAAATTGATTACTTTAAGGTTTACAAAGCTCACCATTCAAAATTAACGCACGTAAGCTCACAAGAGATTTGATCTCATCCATTGATGTAAGCTTATTTTTGCCTGCATTTAACACCTGTTTTACAAAAAGATAGAACACAGTGACTTTCAGAACATAACATAATTCAATAATTTAAAATTAAAACTCTTGGATACCAATAGAAGGTTAGATTTGTAATAAACCAAATATCTTGTTCAAATTAAAAGTCCAAGGACCAAATTGACACTCTGATCAAAATCCAAAGGTAACATTTATAGAAAAAAAAAAACCTTATTGCTTCCACACTCATTATCCATAGTCTCTATCTCTTATGGTTAATGTGCTTCAAAACATGTTCAATTAGTTTAAATTCAATCCTAGAAAAACTATTGACGAATTAGTTTAAATTCAATCCTATAGATGCATTAGGGACAAAGCAAGCACCCCAAGAGAGGGAAAAAAAGTGATTAAATCTGATTATCCAAGTTGAAACTAGAAAACCCATAAGTAGGCTTTTAATGTAAATTTCATAGTTATAATGGAAAAGTAACATCAGAACTTAGTGTAAAGGCTAAAGAGTAAAGGCGCGGAGCACGTCAACTACCATCTCAATCTCAAAAACAGGACAATGAAAATATGAAATGCTAGCAAAGTGTTGGAAAACATTCTTGCTTGGGAAAATATAACAAAAAAATACTTTTACAGAAGTGAAAGTACTTGGACATTTTAATTAAGATTGAATCAACGGGATGATTTGAATGAGTTTTAAAACACCCACTCGGTACAACTCGAGATATTCAATACGAATTTCCACATTCAAATGCTTCTAAGTTTACCACATTCACATTAAATGATACAACAAACCAAAACGGTAAAGAAATCAAATTTAAAAATGAGTTATGAAATTTGAGAAGAAAGTGTTAGCTACTTACAGTGAGCTTAGTAAGACCTTCAATTCCTTTCAAGCTTTCCAGTTTGTTTTGTACAACAGCTAGCCACTTCAAATTGACACATGCCTCCAATCCCTGAAGTATATCATTTCAGAAAAAATCAATGTCAAACTTTTCAACTTATAAATACATACATATATATAACATATTTTTTTTTATAACAAATATTATACATACATATTAGAGTTCACAGAGAAGTAGTAGACCTCGAGAGAAGTGAGAATGTTGAAGCTGAGGTCGAGCCTCTCCAAGTACTTGAAGTCGCTCAAGCATGAGACCTGCAAAATTAAATTTGAAGGTTTAAATAAAATGTGAAAATGGTTTAGATTGAGATGAATGGGGAAGAGGATGAGCACGAAGTGTGTACATCGGAAAGAGCCTTGTAAGTAAGCTTAAGAGATGAAACGGAGTTGGGGTCGCTGGTGTTGGTTTCCTTCAAGGCCTGCTCGGAGCTCAAGCGAGTCATGGTGGCTCTCGTGGTCGTTGAAAGAAAAAACCCTAGCTTGGCTGCACCAACCTTTCTATTTGGAGCTCAGAAGGTGGTTTGGTTCCGGATCTCGGGTCGGGTTCAGAAACAAGATTGATTTTTTTTAGTATTTATTTATTTTTTCTTTTTTTCTCCCTCAATATAAATAGAACGTAGTTTTCTTCCAATTCAGTTTGGAGGAATTCTCCTTCAACTCACTACATGGCAAGCAAATTGATCATCCACATGTGTATTTTAAAAAATCACATGACTTATTAAAAATGTCATATGACTAAAAATACACGTGGATAGTCTATTTACTTGTCACGTATTGGATTGGAGGAGGATTCCTCCAAACCAAGTTGGAGGAAAACTATTTTCATAGAAATATCATTGGGCTAAACATATTCTCAAACTCATGTGTGTGCCCATATTTATGGGGTCTAGTCCCATGTTAAAGGGTGGTATACACCACCCATTATATAAAGGATAAGGTTTGATTACAAACCGGTTTGTAGTCAGTTTACTACAACCCATTATGTGGCCGTTTATAAGATCATTTACATGTATTATTTAAAGAAGTCATATGACTCGTTAAATAGGTCATGTGACTAAAGTACACATGAATGATTTTATAAGCTGCCACATATTGAGTTGTAGCAAGTTGACCAAACTTTGTCCTTATATAATTTTTTTTTTTTTTTAAAGTAACATAAAGAACGAACTTGTAGGTCCAAAACCACAAAGATACGTGAGTAACTTGTAAAACTTTTATCCTTAAAACATTGGATTAAAACATAATTTATCAATAATTTGATATTTAACCAAACCATTGGATTGGAAAAAGCCAATTGTGCACAAGTTAAAGAGATTTTTTTTTTGACAAGGTTTGGCTACAAACCAGTTTGTAGTCCGTTTGTTACAATCCACTATGTAGCAGTTTATAAGATCATCCACATATATTATTTAAAGAAGTCACATGACTCACTAAATAGGTTATGTGACTAAAGTACACATGGATGAACTTATTAATTAATACGTAATGGGTTGTAATAAGCTGGCTACAAACCAAACTCGATCCTTTTTTTTTTTTTCAAAGTGTTTGTTATGAATTTCATTCTTTGTCCTTAAATTTTAATAAGTTTGTTTTTCATCTCTAATTATTGATAATACTATATTTTATCTACTTCAATTATTAAAAAATCTTTTTTATCCTTAAGCTATTAAAAAAGATTTTTTTTTTTTTTGTCTTAAATTATTGAAAAAAAAAAAAAAAACTCTTTAAAAAGTTTCATGATGAAAAAACAAATTATTTAAAGTTTAGAAATGAAAAATGAAAATATAACTTCTTTTTTTTTTCACAACTGCCGTACCAAATAGTGGACTCGAGACATTTTCTATCCTACTCTCCCGAATCAACATCATCCACATAGACACTCTCGAACTTCTTGATACTATCTCTTTATTAAAAAAGATATCTTTTTCATTTCATTGGAAGAGTCTGGCTGGAATTGGATTACCCAATGGAGAGCCTTTCAAGAATCAGGTGCTTCACTACCTCTTCCAACTTCCCTTTTCCTAGAATTTCTCCAATTCCTCGTTCCACACTTCCCACACTCTCAGTCTTAAGAACAAGCCCTCGTCCAGGTTAGTTACTATTATAATATCTTTCTTCGTTTTCATTACAAATGAATAGAATCACTCAGCTCAGTCAAAATCACAATGCTACACTTTAGTTTTCTCTCAGTTTCTCTGCTTGGAAATGGAGCTACGGAACTAATTATAATGTGACTAATAATATTGCATTGTTTGTTATTACTTATTTTGTTGATTTGCAGTGAGTGGAGCAGCAGAAGAGGATGTTTTGCAAATGTTCTTTAAGGAGAGAAAATTAAGCGGAGATATTATATCAAAAGCTTCTGATATATTTTGGCAGAGGGAGGTCAAGCAATTTGTTGATGCTGATGCTAATGCTGTTAAACCTGCTGACACTCCTCAACAAGCAGAGCAGGTACAGTGGGTTTTTTTTTTTTTTAATGTTCCCATTAGTTCTTTTTTAAAGGTAGCATAAAAAGATACTTTCTTTGTAAGATTACATGATTATAACTTCAAGGAGTATGCACACACACATATATATATATATATATTAATTTTGAATAGAAATTGTATTATGATATTTGTTTTTCTGCAAAAGTGTTTCTCTGAACATTTGTCATTACCTTCAAGAAACTGACTTTGAATGCTATCTTCCTTTCCTCCACACAGAGCCAGCTTTTTATACATCTCATGTGATCTTATGCTTGAAATGCCTATTTGCAATTGGAAAGAGTGGTATGATTATTGATGGTAGGATGAGAGTATAATGCTTCACAGTATCTGAAGTATTGATAACCTATCAGGCTACCTCAGTACTTCTCAATCATTCCTAGAGCCCCTTAGATTTCAAGATGAAATTTTTTAGTAGAAATTATTGCATAAGATAATTGTGTGTTAGAGCTCTGAGATTTGACAGGACAATTTGGATATCTTGAAGGAATCCCAAAGCTCATACATACCTATATTCTTTTAAAATAAGTGCTTATGGCTTCTCATGGCATTCCCTCATTCTTGATTCATCTCTTTGGAAACTTTATGATGAATCCATTAGTTTAAAACAAGATTTTAATGTATGGATTCCTGAAGCAAATGTGGTCAGATGCTTACAGTATGAAGCATAAGCTGTGAGAATGGCTTGTGAGTAAAAAAACCAGTTGCTAGATTTAATGAATTTGAGAGGGAAGGTATTCGATCCTCTTCAAATGTGGAAAGTATTTAACTGCACTGTCAGACAAGCAGAGACTTTTTGCATCTTCTGGTCCTTTATAAGTTCAAATTTCAGCATTATTTAGTGGGACCATCTTCAATTTTGATTTCTGTTAATTAAATCTTAAAAGATTGTGACTGATTCTATAAACTAATTGCAAATCTTGCTGTATATGTGTTTCATATTTATATTTGTGAACAAGCAAATTTATTCACCATTCAACCTTTTTAATGGCACTTTATTTTTCATTTATAGGTAATGGTAAGTGATAGTGATGGTGGGTTTTTGAAGCTGTCAAGAACCTATGAATGGGTATCAGGTGAAAACTCTGCACCAGTCAATAAAAAAGCCATCGCTAAGGTATGCTTTTAGTTGTTTTTACTATATTGGCACTGTTGCTTTATGTTTGCTATTAAAACCCACCACCCACCACCCTTCACCCTCTAACCCCTAAAAGAAAAGGAAAATGAAGATTAGTAGAAAACATAAAACAGTTCCTTTTTGTTTTGTTTTCTTTTACTTTTTCAAAAAAGGAAATATAAGAACAAAAAAAAATGTAATAGTTCCTTCATAGAATGATACATTTGTTTTGGTTATTACTTATCTATATATATGCAATTACAGGCCTTGCAGGATGATAGTGAAAGAAGGAAGAAACTGAACCTTCTCCAATATGAAGCTGTATGATACTTTTCTTGACTCAGTATGTTCCTTGGTTTTTTATGCAAAGTCAGTGATGATGGGAATTCATATTTGTGTATTCATCTGAATGTTTCTCTTTTGAGGGGGTTCAAATTTTATGAAGTCAATGATGTTAGGTGTTGTATTTTATAGTTCACCAAGAATGGATAGACAAATTTACCATTTAAGCTAGCTATGTTCACCTAAAACATAATATCTTTTTTTCTTCATTGTTTATGCAGACCTCTATACCCCCCCCCCCCCCCCCCTCCCCTCCTTTTGTCAATTAGAAATAATTCCTATAAATCCAAGGAAATGGCCAGATGCATTGTATTTTTGGGGGCTTTCTTGAATAGTTAATTTATGGGGGTATTAATGTGTTTGGAAGAGTTACACATGCGTCCTTATCAAGTAGTAAGCCAGTTTAGTTGAGGGTATTCCTGTTCTCTGAATAACAAATGGTACGTTCTTAGGATTGATAGGGCTAAAACAGATGCATGGATATGAGTTTGTAACTTCAGTTCAAATGAGAGAGAGTGAAATAGACTATGAGAGGGATGTTTCTAATAAAACTGAAGCAGGAAGAGTGAAGTTGAGAATCACTTTTAAGTGTTATGTGATTGGGGTTACCTTTTCAAGTTACAGGGGAAACTTCATAAGACGGCAGGGTTGCTGTTACAAAGTGTTGGGCTAATAAGAAACAACTCACTCTCTATGTCTAATCAAATTGATATAATAGAATATCACTTATGTGGGAGGCTAGATGTTGCAAGTTGAGGCCAATATGAGAATAGGTAAGAGGGTTGCTCATGAGAGGCTGTGGTGGAACACATGATAGACAATGAATGGAAGTGATCCTTGTAAAGTTTAAACAGTCAACAAGCTGATTTATTTATGCATGAACCATGATTTATGTGAAGCATAACTTTCTTGTCTTCTTCACCTTGAGTTATAGCTTTTTCAATAATTTTGTGTGACTTTATCTTCCCAAGGAAATGAACAGTCATTTACAGTCAAATTCACCTTGCCTATACAGTAATGACAAATTTTTCTTTGCAGAAAGTTATGTCTCAACTTATTGTAGTTCCTGAAATTGAATAGATTGGTCTACATGTGTGCATTCAAATGTGTGTTCTTGTATATTTAATGTCAATTATGATAGTATGAGCAATTAAAAATGGTTGTCATTAAAGATACTAGTAGTTTTATCAGGAAGAGTATTTCTTAAGCATGCCGGGTAATATTTGTTTTAGGATATTTTTCCCTCAAGAATTTCAGATATAACAAATTGTTGTGAGCTGCAAACTACCCCTTGACTTGTTTCTTTCTTTTACTATATCTTCATGTGCAAATGCAAACATTCTCCAAATTTCTGGGAAAAGGCTTTGTGGATATCAGTTCTTTCAATGTGAAGTTGCTTTAACTAAGTTTCCTAAGTGTAACCATGCCCGTTTTAATTTCTTTTATGTCTTTTTTACTATGCCACACCACATTACCAAAATCACAATTCTTCAGATATTGTAGAGGATGCTGATTTTTTGTGTTTTCTCTTGTAGATCAAGAGGGAGATGATGCTTTTATCTGTTGGTATTGGAACCGCATGCAGTGGGTATTGTTTGATAGTTTTATCAGTCCAGGTAACATTTTCACTGGGAAGAAATAAAGAGCTAGTTTTTAAGCAATACAGATGCTCTGATTCATGAGAAACAAAATTTTACCATAAAAGCTCTCAAAGATTCACCAAACTACAATTTTCAACAGTTTTGATACTATATTAGTTATGCTCTATTTAACTGCTGAATGCTGATAGGATTGGAGTATACATGAATATCTGGAATCTTACTAGAATGATTCTAACACTTCTTGTTTTAAAAGTTATTTTCCTTCTCTTTTGTCCTTTCAGCAACTATTTCGAGCATCTATTATTTTTTTCCAAACACTTCTGGAATAATGTAGTTTTATGTGCTTATAGAGTACTGACCTGCCTCTTCACTTTCACAGGCTGCTATTAGTTACGCGACTGGAGTTCTTTTCAGGTTGATACATTTGTGCTTCAAATATTTAGATTGTTTAATCGAAGTAATGGCTTGATTGAGCCACTGTTCCCCAATTTTGTAATGATTCCCCATAACCTGAGTTTGACCCCAAAACAGAAGTTCCATAAAAGATTATTGAAGTGTTTTTCTGAGTTCTTTTCACATCACTGATATGGTTGATTTTTTCTTTTGCTGCAAAGATTCAGTAATTGAATTCTTTTCAGAGCCAGTTATAGATTTTCTATGGACTTATTGGCATCTTGAGCTGAACCTAATTAATATTGCTTTCGCATAATTTATAATTTTAAGAAAAAGTAGGAAAGGAAAACTATTTATTCGCAATATTTTAGCAGCACAATTTATTCATGTTTTTTCTTGTATTTTAACTGACATCATTTTCAGTGCAGTTGCTTGTACCTTCAGCTCTTATACCAACAAGTAGACAATCTATCCAGAGAATTTGTCCCTCAAGTTTTCATGCAAAAGAAGTCAAAGAAGTATAACCAAAAACTTCTACCCTGATCTATTCATACTCTACTTTGTTATTTTCTGTACTCAAACACTCTGTATTCCCTTTTATGGCTAATTTAACATTATTCTCCATCTCAGAATTGGAATCAGAAGTGAGGACCTTACGGATGCTATAGAGAAATCAATTAAGGGTAGTGGATTTGCTCTTTCATCTCCAAGGCTTGTGATCCCAGCAGCAATATATGGATTGTGGATACTGTCTCATCAGTATTTTGCCAATGACTTATTTGATTTCCAGGTAACCCTTCAAAAGACTTCTAGTGTCAACGGAAATTTTCTGGATTCACATGGTATGACTGATAAAAAATTCCCTTGAAGCTCAATAGGAAAATTTGTAATTTTATAATTGTTTTGTGTTCATCACAGCTTGTGCCAGCCATGCTTGGGATGTTTGTCTATAAAGCAGCTGCTCTCGTTCAAGTCTATAGAGATAATGAGGACCTGCAACTTGTCTTTCCAGAAAGTGGGAATGACTGAAATTTTCATCTTCATTAGTAAATATTTTGAAAAGAGCTGGATGCTTTGTGGAAGTTCATTGCCATTTGGGTTATAAATTCAGCTTCCTTTTGCAAGGCTACCTTGTTGAATTCAATACCTAGATTAAGACAAGGAAAGTACCTTCAAGATGTCCAAAGTGAAATAATACATTTTTTGGAGCTGGTGCAGGCATGTTGGCTGGTTCATATTAAAACTCTGCAAGTTCTACTAGTAAGGGCTAATCATCTACCTCTCAAGCAAGACCTGCTCAGTGAGGGTAATACTATACTTCAAAAGTACATCTGTTCCAGGTCCGAGTTTTGTTCCCAAAGCATAGTATGTGCCGATTTTTATGAAGATTGTTGCTGTCAGAAACTGTTATTATTGGGTGATTATGTCATATGTTTTTTTTCACAATGGTGTCAATAGCTTTTCCTATATTCATCCAAGGAAAAAGAAGAAGAAGAAGAAGAAGCTTTTCCTAGGTGTTGATGGAATAAAATCTGTTGGTATTGATCTTATTGTACTATTTCCACTTACATTATTAATGATTTGTCTTCAAATTAATAATGATTTAAACCCAATTTGAAGATTTTATTCCAGCAACATCTATTTCCACTTCCACTAAAGATTTATTGATCTAAAATAAATAATGATTTGTCCATTATTGTTATTCTTCAAATTATTATCAATAGATGAGGAAATAAATTGGGTTTAAATTTTAGAACTAGGCAATAAGGGCGCATGATACTTTATTAAAAAAATATTTGTTTGGATTATTATAAATCGTAATAACGTTTTTTTTTTTTAAATATCGACCATTATTTACAATAATAATATAAACATTTTCAAAAGATTGAAGAGTTGAAGATAACTCTAAACCTCCATAATAATGACACCTAATCCCTTATTTTGTAATATTGCTTCAAGGTTGATTCCTCGGTTTGAAATGAATTCTGGATCCTGATTGAAGCATCTAAAGTCGAGGTTGAAAATAAACTCTTTTTCATGAATAATTTTAATACAACCAATAATATTGGTTTCTAAAAGTTTTGATGACAATTTGATATTATTTCTAACCATTGGGAAGTAATTTATAATTACTCCTAAAAATTTATCTCAGTAAGTTGTGTCTAGTAATTATTTTTATTTTTTGTTAGGAATTGAGCGAGTGATAATGTGAATTATGTGATATGAAAAAAAGAGAGATCTAAAAGCCTAAAACACCCTCTTAAATAATCAACATAATTCTTCCATCACCATTTATGGTAAGCTGTTAAAATGTTCCAAAAGTACCAAAATTACATTTTCTTTTCAATTGGCTACACACAGTCTTATAGTAATTCAACAATTGAGGGATCTTAACAGAATGTCTATGTTAAGTCGTTAATAATTAATTTTCACAAACTAAAATGACAGCAACAAAATATGATTTTAAGAAAAAAAAAAAAAACCAAAGGAAGCGCTGCAAACACAATCTAATGATTGGGCTTCACTCTGACCAAACATGAACTTCCCAGATAGAAACTAGTACCCAACTTCCAGTGAGAGCCATTCCACTCTAAACAAAACTCTTTTCTCTCCGACCATTTTCTATTATTATTAAACTCTCTACGTCTCCAATTATATTAAACCTTCATCCAGATCAACTGCCCCAACCAATCCAATTCCCAAACCCTAGATCCAATCCCCAAAAAATGGGTCCGCGAAAACCTCGCGACCACGAAATGCTGGAATCGGTGTATTCGATGATCGCGCTCGTCTTCATCTTGCTAGCCTGCGTTGAGCTTTGCGACGCCGCCACCGTCGTCGATGTCTACCGTCTCATCCAATACGACATCTCCGGTTCTCCTTTCGGATCTCGTCTCGCTAGCCTTAACCACCACGCCGGCTCTCTCCACTTCCCTCCCGGCGCTGATCTCTCTCGCACCGTACTCATGATCCCAGTCCGTGACCTCAACATCACGTTTCTCGAAGGTACTGGTTAGCTTTAGCTAGATGAAACGCTTTCCATTGATTTATATTTACTTGCTGATGGAGATTATTGATATGGCAGAATATATTGTTGAAAGACAGCCACTGGGGGGGTTATTGTTTTTGCTTCCCCAGATGTTTAGTTTTGAAAATAGAGATGGCACGAGAAGTAATCATCAAGATCATGGAAATGAACTTTTGAAGAATTTAATGGCAGAGCTTGAACAGTTGCTTATACATGCCAATGTTCCTGTAAGTGGAACCTATATAATAATATCTTTTCTCCTTTGCTATAGCCACTACATCGTTATTTCTGATTTTTTTTTTACATATCTCATTTACTGGTTTTTAATGTTTGAGCACTGGAATTAGTTGAATTCCAACTTCCTAGATGGGAAAAATGATAATACAAGCAGATCTTGATTGTTAAAAATGTTTTAGTAATTTTCTTTTAGAAGTGGTATTTAATCATGAACTTGGAGTTTGTTTAGTGGTTTTAAACGAAATTGTCATGTTGTGTGGTTCTAAATCCCTTTGAATTATTAAATTACTATCCTTTTTCATTAATAAAGAGGTATCCTTCATTCATATATAGTATATGCGTAATTATTCTTTTTGTTACTTCACCTTTTTTAACCCCCCCCAAAAAAAAAACATTTTTACTATCTGTAAGTTAATTTGTGGAAATGCCTATTAATATGTTGATATGCTTTTTTGTTTTGTTTTTTTTGTTGCAGTATCCTGTGTATTTTGCTTTTGAGGATGATGATATTGATGCTGTATTGGCTGATGTGAAGAGGAATGATGCCATTGGTCAGCCTGCTACAGCAACTACTGGCGGGTATAATTGTTATCTGCTCTTGAACATTTCTCAAACTCTGAATTCTGTTGCGACCCATGTTTTCCAAACATGTTTTATGGATCCATTTTTGAGTGAGAAATATTTGCCACTGATTTGCTCAATCTCTCCTTGGGAGGTTTATGGAAAAACTTATATATGAAATAAAATATTTTTTCTGTTCTGCTTATATTGTAATGACCTTTTAGCAGCTTGTTACAGCAAAGGAAAATGGGGCTTGGCAACATAACCATGTTTATGGAAGCCTGTTTTTAACCTTACATAATGATTAAGTAAAAGAAATCTTCCCTGATTTCGTACCTATCACCTAAGCGTAGAATTAGTGTTTTTCTGAATTTTAAAGGCCAAAAATTCCTATGTAAACCGTGCTCTGTTCTTGTTCTCATCTTTCTGTTTATTTTGCCTTTTGAAGCTTTATCACATTTTCTGCTGATTCAATTGTTGCTGCCTCTCTCTTTTATCTAATCACATTTGTCTATTAAATACTGTTAAGAGCCTCTTGTCTCAGTGGCACGTCTGGTTCCCCCCATGTGAGTGAGTTTGGGTTTGAAGCCCATCTGGGACAAAGTCCCTCACCTTACTGTAACAAAAAAAAGTCCATTAAATAGTCAACATAATTCCATAGTTAAATGTAGATTTAATGTTATTGTCAGCAATGCCCTAGTTTCTTTTTATCGTCATTGCACTTGTCTGATCTTATCTTTGCTCATGAAATATTGCAGATTCAAGCTTGTTGTCTCAGCACCAGATCCTAAGAAACTTACTTCTCCCACAATCACAAACATTCAGGTTCCCATTCAACCTTCTTTTTCCAATTGAGAATGACTAGATCATGATGGAAGTGAGAGAAGCAGTTTGTGGTTAACACCTTTGAAATACAAGTTTGAGGTGCATTAAGCTCTTAGGACCTTCAGTACTTCTGCCTCATAGTCTTTGCTAGTGGAAGTCATGCAGTTCACTTCTTTTTAAAGTATCTGTCGAAGTCATATTGGATCGTTTAAATTTAGATATTGAAGTCAGACTAATATATCCTTAATTTTTTATAGGATTGCACCATGGAGGTGCAACTTGAGGCATGTTTTAGTTTGGAAGTAGACTCCTGTGGGAAAAGTGTGAATGGCAAAAGTGTTTTGGGTTTATTATTTAATACTAATTTGCATCTAAAAAATGTTGGAAGAAAACTAAATATATAATAAGATGATGTGAGAATGTTGTGGCACAAATCATGGAATGAGTGGCCTGTCTCAAAATCGTGAGAATCACAAACCGTGTGTTTGAATCAGCGCTGTGGGTTGATATCAAATGTTAATTGTATTTGTTCTGCATAAGCTATTTTTTCATTTAGTTTATATATGATCTGGGGAAGCTTGCTTTGGTTTTCAAGCTTGCAGGATCCTGCTAATGCTGCTTGGTTTGCTAGAACTTTTACTTCAATTGAATGTTTTATTTGATTGGTGACAGGGATGGTTGCCAGGACTGAAGACAGATGGAGATGCAAGTCAACTCCCAACCATTGCTATAGTGGCATCGTATGATACGTTCGGAGCTGCTCCTGTAAGTTATTTTATCAACTTGAATCTATAAAATCAAATTCTGTGAACCGTACAAAGGTGTGAGAAAATTTATATTTGTAGGCATTGTCAGTGGGAAGTGATAGCAATGGTAGTGGCATTGTGGCACTTCTTGAAATAGCTAGGTTATTTTCTCTTCTCTATTCAAATCCTAAGACAAGAGGAAGGTATAATTTACTTTTTGGGCTAACGTCTGGTGGACCTTACAACTACAACGGAACTCAAAAGGTGCTTATCTCCTCTCAGTTGATTATAAATCCCATTATCCTCTTAACTTTTTAATGTCTTTCCCATTAACTTAAATCTTGTTGTCCTCATTTTCTTTTTGTGGTCCCTTGATCTTAATATTCTTCCTTTTGCAGTGGCTTCGGAGCTTTGATCAACGTTTGCGTGAGAGTATTGACTATGCTATTTGCTTAAATAGTATTGGTTCATGGGATAATGAATTATTGATTCATGTGTCCAAGCCTCCAGAAAATGCCTACATAAAACAAATATTTGAAGTAAGTTACTTTAGTTTCACAGAAAGCGTTTTTGATGCATTATCCTATTACTTTTTGTGCTGTTTTTTAATTGATTTTAGTGCAGGGTTTCTCTAATGTAGCAGAAGAGTTGGGCTTTAAAGTTGGTTTGAAGCACAAGAAGATAAACATTTCAAATCCCCGAGTAAGTAGATATACCTGAAATTTTGAACTACTTACATTATTGATAAAAGATATAAGTATTTATTCTTGTGTTCTGACAGAATCTTTTCATGATACTGGTTTGAGAAAAAATAACAAGTTAAGTTCTATGTGCAAAATTGTAAAATAACAATAGTTAAGTTCTATGTGCTAAATTGTATTAATTACTGAGATTGTTATAAGTAATATTGTTTAAGTTGTAAGGGAAATTAGGTCATTTTGTATGTGGGGTTAAGTTATAAATAATACATGTGTATTAGGGTTACTTTAACCCTAATGTATTCCTTGCAACATTACCATTGGTGGCATTTTGGTTTCTGTGGTGATTGGAAGAAATATTATAATCACTTCACTCTGAGAGCATCGTACAGGATATAATCAATTTTCACTCTAATATTAGTTCATGATGCAACATTACCATTTGTGGCATTTCTCCTTTTGGAATTTGAATCAACATGAAGCTACTTGGTTTTTATTGATTGTGTGCGCCCAATCAATTTGGGTGCACTCTGCATTTTATTAGAAAAGTTCTTGAGTGGCTATAGGCATACACCCTAAATTTGTGCCCAGATTGTACTGTTGGGCTAGGCAATGAAGCTGTTTACTTGCTATAGGTAGCTTGGGAGCATGAACAGTTTTCCAGACTAAGGGTTACTGCTGCCACACTTTCAGAACTCTTCACAGCACCCGAACTGTTGGAAAGCACTGGAGGGTTGGTTGATAGCAGGTTATCCTTCTGGAGCTAAACCATATTTATCTTATTGCTAGAGTATCTGTTTTGTTTAGAAGGCCATTTGCTGAGAGCTTGTTATTCTGCAGACATTTTGTGAATGAAACTGCAATTATCAGAAGTGTCAAGTTAGTTGCAGAGAGTCTTGCGGTAAGGTTATTATCTTGGGATGTATGTTTTTGATGTTTGTATTTGATCAGATGGATATAATTGATCTTGTATTTTCTCTTTGAGTATCATATTGTAGTGTTCTATATGGGTTGCTTTAATGAGATTGAGACTTTACTAATGTATCTGAGAATTTCAAACCTAAAGAATTTGAAGCCTTAAGAAAGAGATACACGGATCAAGCATTTGTACCCATGTGATTGATGTGTGTTTATGTGTCTTAGCTTTTTTATGATTTGAAACACTGTTTTACATATCACAGCTTGTCACATGAACACCTGTAAGAATTGTATAAAAGTATATCTTTTGGATGACACAAAATAGCTGTAGGTATTCATGTGGTGGGTACATCTTCCTAGTTTACTGGGTGAAAGATGCGTATGCTAACTTCTATTTCAAGGAAGAGAAACAATTGTAGTTGTTGTAATGATGATGTTGATGGGTTTTTTGGTCTGAGTTTGATATGCATATAGAGCAGATTACATGGGTATTTATAAACAAGTTATCTTTGCAAAGCATCCTGTGTCAAATTAAAACTTAAATCTATCATATGCTTATTTATGCAAAGTAAAATTGAATGCGTAGGAATGTGTCTTGTCCTAAAAGATAGGATTTAGAGGGATCATTAATCTATCACGTCACATGACATGCATGGCTAACTACTTGTGATGTTATTTTAGCAAATATCTAATATTGAGTTGTAATGAAGGCTGCCAAATTCATGACTGTGTTAGATACCTGTATTGTTGTCATATTCCTTTGAGCCGTATAGAAATCTCAATCTCTCTCTCTCTCTCTCTCTCACTCACACACACACACACACACAATGAAATGTGTCTTCTCGTCATGTAGATTTAATGGCGTTTTAGCACCAATAGGTTAGGCTAAATGATCTTAGTTTGACTAAACTTGAATTCGTTGAAACCTATGTAACTCAGATATTCAGTAGAGCTACTGCATGATGGATGAATAGATGTCTGCAATTGAAGTTTCATAACTATGATGGATAACTAAATGAAATTTACCATGATATTGATACTCATGGTTGGACATATAAAATTTTTATGATAAGTAATAGAGAGATTTTATTGAAGAAAAATGGACCACTCTGTGTGCATAAGCATGACACAAGAGAGGCAAATAATTACAGAAAAAGAGAATTATGAGATGAGCAGTTGAGCACAAATATGCTATGAAAGTAGCAACAGAATTAGTAGTAGTAAAACCTCATGCACGAGACCACTCAAACAACATGCTAGAAAAATACTCATAAAGTTGAGATTCAGTGCGATCCAAATCCTCAAAAATACATCTATTTCATTCACACCAAAGAGACCACAGCAAATACAACGGAACTAGATTCCAAATGTCTGAATTAACTGACAGGAGGTGTGCTTCACCAAGAGTGAGAACAAGGCCACATCTAGAATTCTGAATTGATTTTCATCGGTGAATGTTTTTGTTTAATTAATCAACTTTTGCCGTCACAAGACTGACTATTGTTTAGATACTTATAAAAAGATAGTGTTTAGATACTTGAAATCCACACTCGTGTCTGTGTGTCTATTTTACTTTACAACTTCTTGTTGTCTGATTTCTAACGCAGTCTTTTCTGCTATTTTATGCAGAGACATATCTATGATCATCAAGGAAAGAACATCAAAATCTTTGCAGATGACAGTAGTTTGGCCGTCAATCCTTCGTATATACAATCATGGTTGGATCTTTTGTCACGGACACCTAGAGTGGCACCATTCCTCTCAAAGAATGACCCATTTGTCATGGCATTAAAAAAGGTTTTTAACTATTTTATATGTTTTTATTTATAATGCAAATGGCTTTCCCTTGAATTGTCTTTTGTTTCTTTTATTGCAATGGTTTTTACTTGAATATTACACTAAAATTCATGAACTAAACGTTTAAATGTTATCTTATATGTTGTTCTCTACTTTTCCTGGATTATTACTAGAAACTAAATCTAGATTTCCTTTGGCACTTAGTGTTTGGTTTCACGCAACTTCCATGCCTTAAAATTGGGTATTACGCCGCTGAAGCAGCCCTTATACTAAGAGTCAAGTTGCTGACTTTAGAGTGATTTTCTTTTTTTGACAACTTAAAGAACTTTTCATATGCAGTGCTAATATGAACATATCAGTAATTTTCTACAGTTCCAACGAATTGATTTTCGGTATTTGATTTGAGTCTAGAAATTTCTAGAAGATTCAAAGTGTCTTGGATTTTTTTTTTGGGTCCAACCAATGAGCACTAGCTCAAATGACACTTCCTTCCCTTGTAAGAGGAATGTGGAGGGTAACTTACCAAGAAAGCAACCAAACTCTTTTGAGTTATAGTTGGCCTTTACTTGGGTTAATTAGGTCTTTAGTTAGTAATAACCTCCGGAAGCAGCGACTAATTGTTATAGACTGGTGTTGCATGTGTAAGAGGGATGGGGAAACGACCAATCATCTACTCCTCCACTGCTTTGTTGCTCAGGAGCTCTGGAGCATGTTACTTTTGGGGGTTCACAGGTTTATGTTGAAGGGTGTTGTCAAGCTTTTAGCAAGTTAAGTTTGGCAGATGTAGTAATGTTGCGATTTGGAGCGTGACCCCCATTGTCATGTGGGGCGTTTGGCGGGAGAGGAATGCCAGGAGTTTTGAAGGATGTGAAAAATCTGTCCCTTACCTGATGCTTTTATTCCTCAAGACTTTATTTGAGTGGAATTATTCTTCGGGGCTCTTTTACAACTTTGCCTGTGTTGCTTGATAGCTGTACTTTTAGTGTTTAATGTGGGGCATTTGGCGGGAGAGGAATGCCAGGAGTTTTGAAGGATGTGGAAAATCTATCCCTAAACTGCAGCTTTTATTTCCTCAAGACTTTTTTGAGTGGAATTATTCTTTGGGGCTCTTTGCTTGATAGCTGTACTTTTAGTGTTTAATGCTTTGATAAGCTTTCGTAAGATAGGGTTACTGGAAAAAAATAATAAGAAAAAAGATAACTAGAATCAGCTGTTCTTTTTGGGGATAAATATCTCTTATACTGTTCTGATCAGTGATTTAATTTTATCCACAATTTCCTTCTTTTTGTTGGCAGGAATTAGAAGATTTTACTCATGAGGTGAATGTGCAACATGAAGTGCTTGATGGGATGTTCACTTTCTATGATTCGACTAAAGCTAGACTTAACATATATCAGGTATCAATCATAAGTTATTTATCCATTTTCCTTCGTGCTGTATGTAAATGTTGTTGAAGTGTGCCATATATATATATATATATATATCAATCATAAGTTATTTATCCATTTTCCTTTGTGCTGTATGTAAATGTTGTTGAAGTGTGCCATATATAGTAGTAAAGTTTTATTAATAAAGAGGATACAGATAACCTAAAGAATTACAAGAAAATGTGAACTACATTCGAAATGAATGAGAATCGATGAAATCTACAATAGAAATAGTATCACTAGGACATAGAACATGAGACCCATTCAAGCAATATGATCTAGTGTAAAAAGACTTAGATGAACCATCAAGGGTTCTGCATCATCAAAAGTATGAGGATTCCTCTCTCCACAATGTACATAATAGGCATAAGGGGCTAGATTCGAAACAAAAGAAGAGTGTGCCAAACCAATTACTACAACGTGATAAAAGATCAACAACACTTGGCAAAACCCACTGACCATAATTTAATATCTCTTTGTTTAAGTCACGTGATAAATCTCTGTTTTTTCTAGAGAAAGTTATTCTTCTTGATGTCTGGCTCCCCAAATATCTTTAAGCCTTATATATCTACACTATACAATCTGAATTATTTGTCAGCATGACACTCTGTTTCTTACCCTGTTCTTTTGTGCGTCATTTCATTTTTTCTTTCTTTCTTCTTTTTGTTATGCTCAAGCCTTCACAAATTTTTCCTACATTGATATTATATGAAGAAATCAGATTATCTGAGAATTGTTCTTATATGAATCTATTGATTTTTTTATTTAATTTTAGTGGCTCGGAAGGTAACCAATTCAATTATATTTGCAGGTAGCTAGTGTAACATTTGACTTGCTGTTGCTTCTAGTGTTGGGATCATATTTGATAGTGCTGTTCAGTTTTCTTGTCATCACTACTAGGGTATTTACTCCTTACCTTTCTAATTTCGTGCATGAATTTTAGTGTGTAATTATCTTACTTATTTAATTTTTATAACTCATTCACTGTCTGGAAAAGAAAGGATTTCTGATCATGCTAAAATTGCTGATGATGCCATCAAACAGGGTCTTGATGATCTAATCAGTTTATTTCGACGACCTCCATCTCGCAAAGTGAAAACAGCTTAGATGACTAAAGGCTGGATTAGCGACTCTCTTTGCTTTGCAGTGAATTTTTCTTCTGTAGCTTAGATCGAATGTACGATGGAGGATTTGTTGGTTAGTCTAGTACTCTAGTGTCACGAGGAAGATGTTCATAATTTATTGTGCCAAAATGAGAACCATCTTGTGCGAGAAAAATTTTGTGAGATTCATTTTTGTGCACGTTATTGCGTTTTTTTTTTTTTTTTTGCAGAGGATAATATGTATTGATTGCGTGCATCTGCACATGTTGCCAAGACAAACATTGTTCAAACTTAGGCTAGTCTGTAGTTTAACAAAATATATTTTTCTTATAAAACATAATTGGGATGAGATTTTGTTTAGTTCCCTGCAATTTTTTTCCCAGTTCTTTGACATCCAATGCTCTTTATGCTTGGACTTTGGGTGCATGCTTGCTTTTAGCGAGGTAAAACAGAAGGGTAGTAAAGGGCAATGAGCTATGTTAGTGAAATGACTACAAATATGTTAGCTAAGGCACCACCTGTAAGTCAACCAAATGGGTTAAACTTGAGCTGAACTTGGATTTTGTTTTACCGACATACTTGAGCTAAAAGAGAGCATTATCGGAATGATAGTATTATCGGAATATTATATAATCATATTTGGTGAATACCAAACGCTCTTAAGTATTTCTGAATATTAAGAAAAGGCTAAAAGAGAGCATTTTCCGAATGATAATTGACGAGTAAAATCTCCTCAATTTGAACACAATAACTCGAAATTGCTGTGATTACTTTTCAAGTCATAAATTGACGATATGAACTCCATGATTGTCAAGGCAACTAAACAGGTATTGGCAACTGTCAAAGCAACTGACGAAGAACGGTCATTATTATAACCATTGTGGAAGATTCAAATGCTGACATACATTTATCTGCTTCCCAAACCGTAGAAAATCAGATTACTTACACCATTTATAAAAGGGAAATTACACAATACCTCTCGTTAATTTGTGCATGCTTCACTTTACCTCCACTTTCTAAAACCTAACCTCCCTAATGTTTGGACTAACATTAAATTTTCATCCAAAAAACAGAAATGACTTAACAAAAATTTCCCTCGATTTGAATTTTTTCAAGGAATAATCGAATAGAAAGGTTGATATACAACTTTTCAACCACGTTGTAATTTAGTCCAAACCATAGGGAAATGGGTATTTTTCTCATTTTATGTCATTTTCTGTTAATTTGGATAAAATATTTTAACTTGCAATTTAGTCCAAACTAATAGGGAGGATTAGCGTAAGTTTTGAAAAGTGAAATATTTCCAAACAACAACGTATTATATAATTTGCCCTTAGTAAAGAGAACTATCATTGGAAAGGTGATAAGATATAAATGCTATACAATTACAGTCTCCTTACACACACTTCCAGAAAAGGAAAAAGAAAACCTACATAATAAACAAAACTCTAGCATGTGGATCACAATGCCTCTTCCGATTGGTTATGAGTGGTGTGCATTCAAAAGAGCTCGATATACCATGTCAATGAATTGATTGTCCTATCACAAATACAAAGTTGATCAGATAAAATGCAGGCAGCAGCTGAACACAACTAGTACATTTTTTAACAAGATTTTCTTGAAAGATTTCATCAAGAAAATATTTACTTGAAAGAGTCTAGAGCATGAAAAATATCCCCACTATTAAATTCTTACAAATAGAAGAGAATATTCCACAATTGAACAAGCAAAAATATCCAAAGTAAATAGAACTTAAGATTTGCTATTTCCTAACATTAGGAATGTGTGGGTTAAGATCAATATGGCAATTACAAGAGTTAACTCGGATTATGAAAAGAAGAGTTCCAAGGTCAGATTTGACAAAGCTGACCAATCTAAACCATCTAACATGTAAATTTTAGATCCAAGTTGTTGGTGATTACCTCTTTTTCAAACAAGAATACAGCTCATCAATGATCCACAAATAAAATCCCAGAAAAGGCACTAACAAGAAAGAACCTATGAAGATTGAGGCAATAATAGAAGAGTACGAAAAGAATATAAATATCAGAAACAGAGTAGCTCCATAAGCAATTTAATTTTTCTTTTTTCTAGTCACATAATATATGTTCTTCGCATGCTTTTTCCGTGTATTTCCTACTTTGCTTCCAAATCATCAGCTAGCAGTCCATCAAAAGATGACAAATACAGACGAGTCTCAAACCCCTAAATTACACCGATACAACCTAACTCCAGTTCCTTCAACTACTGATTTTCTTAAAAAGCCTGAAGTCCAGTTGTCTATGCATTGTCCTTCATTAGAGAGAGAGAGAGAGAGAGAGAGAGAGAGAGAGAGAGAGAGAGAGAGAGAGAGAGAGAGAAACCTCTTTTGCAATGGAAAAGGTACTAATAAACCTGATAACCATAATTCCAGTGCCAGGGGATACCTCGCTTACTGAGGAAGTGACAGTAGATGTTGCAGATCTAGAAAATAGGTTTCCTTTGATATCCATTTAAATATGATTGACTTCTGAATATTTATTTAAACTCAAAAGTCCATATTTTCTGTGTAAAATGTCTAGAAAGCATTCAAATAGCAAATTTATGATCTATCAGCAATCAATCAGCTGTCAAAGAAGTTAAATGATTTCATGCAAACACAAAACATATGACTATTTTGATAATTATATCTTCTTAAACAAAAATTATAACCACAGCCACTGGAAGCATGTTAACTAGAACAACTAACCTGAACTAGCACCAAAAGTGCATCTCGGACTTTATCTCGGTTGATAACTGGTCCATAGTTTGGAATTGGAATAGGAGCAGGAGTAAGAGAAGGTGGAGGAGTGGGAGGTGGAAAAGGTTGTAACAATGGTGCACCATATGAACGTTGTAGACTCACAGCAGGATGAAGTGGAGGAGCAGTAGGTATGGATGTAGAAACAGGTGGCATCATCATAGCAGAGGAGGAAGGAGGAGGAACAAAAAATGAAGAAGGCTTTACAAGATTACTGATCCGGTTGCTGCTGTTGTTGGATTCAGGAGTATCAAGGAGGGGCATTAAAGGAGTAGATGATGACAAAAATGGAGATGGTATTTGCAAGGTAGGCACCGTGGGAGCGGCAACACTAACAGGACGGGGGGAAGGTGGATGGACTATTGCAGGGGGCTGAAAAGCTTGTCCAGACATTACAGCATTTGAAGAATTCCCAATAGTCATAGCTGCCTGCAATATGGTAATCAATAGGCTCAGTAATGCTCAAATACAAAGAAATTACAGACATTGATTTTTTTTAGGGTGGTAAAGCAGAAGGTGAAGTTTAAATCCATAAAACAAGTTAATAAAATCAGTGTACTGACCAATACAGATGAAGAATGCATCTACACAAACATTAAGGCATCCGTTTTTGGGTAAAGGAGACAGAAGTTAAATCTAGAATACAAATATCTTGGCTGTAAAAGAATAGTGTGATACATCTACATATCTTTAAATACAAGTTCCTCCTAGCAAACAATTAAATCAATAGAAGCCCTTTTACAGAATTCCTTCCATATCCCAAACAGTGATTTGCACATCTTATGATTCTCACATTAGGAAACTTTCTTGTCATACCCCGTGTCGACATGGTATGTGTCCAACCTTTATTTAAACTAAGACAATTTTTTGATCTCACCTAAAGAGAGGAGCTTTCTTTAAAAACAGAGGAAATTTTTCAAAAAAAAAAAAAAAAATGCTTTACAACCAAGAAGAGGAATTGTATACCAAAAGCAGAAATGACTTTTTCTTTCGTTAAAAATAGCTGAAATAACTTTGATATTAGACTATTTGATTTTTAAGAACAAGTCTTGAAGAGAAAGAATAGATATCATTGAATGATTATAAGGCTGCACATCATATTTAAGATGCTTACACCACAGTTAATCGTAAGGCGTGATATCAGGTGTGAACACAATAAATGCCATTAAATAATTTGCCAACCAGATAACGTTGTACAGAAGAGTACAACATACGTACACTGAAGAAGTTCACAAAGGCAGGATCATCAGGAACATCAGTGACATTGGAGGCAATTGATGATGATGGCTCTAGAGGACCATCCATAACTGCCATAGTTGGGACTGCTTCCAGTTCCTCAAACTCACTGCAGTGAAATATAACTGAAACATTATTTCTCGAGTTTTTATAACAATTAAAAGTAAAAAAGATTATCACAGATAGATAATTGAAAAATCAAGGGTGTCAGCCAAAGAAAACATTATAATATTACCAATAAAAATGAAGGATAAATGGAAGCTTTTATTGCACTTCTAGGTCATGAGATCATCATGAATTATAGGAAACTTCAACAACTAGAAAGAAGCAGAACAACAGGTATAGAAACTCTGCAACAATTAGAAAAATGCAGATGCAAGGGCAACACTATCAGAATGAAATGAGGACATTTTCTATTTTTAGAAGGAACGCAAAACGGGAGACACAAGTAATGAACGTAAAAGTACAATGGTTTCTACAATTTGGTTTTGTTACTTTCTATCGCAATTGACAAATCATTCAATAATGTATTTATATCAAATAAAACAAGTTGTAGAAGATCCTATAAAGACTGCCACATAGGCCATGATATAGATCAGAAATGACAGTCACTCAAATATGACAGCCAAAATTTAGAGTCGAATAAATATTAAACATCATCAGGCTTTCTTAGTTCAAAATATACAAAACATCTATAGATTGGATTGCCAATTATTACCTTTTCTTTGAAGACACCATTGACTTTTGAGGCACCTTGGAGTATGCATTAAGTAACCTGCAAGCATAAAATAAAATAAACAAAAGAAATTAAGAATAAAATTATACATGGAGACAATTCTACACTTCAAAATTTTTTGTTAAATGGATAATATGCATGCATTTCAGTTAAAACTGAACAAACACATTTGTAACAATGACATCTGGAGGCCCTACGAACTATAGAAAGTTATCTAGAACAAAATGCAAATGACTCTTGGAAATTCAATGACATTAATTTAACTAACTATTCGTACAAAACATAGCTATGGATCCAATAAGACACAAATACTCTAATATGACAAGAATAGGATAACATGGGAATATGCTAATAACTAATTAAATTCATCAAGAGGTGTGTGTGCGTGGTCAGGCACACATGCATGTGTAACTGAATTTCCAAATATTCTATTATGTAGATGTATTGATTGATTGTGTAAAAAATTCATAATTAGTACATTATCCAAAATGTATGGCATGAACCTTTTGTATGTTTTTATCCATAAATTGTATTTCTTTTTTTGATAATGTAGGGAACCTTTCTAAAGAATCTTTTGAGTTGCCTCTAGGCAGTACAACCTACAAGCAACTAAGCCCACCTGCCAGAACCAGTTTTGCTAGGTAATCCAAGGGCATTCACCCCTAACGGGCTAATCAGAATTATTCTATACTAATGAAGATCACATGTATATGTTACTTATGCAAGAGTTACATTCACAAAGTGTAATTTTATATTAAATATTTGAGAAAGCTGTGAATATTGGGATAAGTATTAGGAAGGATCCAAAATGATAACTTTCTTGACCTTTTAGCTAAGATCAACTGTAGGAAGCATCCAAAAAGTAACGTATGTAGCATAGATACAGTAAGAATACAACTCCCCTACAGAAGAATCTGTAGAACATAGCCATTATATATGTATGTTCATATTTATAAATATATATGATTGACAGAAATGAATGAACTCAACCATATCCAGTAATCAGAATTTGGAAAAATGACATGCTACGATTACTTCTCATCAAGTGGTCAAATTCAATATGCTGTGACTATTTTTCCATCATGTGACAGAGTCATTTGTAACATACAATCCATTAGACACTTTGAATAAAGTTCATTGATAATCTACGGTAAGTTGTGTCTGAGATCATTCAAATAGAACAAATCAGATGTATACAGCACCTTTATACATAGGACTGAACGCAAAGCATTGTCAACCATCTAGTTCCTCTAGCCTCCTCCTAGCAATGTTGGACATACAATTTCATGGCAAGCCACAAGATCAACAGTTCACAGGCTGGTAAAGAAAGCTGTTGATGAAAATGAAACTTTAGAAATTTTCTACCTCAGTTTTCCACTCATAAGTTTCCAAGAATGGACTTCATCCAGAATTTTATCCTCCCCACAAAACTAGCAGTTTATTAATGTCATCCTTAAAAAAGCTTACTATGAAATTGAGTATTATATATGTTAAGCTGTTAACCGGAGAAGTAGAAAATGGCCCAAATTCAGAAGCCAATGTTTTTCCAACAATAAAATTAAGATGAATGAAAACCAAATTTTTCTGAAATGCTGCATCCACTTTCTGTTAAACTGAATAACCAATTAAATATCTTTGTACTTCATTTTTCGTAAGGACAAATCCGTGCAATAAAATCCCAACAAGCCAAGTGATCACAAAAGTCATCCAACCAAAATAGAAGACCCTTGTACTTGTCCCAAAATATTTCCTAGAAGACTGGCACATCTAGTCAATCAAGAGACATCAAATAATTCTGAATTGGTGGAGTAAATTCATAAACCTCAACATAATGGGTGCAATCAATCGTGGGCACAATAAATATCCTAATATACTTGCATAAAATGTACAAATAAAAATTTGTCCATCTTCATTGCCGTTTGAGAAATAAATGCACAATTGCCAACAAAATGACATGGGGATGACCTAACAAAAGTTCCCAATAAGCAGCTTCCAAATCATTCAAGTATTTTTTTTGCGAAATTGTCATGATTGTAAAATTAATGATAACTCGCTCTAAACAGAATGCCATTAAAATTTTGAGATTATCTCTAAGATCTACGTCCCCACACAATAATCCTCCAAAATTGCATTAATGATTTTAGCTGACACCATACACCATACCAGTTGCAATCCAGAAATTCCTACAACCGAGCCATGCTCCTACATAGATGTCACACAAGAACCCCAAAGCTCATTGCAGTCTGTCCTTTGGCCTGATATGGAGTTTCTATTCATTGATTAACAGCCAACCCTTGCACATTATGAGTCACTTGTGACTTCACAAATCAGTCCTAATGTCATGCCAAAAACCCTCACTCCATAAGAAGCATAACCAGTTAACCACTAATGAACCAAATGATTTTAGTCTCATGTCATATCTTTTAGATATAAAGTGTTACGGCTCTATTTGATCAAGTCATAATATTTGTGTTCTACTACTATACTTTTATGGGGAGAGACCAAGCTCTATCTCAAAGAATGGATTCTATCACTGTGATTGGCAAAAGCAATGTATCTTTACCTTCTGTCACTTTCAACCAATGGTAACAGAAAAAAGGAATTCAGTGGCTGAGTTGGATATGGTTTCATAGTCAAATATCTCGCTTAACATACGCCAAATTACACAAGATGATATTTTTCCTAACACCCACCACTAAAACATATCCAAGATGAATAATACTAAAAAAATATGCTCCAGAAAAACAAGATACGATGGCCATGCTATGTTAACTAATTTGTAAAGTAGACAGAGTACCGAATTATGAAGCTTAAAAAATACAACAACCCAGAAATTTTGTTCATAAGTCAATACTTATAGGCAAATTGGCATTTTACATCCTTTGAGGTGACATTTCATCAACAAGCACACAGCCTATTAATATAGTACCTTATTTTGGAAAATATAAGTAAAAGTAGATAGATAGAGAGTAAAAAAACATTAAAAATATCTAATACCATTTAGAAGGATGCTAGAAAATTAAATAAAGAAACATGGCCAACAACAGCCTAAGATTAAATATAAAGATTGGACTAAGTCACATTTGGGATAACCATAATTCAATAAAGTGCAATGACTCATGATCTAGAAATAAATTGCTATGACCTTCCTAATCTTCTATGGTGTACAAACAGTTGCTCTGCTATTTATAATAGAAAGACTTCACCAGATAAAGATTTGGAGATGGAAAGAAAAAGATTATGACATGTTCATGCATATCTCCACAGTGACAATGGGAAGATTACATTTGTTTTTACCTGCTAAAAAGATTTGCAACCTCCTCACATTCACGTGCATTGTAAAACCAAATGCCATTCACTTCTTGTACTGCATTTCGATATAATAAATACGGAGCCTGGACTTCATACTCGAAATCTCCCAACAGATTCTCCACCAAATTATCTGTTTATATAAACATACAGAAGTCCTTCAGTTCAACCAAATTAAGAAACTAGTAACTCTGAACCAATCTGTTATCAGCAACATGTGAAATTTAATTCGATAGAAATCCTATTAATTTTCCCCATGCAAATGCCAATGCCACACAAGAGTGTTAAAAATTAAAACTTTATGCACACCAAAAAGCAACTCTATGAACCATAACAATTGGAGCTAAGATTATAAAAATACTACCAAACAAATCAGGAAACAGAGAACAGAAAAATGCACTAACCCGTATTACGCCGATTCATCACAATAAACTGAAACCGAGGTTGCGTATTCCTGAAATTACACAGCAAACAAACACAAAATTCATCACGAAACCGCACAATTAACATTACCAGCACCAAAAAAAATCCAAACACCAATAAAATTCTTACCTCTTGACGACGAAGAGAGATCCTTCAACGTCCTTGCGGCTCTGCAAATGAATCAAAGAGAAAAATAAGAGAAAGCGATAAAAACAAATTGAGAGGTTGAATTTTAGAAGAGAGAGAGTGACGAACCCATTGGCTTAGGTCGATGTTGAACTCGTAGAAGGTGACGTGAGCGGCGGTGATGAGGATCTCCTCGACGAAGGGGTCGATACGTTGGAGAACGGTGAGGTTGAGGAGCTTGGTGGTCTGTTGGTCCAGATTTGGCATTAGCTTCCCACTCTGTTGTTGTGACATTTTCAAAAACCCTAGCTTTTTGGGGGCTTTTATGAACAATCAGAGTGAAGAGTAGTGTCTATATAGTCTCTATGATTAGCCAAACATACAAGAACAACAAGGGTGACGAAGAGTCTGTTATTTCAATTGTCGATACAAGAACCTTGTTTCCTAAGTTTTTATTCTACAAAGTTACTAAATTACCCTTTTTATATTATATTTTAGCTTCTCATTCAGAAGCCAAAGCCAGCGGACAATCGCACCAACTATTACAAAAACGACAAAACCTAACAACTTTCAACTTTCAATTTTCAATTTTCAATTTTCAATTTTCAACTCTTTCTCTTTCGATCAAAACACGTTAATGGTTTATCTACGCTGAGAATAATTCTTGAGTGTGACTTAAGTAAAGGATCAAAATTGTAATCATGTGGTACTACTACGGAGTAACTAACTAACTATTGATTTTTTTTGTTCATTGCAATTTGTTGCAATAAAAATAATATATCTAATATCTTTATGTGGATTTAATTTGTTAATTTAAAAGTTATTGTAAGAACAAATTAATCTTGGAATTAGGATGTATCTAGCAAAATAAAATCCTCAAATTAGTACATGAGTATAATTTAAAACAAATAAATGACCCCATGATTCAAATGGAATAACTGCATTTAACACCCTCCTTTATTTTATTATTATCATTTTTTAAATGAACCGTTAGGATTTCGAATTTCATAATTATTATGTAATTATCCTAAAATATATTCAAAGATATATTAAACCGACTGTTAACCATTGGGTTTAAGGAAAAAAAAAAAAAAAAAAAAAGCCTCTAGAGGAAGGGAAAATCATTTCCACAAAAGTTTGGGGGAGATCGAACCAACACATGTGAATATTCCATACAACTTACTTTCATAGTTTATTTTAATATCTAAAAATAAATGCAGCTTTTAAAAAACTATACTTAACCTAATAAACAAACAAGCTACAATTTAAAGTGTTATTAAGCTCTCAAAGTAAATTGAACCACATGATTATATTGACTCTCTTTTCTATGAATAAGTAAATTTTAATTCCATTAAATTCAATCATATGGTTCATTAGTCAATACAACCCCACATTACTGTTACAGACATCTTCCGATTGTGGCCCCCGATTGTCACCACACTACTGGTCTACTGTCTAATACATTTCATTTCCAGAGGGCTTATTTCAACTAATGACTTAATTGCATTTACGGGTTTAAACTTCTTTATAAGTACACTAGTAGATACATTTTATTTAACTAAACTTAGATAACATTAATAAAGTTCACAGGCCTCTGTTTATAAAAATGGTTTCTAAACCAATACTACAATTTCAGCATGAGGAAGCATTGCCAATACACATGCAGCACATATTTTGGTTAGGAATAGTTTGCTCATTCAGTTGCCTTCCCTTTGCGTCTGCTGCTGCTTCCAGTTTCCACCAAGTAACAGACCATAGAATCAACATCCTCCCCAAATATGCTATACGCCTCAATCATCTGCAGATAACTGAACCCCATTGACAGAACTATCTGCATGCTGTTGCTAAGGACAGAATCCTGCACGCCACGTTCTCTTCCACATTCCACCTTGGTCTCACTACCTGATGAAACCGATTATTCACAAGACACTTCAGTTAGCAATGCAAGATAGACTAGTTCAAATTACTCACCAAGATTTAGCACTGAAACTATGGACAAAAAATGGCTCTCTTTGTATTAGCAAAAAATGTTGTCCAAACAATTTTCTATATTTTCCGATGTTTCGTGAAACCAAAAATTACTAATCAAAACTACACCAAAAAGGCAAAAATACATGGGTTACGTTTTATTTATTTCAAGTATAAACCATTTTCCGGACCATGCTAGAGCCCCCTGCCCACCTCCCTCACCCCACACTTTTCCATGCCATTATGATCACCTCCCTCACCCTTATTTGTACCATCACCACCAATGCCTCCTCCCCTCCCACTCCTACCACCACCTCTCCCCTCTCACGCCGCTGCCACCACCACCACTCCCTGCATCGCCACCAAACATCCCTCTGCACCTCCCCCCCTCCCCCCCCCTTCTGGGAAAAAAATAAAAACAGAAAACTTCCCCACTGCTACCACAACCACCACTGCCTACCGACTTTTTGTGGTTTTCTTGGTTTTAACGTAGTAGAGATTTTCAGTGCAACTAAACATTGGAAAATTATTATCAAGGCCTAAGGCAAACAGCAAACAATGAAATCAAATCATTTTCCCTAATTTAGGTTGTTAGAAATGCAACCAAACAATTATAATACCCCAATGCAAAATTGTCAGAAAGAAACCCAAAAAAGTCTGTCATAAGTATTAAGTATTAACTCAATGGAATGTAATCAAGTTGGTATGTTTGGACTCCATATAGTCCCAACGCTATTAACAAGCCAAAGAATTCCTATACTTATTTGGAGGTGAAGTCCATCCAGTATAAAAGATTGATATACTCACTAGCTCCAGAAGATGATGGTTCAGCACTAGAAGTAGAAGATTCTCTATGGCCAAGTTGCTGCTTGTATGAGTCATCTGCAAGATACTCAGCCCGAGAAGCTTCCATCACCATGCGTTCAATTTCCTTCTCAGTGAGCTCAAGGTCAGAGTAAAATCGCCCCTCAGCTAGAAGTGCCTGTCAGTAGAAAAGTTGGAAAGCAATTAAGATTATGTTGTTCGCATACTGTTGAACATTCTAGTAGATCAGATTGCTAAAGATCAAGAGACTTGCATTATCAATCTGTTGGTCCTGTTGAGCTTTAATAGCAGCCTTGACCTGATCCTTATCAACATTTCTCTGCAGAGACAAGCACAAACATACTGCCATTTGTAAGTCAACCAATTAGGGACCTAAATAAGCTGGCCAGTGGCTGCTCTTCCACCTCCCCATTCCCAATGCAAAAAACCCAAACAACAACACACAAGCGCAGTGAAAATAATGACTAAAATAATATAATCAAGAAACAAAGTTGTTTGCACAAGTAGCCTTTTTTGGTATTCTTCTCCAGCTGTTCCAATAATATTTTATTACTGACATAAAGGTTGTGTACACAAATAGTTAACTCCTATAACACTCATACCACGTTTAACTTGGAAAACAAAGTGTATTCCTCTCTCTCTCTCTCTCTCTCTCCCCTATTTCCTTGTTCATTCTTTAAAAAAATTCTGAAAGTCGTCAGCATATAGGAAGATAAGAAAAAGTAAAGTTATAGAAGACAAATACAATGCTTAGCACATAAACGTACCCCGCGGAGACAGCTGAATCCAAGTCCTGCACCAATGGTCAAACGACGCGGGTCAACAAGAGAGTTGTAATGATTCCCATGATGATAACTTAGCCGAATGGGTGGCGTGTCCGTGTTATAGCTTCTTTGAAAGATGTTGATAGGTTCTGCATAAATAATTTAATTTAGCAAAAAGGTAGAACAATGTATATGGAGAAGTTCACTGGAGAATGTCAATATTATTATTCATATTAAACAGAGCAACACCTGTGCTATAGGAATAAATATGGATTGGCCGATTATACATTTCGGATAAGGCTTGGATCTCCGTATTGTTTCCGTAGACCTGCCACCAAGGATAAAAAGAGTATATATATAATCACACATTAGAAAAGACAAGAAATTGGACCTGAAACACAACTACACAAGCCGGGCCATGACAGTTAGTGGACCATCACAACTTTTTGCTAAACACAACTAATGCTGTGCATAACATTTGCAAAACCAATAATCATCTTTCATTGACAAACCACTTGCCATAAGAAACACACTTTACCCCGACCAAAAGAAGAAGAACGGAGTAAGATATCATATACAGACTCGAGGTGCACAAGAGAACAACCAACAATGAGAAGGTCTTATGTGATGAGGAAACCTTTCAAATATTGAAAACTGATGCTTTAAGACTGACAGATCAAAGGAATAACAGATACTTGAATTGCAAGAATACATACCTTGTCTCTTCTCTTCCGCTTACAGTAAGATGTAAAGCCTTCTGTTATAAATTGAGAAAAGTGATCTCTTTCCCGCTCCTGAATTAAATACAAACCAGTAAGTATCACCCTATTCTTCACGTTAAAAAAGGATCTACAGAAGTCAGAAACTTCAATTCCCCAGGAAGCATCACTCATGCACCTTAACAATTAACCTCTATAAGGTTCAATTCAGTAGTAGCTTTTAGATTCTAAATAAATTTGAGTAACAGGTAACACAGAGTATATAATTCACTTTGATAGGCACACTATGAACTAGGCAAGTGACTCAATAAAAGCTTTTTTCTATTTTTTTAATATATGCCAAACTACTATTTGGTCCCAAAACTGTGTGTCAGAATTCTGAATTCAGGACTCATAAACTATTGCAACTCACCAACAGCAGATTGCAATGCCGGACGAGATGCCCACTTAGGCACTTACATAATATCTATGGACTCAATCAACCAATCAAAATTTCATAAATCATTGACAACTACATGTAACACATGCAACTCCGATTACTAATGAAGAGTGGTCAGCTAAGGGAACAATGCTAGTTTATCCAATGTTTTCTTATAATGTTTGATAAAATATTCTTCCAATGAATAAAAAAAATCATAATGCTTTTTTTTTAACTTTATTCTTTTCATTATTTGTAAAGCACATAATTATATTTATAACCAGCTTCAATTGGTCATTATTTGTAAAGCACATAATTACATTTATAACCAGCTTCAATTGGTATCTAATGAATGACCAAGTAGCTACCATGTATACAGTAATTACAATTGGATCTTCAACAATGCATAAACATGTTAACAAGAAAATGCCCATAAGAATTATCTTACCATATAATCAATGCACATATCAAATGAATGACCAAGTAGCTACCATGTATACAGTAATTACAATTAGATCTTCAACGGTGTATAAACATGTTAACAAGAAGAAATGCCCGTAAGAATTATCTTACCATATAATCAATGCACATTTGTCTGATCAAATCATACCCTTCCGAGTCCCCATAAACCTGATCTGCTACAGCACGAAAGAGACAATTTCCATCCTCCAGCATTCTCTTGACCTCTAAACCTTTTGCCCTTCTAATATCAATTTCAAATTGCCGTTCTCTTTCCTGGCATAGATGAATATAGCAATTTACAATACTGAATCCGATGTAATCAATCAAGCCACAAAATTAAAACATCAAAATTGGGGTTACAACTTCAACACACAAAATGCAACCTGCTGTGAGATTCACATGAAAACAGGGAAAAAAAACAATAAAAATATGAGCACTAATGAGTTCCCTAGACAAGGTATAAGGATACAACTAAATAAAATGTGGAGATAGTAAAGGTTTAGGTGATAAAACAGTGAGAAGTTCAACATTCTAGAAAGAATTGGGGTGGCATATGTGTAATTGAAAATGTCAATATGATTAGTTAAAAACAGGGCTCTATTACAAGACACCGAGGAGTTCATAACTTACAAAATAGTCACAAACTTCAACATTATAAATAGGGTTGGGACGGCAATGTGTTATTCAAATTTAAGTTGTCCAAACTACAAATAAGTACAAAAACATTGCCATGCACTCATCTCTCTCTCAGTATATCCTATTATGATGATGATTTGTAGTGCTGCAATTCAATGATTTGTTGATTCATTTCAAATGAGGAAAAATGATGCCATAAACCAACAGGAAAGAAATGCAACTATTGTTTATTTAATAGGAATCCCGCAACTTACTATATCATCATACGATGAAACAAAGCAAGGATTCTGCTCATCAGCGCTATTATACCCCTCGTTTTCACCGTGAGACCTGGGAGAAGACGGCCGTGACCCAGTGGGAGAAGTCCTTGTCGAAACAACAGGCCAGGCAACTGCTCTTCTGGATGGTCCAAAATGCACTGCATTTGAATTTCCCGAGGCAAATCTCCTAGAATTCGAGTTTCCAGCTGAAGGTTTCGGAGGTGGGACAGGAGGAGGGGGTGGATACGAACTAACACTAACTGTGAGCGGAGAATCCCCACTTGAACCCTCAGTTTCAGCTGCAACCATATCCGAAATTCTCAACTCTCCTAACCCCATACTTTCATCACTGCCATCTTTCTCACTGTCTACAATCTCATCACTCAACCTCTCATTCTGATCATTATGAAAGCTTTCCACCGAAAGATCATCACTTTTAGCTGCCTTATTGTCACTAGTCCCACTAAACTCCAAGAGTTCCTCCAGCACAACTTGTTCCTGCACCTCCTCTCTAATTTCCTCATCTTTCACAGCTGAAAGAGCCTGAGGAGGAGAAGGAGGTGGAGCAGATGGCTCCGCCCGAGCCGATGAAGAGCCAGGCAATGAAGCATTAGAATTCCGGGTCGCGTTCGAAGAAGAACCAGCAGCAGAAGCAGAAGCACCTCGCTGAACCAAAATCCTCGTCATTATATTCGATTTCGATACAATTTTAGCTTGTCCTTCCTGAACTCTAAAACCCTAGTAGACCCCTAAAGCCCAAAACTTTTAGAGACCCAACACCCAAGTCATGGGTTTGTCACGTGTTCTGGCCTTAGGCGCAGTGATGCCAATCCCTCGGCTGAATGATTTCTTCCAGCCCAGTGCCTTGTGCTCCTCGCGAAACAATCTCTGCATTCCCCTGACAATTCTCATGAGACCCAGACAGACCTCTTTACTTTAAACAACAATTAACCCTCTCAAGTAGTCGAATTTACCCGATTATCCCAAAAAAGATTTAATCTTCACAAAGCTCTCAAGCTGCAATTAAAACCACACATTTCCAACAACAAATAATAAATAATAAATAAATCAACAAATCAAAATACACAAATTCTATAGCTTTCTCTGCCAAATCCCTAACAAGATTATAACAACCTTCACTATAGTGTACCTAATTCCACTATTTTGACTTTCTTTAATCGAGCTTAACATGATCAAGATGGACAAAGCAAAATTCAAAGCTTTTTCTTTCTATGCAAATTAAATCAATTCCAATCCAATCCAATCAAATTGAAGTTAGTTCAAAAGTAAGATCAAAGATCAGATAGAGCAAAACGACACCAAGACACTAACGGAAAAATTAGAAAATGATCGTGGAAACCCTAGAGTTGACTCAGGAGCGAGTTACGACGACTCACCTGGGAGAAAGAGAGAGACAGAGACAGAGACAGAGAGAGAAGGAGAGAAATGAAAACCTCGAACAAGATAAAGAGAGCGTGTCGTTGGTCTATATAAAGAAAGATCTGCGAAACGTTTCGTGTGGTTTTTGATTGAAAGAAACTTCGTTAGGGTTTTTGAAAAGGAAAGGAAAGGAAAGCACAGGAAAAAAGAAAACTTAAAGGCAAAGGAGAGAATTTGTATTTTAGAGAGCGATGAGGCCGGGTTTTAATGGTGGGTGGAGGAATAAAAGAGAGAGAGAGAGAGAGAGAAGGGGGCACGTGACGTGGAATTCAGCAGCGACGGTATCGTAGAGGAGGGGTTACACGTGGCGCAATTAGGACGGTTAGTGGCACGTGTGAGAGGGGAGTGGGTTTGTGATGGAGTTAAAAAATGGGGGTTTGGAGTTTGGCCTAGGAGAGGATAAAAGGTCAAGTGGTAAAGGTGGTATATAGTAATGGCAGTGAGTGTGTGATTGGATGGGCGTGCGTGTGAAGTAGTCACTCATTTTTTGTCACACTAGATTCCTTGCTTTACTTTGCTTCCGTCATTTCACTGAGTAATTACCAACTTAGCCTTCTCTTTTTTTTCTTTTTCTTTTTTGATAAACAACTCAGCCTTCTCTTTCACAAACACAACAAAGCTGTCCAACATTTGTGTGACAAGCTGAAGTTCTTTGTTATGATTTGTGATGGATTTAGTGTAATTTGCTCTTTTAGTTGAGTTGTTGTGTTCGTGGGATAATTCTTTGAAAAAGTTTTAAATTTTAGTTAATGAAAATGATTTGAATAGATTATAAAACAACAAGTTTTTCTATTCATATCAAGCATTTTATATTAATTATTGTTCTTCAAATTTGTCAATTCAAATCTTCAGATCTAAATACAATCATATAAAACTATAATGATAACCAAATCCAATCACCTCCTACAATATCTCTCACCTTACAAGGCAAATTAACTACGTGCTATGAGAGATCCCACAGGGGGTCTACGGAAATTACTCATGTAGTAGGTCTTTGGCTTACAAAGTTTAAGGTTGGATACTTCGATTCAAGCATGCAGAAGGATAACACAGAAGTTGGTTCAGATATGTGACGAGTGGTAGAGATTCTCCAACATCCCAAGACGATCACCTAAGGAGTTAACACTTGTAGATGGCCCAAATCCAATAAGTTTGCTGCAAACCAGAACATCAAGCTTGGGCCGTTGGCAACAGATCACTAAAGCCCAAATTAAGTTGCTTAGCCCACCTATTCAAATTTGGCCAGCTTAGTCTGCTGTGTCGTGAGACCCACCAGAACATGCTTATCCCAACAAACCAGCATGATGCTCCATGGCTAGAGCTTTGCAATATTCAGAAGTTCAAGCCATTACACAGCAGACAAACACAAAAAACTTTGGGTTACACAGCAGACATCGCAAACACATCTGTTGCACCTTGGGACCCACTAAAGCTTGCTTGCCTAAGCAAGCAACGTATCAATCAGATGCAACAACCAATGTTGTGTTTCCCCAAGAGACCAGCACAGTCCTCCATGGCTGAAGCTCCTTAATGCCCAGCTAGCCAAAGTTTTACACAGCAGATACAATAGACTTGTCAGCAGATACAGTAGACTTTTCAACAGCAGAAATATTAGGAAAGATAACCCAAAATCAAAGATGATTTGAATCAGAAGATGAAATGCCACATCTAAACCAGAGGCAGCAACTACCATGGCCCAGATCCATGGTGGTCACTATTCTTCTTTATTAAAGACTTAGGGAGTTTTGGTTTGGAGATAGGGGAGTTAACTCTCAAAAGTTTGATGGTCTACCATGAAACAAGCATTGTATCTACTGGGAGATACAAGCTATGGTAAGTCCATCTCAAACCTAGGAAATGTGTATGAATCAACCAACCCACTAAACCATCACCATCAATGTCTAATGCTCACATATTCTCACCACCATCAATGAGTGAGCCCTCTGATCAAGGTCTGCCATGGCCTCCAATAAGCCTTAGGTAATAAGGATTATTTTCGTTTTATAGTAAGGTTCAACCAGCCTTTTTCCTAATTCACCAAAAATGGTTCAAGTTTTCAATTACCCTATGGATTAAAGAAGGTCATAGGTCTTATCTCTAACCTCTAAGAACACTTGATCCCACTATAAAAGGGAGGATACTTAGACCATGAGGGGGGTTTTGGAACCTAAAACAAAAGAGGTTCAGGAATATGAAAATCACCACAACTTCGTTTACTCTCTACAGAAATATTCTAAGAGAGAAAACACTCACTGAAACTCCATCTTCAACCTTGAGATTCAACCTATCTCTTTTCATTCACAACCACACAGTAGTTTGCGGAACCTGTGTAACAACACAGCAGTCTATGAAACTCATTTAACTAGTCTGCCAAACCATCTTTTGGTATGACTCAAATTATATCCAATATTGTTCACTCTCTTCCTTGAGATACAGTATAGAAAAACTCTCTCTTACAACTCCATGTATGTTTCCTAGAGCTAACTTTCTCCCACATGATCAAACTCCTCTAAGTCTTTATGATTTCTTGGTGTGAAGGCCTCCATGGTACGGCGGACACCAGTTCACAAGGGAAGTGTTCATTGGCTCACAAAAGGGAAGTGTTTATGGTTTTGGTTACATTGAATTCTGAGTTGTGGTGCAAATATTACAAATCATTTTCCTTGATTTTGAGTTCCTCTCAACATGCAAAAGATTACATATCAATATTTCTTTTTGGGCTTTATTAACAAAATCTCTCTTAGGGCTGTAGTGTTGTGTTCCACTCAGATTTTGGTATGGCAGACTGGTTCTCATGCTCTGACACCAAATCTCGAGTTCCTTGTTCCACCGCAGACCTGAACTTGGCAGACTCCAAACATGGCAAATTTAGGCTCAAGGGAACTGCACCATCAGCCGTTAGGCAAACCACCAACCTAGCGTAGAGTTTTGGATTTAACACCCTATCAAAGAATAAAAGTCACGTTCCACCATTCACAAGGCGACATGTGGCAAATGTGGAAAAAAAGAGCATCCACAACACTTAACGCACACATTAGCACCATAGCCTTTGCCCAATTGGAAATTGACATAGTTGACTCCTTACCCCAAGGCAAACATAAACACTAAGTTAAGTTTACACTTTACAGTAGCAACCATAAGCCCAAAAGTTACTTCACCAAATGGGAGGAGAGGCAAAGTGCTGGCAACCATCTCCAAGAAGAACGTTAAGAACTTCATGTGGAAAAAAAAAAAAAAAAAAAAAACTTCATCATTTTGTAACATGATTTAAACTAATTCATAAAAAAATTTTCATCTTCTTAAAAATAACAATTTCATTTTTTAAAAACTCGTCATACAGCCATTCTTTAAAAAAAAAAAAAATCATCTTCTTAAAAATGAACTAAATTTAATTTTCTAAAAGATCTTCATTTTGAACAAAGCTTCATTCGTAAAAAAATAAAATAAACCACAGTTGTCATTTTTTCTAAAAATAAAAATACAATGTCCCTATTTGTAATTCTCAAAATGGAAAATTTATAAAATAAAAATCTCTATTAAAGATAAATACTTATCATTTTTTAGGAACATAAACCTTGAATACTCTTTTGTTTAATGAGCTATGACATAAGAGTAATAAGAAGGAGAAATTAATGATGCATAAATCATTAATCATTTATATATGTGTATGATAATTTTGTTATAAAAATAAAATCTAAGGATTCCATTAACTAAACTTTGTATATAACATTTTATCTTTTATGAAAAATATAAGATGAATAGGGGGATGTTCAAGACCATGTGGCCCGCCCTCCTTTGTCACTGATTGAGACAATGTATCATTTTTCTTGGACAATGAATTTTCGACCATATAAATCCTTTTCATAATCAAATGACAATTATGGTAGTTATGTTTAACTTTATGCCTCATTTAATTCCTGTAGTTCTTGTTGAACGTTACATGTAACACTCCTTTCACATGGGAGTGTATGTCACATTTGTGGGATCCACTCCAATACGAGAGAAGTGTTATATGTAACATGTAACAATTACATTACATAAACCCCTTCACATGAGAGTGGATCTCACATTTGTGGGATCTCCTTGTAAAAGGAATGTTACGTGTCATTAGCATTTGAAAAAACTAAATAGATGATATTTAATGTTACAAATGATAGTACTTTTAATAGAAAAAAATTATAATAAAATTATGGTGATTATTATTTTTTGTACATATCTATAACAAATGAGTTAATTGTGTATAGTTAAAAGTGTATAAATATAATAGTTCTCTTAAAAAATATTTTGTAAATATATACATTTATATTAATTTATATTTATATTATATTATATGTAATATATATATATATATATATATATATATTGCATTGACCACAATTGTACACTGAAGTCTTTTACTTTTCAAAATAAAACTGCACTTACCTCCCTTTTTAAATCTCTATTAAAGAGAAAATACTTATCATATTTTAGGAACATAAAACCATGAATTCACTTTTGTTTAATGAGTTATAACATAAGAGTAATAAGAAGGAGAAATTAATGATGCATTAATCATTAATCATTAATCATTTATATATGTGTATGATAATTTTTTTATAAAAAGAAAATCAAAGGATGCCATTAGCTAAACTTTGTATATAACATTTTATCTTTTATGAAAAGTATAAAACGAAGAAGGGGATTTTCAAAACCCCGTGGCCCACCCTCCTTTGTCACTGATTGAGACAATGTATACTTTTTCTTGGACAATGAATTTTGGACCATATAAATTCTTTACATAATCAAATGACAATTATGGTAGCTAGATTTAACTTAATGCCTCGTTTAATCCATGTAGTTCTTGTTAAACGTTATATATAACACCCTTTTCACATGGGAGTGTGTCCCACATTTGTGGGGTTCACTACAATGTGAGAGAAGTGTTATATGTAACATGTAACAGTTAAATTACATGTAACATTTCATGATCACATGAGAGTGGGTCTCACATTTGTAGGATTTACCTCCTTGTAAGATGGATGTTACATGTCACCATATTTGAAAAAACTTAAGAGATGATATATAATGTTACAAATGATAGTACTTGAAAGAATAAGAGAGGATGTAAAAAATATATATTATAATAAAATAATGACAATTATTATTTTTTGTACATACCTATAACAAATGAGTTAACTTGTGGATACATTAAAAGTGTATAAATATAATGAGTTCTCTTAAAAACTATTTTGTAAATATATATAAAATTGCACTGATCACAATTGTATAAATATATATAAAATTGCACTTGTTTTGCGTAATATTTTTGATAATAAAGTAGTCCTGAGAACGTCACCAAGAGTTAACTGGCTTGTATGAATAATGGCCGAGGATCTCACTGCAAAAGAAATAAGATGCTTTTTAGAGGTGGTGGCGGTATACGCCGATCACCCTTCGAAGATCAAGTTAGATAATCGCTTTAAGGTCAGAGAAATAACAATGTGTATAAGCTCTATTATGAATATGCACATACCCCTTTCGTCCTCACTTTTATTCTATTTATAGAGAGTTTGGAGGACTTGTCTCCGCATGGTATTCACCAGCTGTGGGGCACTTACTTTGAGGGTGAAACGACCTGTGACAACTCCTGAATGATTGATGTGACATTGATTCTGAATGTAGCAGCGACTGTTCTCTTATACATTCAATGAATTCGGCTGGACTGTCACGGGATGGGTGTCTCGAAGTCTGTGCTCGACTGGGATAATTAATACCCCAACCACCCCATTTAATGCTCCTGGGATGTAGTGAACACCCACTCTCCGCTTTTAGAAAGGCGTCTGTTCAGGGAATAAGGGAAGTACATCTCGTCTTCCAAGGACTGACCGGCCTCCGCTTTCCTCAAACAAACCGGTCTCCATCCCTATTGCTCCGGTGAAGCCTTGGTGCTTCCGGCCCACTCTAATGGGCCTTCCCGTGCCACAAAGGGAATCAATATTGGTTTTTAGAAAAGCCAACCTCTTTGTTGAACACCAAGAGAGTCACTTGTGCATCAATTCCTGTTATATCCACGCTTGTCAGCACAAACTCTAGTGTTAGTCTCACTCCTGCTAAGTACTCGTTGTCTTCTGCATTCTGAATGAGCTTTTATAAGGAAAATAATTCCTCACACAGCACTAATCACAATTGTATACTGAAATCTCTTACTTTTCAAAACAAAACTGCACTTACCTCCCTTATAGCTTAACATCACTTACGAAAAATTGTTAAAATACCAGTTCATTTTTTTTCATACATATTTCTCATTTTACCTTTTCTTGGCAAAATTCCATTTATCCTTTCAAAGACCATTTCTTTAGTGTCAGTAGAGCCTCTTGATCTTCTGCCTTTTTAAAGTCTAAACCCACCGAAATTGGCTACCGAAGCTCAAGAAGACAACAAATCAAAGAAGTTTGAAAGTTTGTAATATTAAAAAAAAAAAAAAAAAAAAAACTCCATAACTTTGATTTTACAAACCATCAAGTCACATGCTTTGCAATGATCTTGTTTTGCTGCTCCAACCACAATTGTTTCTCATGCAATAGACATTGTTGATTCATTGACCCATTAGAGAGATGTTCATTGGCCATTTCACCAAGCCAAGTTGCATACGGGTCCTCTTCATTTTAACTGCGGCATCTCGTTAGGATTTCTTGGCACAAAAATTTGGTGCTGTCGTTGTCTCACTAAAATTCTCTACACAAAATGTTGGCGCCTATCTCTAAAGTCTAAACACACGAAAGATCAAGACGCTCCAGTGATGCCTAAAGATATAGTATTTGAGAGGGTAAATTAGAAAATTTAACAAAAAATAGTAAAGTGGGGACTCATTTTGAGAAAAAGAGAAGGTAAAATGATACTTTAATAATTTCCGCTTGGTCACTTTAACCGTGTTAAGTTACAAAAAAGGTCAGTGCAATTTATTTAAAAAAAAAAATCTCAATATATATGTGTATGATAATTTTGTTATAAAAATAAAATCTAAGGATGCCATTAACTAAACTTTGTATATAACATTTTATCTTTTATGAAAAATATAAGATGAATAGGGGGATGTTCAAAACCATGTGGCCCGCCCTCCTTTGTCACTGATTGAGACAATGTATAATTTTTCTTGGACAATGAATTTTCGACCATATAAATCCTTTTCATAATCAAATGACAATTATGGTAGTTATGTTTAACTTTATGCCTCGTTTAATCCCTGTAGTTCTTGTTGAACGTTACATGTAACACCCCTTGCACATGGGAGTGTGTACCACATTTGTGGGGTCCACTCCAATACGAGAGAGGTGTTATATGTAACATGTAACAATTACATTACATAAACCCCTTCACATGGGAGTGTGTCCCACATTTGTAAGATCCACTCCAATGTGAGAAAGGTGTTCTATGTAATGAGTAACAATTACATTACATAAACATCTTACGATCACATGAGAGTGGGTCCCACATTTGTGGGGTTCATCTCCTTGTAAAAGGAATGTTACATGTCATTAGCATTTGAAAAAACTAAATAGATGATATTTAATGTTACAAATGATAGTACTTTTAATAGAAAAAAATTATAATAAAATTATGGTGATTATTATTTTTTGTACATATCTATAACAAATGAGTTAAATTGTGTATACGCATTTTGTATAAATATAATTAGTTCTCTTAAAAATATTTTGTAAATATATATTTATATATAATATATATATATATTGCATTGACCACAATTGTACACTGAAGTCTTTTACTTTTCAAAATAAAACTGCACTTACCTCCCTTTTTAAATCTCTATTAAAGAGAAAATACTTATCATATTTTAGGAACATAAAACCATGAATTCACTTTTGTTTAATGAGTTATAACATAAGAGTAATAAGAAGGAGAAATTAATGATGCATTAATCATTAATCATTTATATATGTGTATGGTAATTTTTTTATAAAAAGAAAATCAAAGGATGCCATTAGCTAAACTTTGTATATAACATTTTATCTTTTATGAAAAGTATAAAACGAAGAAGGGGATTTTCAAAACCCCGTGGCCCACCCTCCTTTGTCACTGATTGAGACAATGTATACTTTTTCTTGGACAATGAATTTTGGACCATATAAATTCTTTACATAATCAAATGACAATTATGGTAGCTAGATTTAACTTAATGCCTCGTTTAATCCATGTAGTTCTTGTTAAACGTTATATATAACACCCCTTTTACATGGGAGTGTGTCCCACATTTGTGGGGTTCACTACAATGTGAGAGAAATGTTATATGTAATGTGTAACAATTAAATTACATGTAATATTTCACGATTACATGAGAGTGGGTCTCACATTTGTAGTATTCATCTCCTTGTAAGATGGATGTTACATGTCACCACATTAGAAAAAACTTAAGAGATGATATATAATGTTACAAATGATAGTACTTGAAAGAATAAGAGAGGATGTAAAAAATATATATTATAATAAAATAATGACAATTATTATTTTTTGTACATACCTATAACAAATGAGTTAAGTTGTGTATATGTTAAAAGTGTATAAATATAATGAGTTCTCTTAAAAACTATCTTGTAAATATATATAAAATTGCACTGATCACAATTGTATACTGAAATCTCTTACTTTTCAAAACAAAACTGCACTTACCGACTAACGACAAATTGTTAAAATACCATTTCATTTTTTTTCAAACATATTTCTCATTTTACCTTTTCTTGGCAAAATTCCATTTATCCTTTCAAAGACCATTTCTTTAGTGTCAGTGGAGCCTCTTGATCTTCTGCCTTTTTAAAGTCTAAACCCACCGAAATTGGCTACCGAAGCTCAAGAAGACAACAAATCAAAGAAGTTTGAAAGTTTTGTAATATTAAAAAAAAAAAAAAACTTTTGAAAAGTAAACTCCAGAACTTTGATTTTACAAACCATCAAGTCATATGCTTTGTAATGATCTTGTTTTGCTGCCCCAACCACAATTGTTTCTCATGCAATAGACATTGTTGATTCATTGACCCATTAGAGAGATGTTCATTGGCCATTTCACCAAGCCAAGTTGCATACGGGTCCTCTTCATTATTAACTGCGGCATCTCGTTAGGATTTCTTGGCACAAAAATTTGGTGCTGTCGTTGTCTCACTAAAATTCTCTACACAAAATGTTGGCGCCTATCTCTAAAGTCTAAACACACGAAAGATCAAGAGGCTCCAGTGATGCCTAAAGATATGGTATTTGAGAGGGTAAATTGGAAAATTTAACAAAAAATGGTAAAGTGGGAACTCACTTTGAGAAAAAGAGAAGGTAAAATGATACTTTAATCATTTCCGTTTGGTCACTTTAACCGTGTTAAGTTACAAAAAAAGTGAGTGTAATTTATTTAAAAAAACTCTATCTTCAAAAAAAATTAAAAAAAAAAAAAATCTCAATATATTTCCGACTACACCCCTGATTTGATTGGAGATTTTTTTTTTTTTGATAAGGATTTGATAGGAGATTAGGAGGTTGGTACTTTGTTTAGAACGTGGATATCATGTGTAAATGCAGCCCGTGATTTGATAGGTGTTTGGTACGCCTCAAGAAGTGGAATATCAATAATAAGGATTGAGATACGGTATAATTGATAGGTGAATAATTAAGTCTATTTTATTTATTTAATTGTTTTTAATAGTTGAGATTAAAAGTTAAAATATTTTTTTAATTTTAATTTTGAATAAAAATTAATTAACTTTTTTATTTTATTTTTTTATTATACTTTTTGAGTTTTAAAACTAATAATTACATAGTATAATTGACCTAATAATTACACAATCTCAATCCTAATTTAAAATACATTAATGTGAAATTGAGATGCTATGCAATGGTATTGTCATCTATAATTCTTTAAAACTTTTAAAAAACAAAAAATTCTAAGTTAAAATTTAAAAAATTAAAAGTAAAAAAAAAAAAAAAAAAATTGCAACAAAACGAGAAATTGCATCTATGTAATAGCAAAAAAGAATTGCATGAATCCCAATCTTTATAAAGCTAGTGTAATAAATGGCCGACCAACCGAAAAAAGATGGCTATTCATACCGACTAGACTACTAACTGCCTATGGTGCTAGTGTAATAAATAGCCGACCGACACAAAAAAAGATGGCTATCTATACCGACTAGACTACTGCCTAAGTACGATAAAGTATTTAATTAACAGTATTCTATATATGACAGCCTTTTACATTGGCAGATTGCAGAGCATAGCAAAGAAAGTATGGCTTCTAAACCAGGAATTCTCACTGACTGGCCATGGAAGCCTCTTGGAAGCTTTAAGGTGGTGTCCTTAATTCTCACATTTTTGCTTAATTGTTAAAAAAAAAAGTACAATTATAGTTTTTATTTAAATTATCTGAAATTAATTGATTTGTATACAGATTATTTTTTCCAAAATTATTATTGCACATATCGCTTTTTATTTTATTTTTATTTTAAAACTATTATTGTACTATAATTTGTAATCTTTAACTTATTTAACAAAAAAACCTTGATTTAAATATTTAAGATATTATTAATATAATTTAAAGGAAATTACATTTAATGAAAAAAAATTTTCTCGATTACATAAAACTGATTTGATGAAATTTTCTTTTTGCAAGAAAATAATATATATATAAATTATGTTAAAGGCATGCTTTATATATACATACACGTGTGTGTTATTTTCAAAGTTGTTAATTCTGTTGCGCTGACATGCAGTTCCAATTTGTTTATATGGTACAGAATATTTTGTACTTTTTGTTTACACATAAAAATAATTTTATTATATAGTGTTATATATATAATATTGACCACCATAATATATTAAATTGGTAGTATATTATATGTGTAATTATATAGAAATAAAATTATTTATAACTTTCATTTACATGTGTCATAATCTACACGTTTCATGGAGGAAGTTAATGGTAGGATATAACCACCAATAACTTCCATGATGTGGATAACATGTGTCATGATCTCCAAACTATTGGGAGTAGTTATTTTCCTAAAAAGAAACCACCCAAAGTAGTTATTGATGGAAATAACCACCCATTTTGACTTTTAATAAGAAGGTTTTATTCTTCAAAGGACTCTCTACAACTCAACTTCCACAACTCATGTGCAAAAGATCCATTGTGATCTAAAGTGTGTTCTAAGTGTGTTCAAGTGTGTTTAAGTGTGTTCATTAAGTGTGTTAATTGTACTTGTACTTAGTAACATTTAATGCAAAATATCTATGTATTTATCTTGTTGGATCTACAATTCTACTTCATCTTTCATACTTTGTTTGGTGATATTCGAAAAAAAAGTCATTTATCATTAAGGCATAATTCGGACCAAGCACACCCTTTTGAAGTTTGAAGTTAGATTAGCAATTCTAAATTCAAGGTTTGTAACAAACTTTGAATAAGTTTGATTTTAGATCAAACACTTTTATCCTCCATAACAGAAACGGTAGTATGAGAAAGTTGGTTAGGTCTCTTTTACTCTCTTCTTTGACTATGAATGAGTATATGCTGTGTACCGTCCAAGGAGCCAAGATCAAATACTATGATACAATGAGACCATATCAGTCCATATGAGAAGTTAGTATACAAAAAATGCTACAAAGTGCAAACCATTGAATGTAGTCATATATGTGTGTGATCAATCACCCAATCAGTACATGATGAGCACGATGGTTACATTTTGTTGATCATACCCCAATTATATCCAAATTAAGTAAAAATTGTAATCTTATTTATTTATTTTTTATTTTTTTCTTTTTTTTGTTATATAAATCTTTCGGGTAGGGATGACCAAATATTGCTTAGTGGAATCTTATCCTACCTAGCCAAAGACATGGTAGAGAGGTCTTCACACTTGCCTGTTTGGAGAATAGATAGAGTAATTATAACAATTCTACTTCATGTGGGTTCGGTGGAATTTCTTTACTATTGGTTTCACAGAGCATTGCACCACCATTACCTTTACTCACGATACCATTCTCACCACCATTCCTCAATTGTCACAGAGCCTATCACTTGTAAGACCTATTATATTTCTCCTTGTGCTTTTTAGATTATCATTTGTATCAAAGTGGTGAAATTTATCTATTATTAGTGCTTACCCTCAAATGCATGCAATTAATAGATGGGATCTAGATTTTCAGATTAAAAAATTAGATGTTATTTTTTATTATACTATAAATTTATTGTCCCAAATAATTAACACAAGAAGATGGAAAATTATTCAATACTTTGGGAGTAATGCTCCCTCTTTTCACATAAATGGTGAATTCTATCATGAATTTAATTAATGAGACTCACAATCATGTGTGAGATGAAGAAATTAACATTATTCTTGGAGTAACGAATAATAATTACAAGAAGAGATTTAACTATTTATTATTTTAATATATAGTGAATTTGAGAATAGAAGATACAATCTAGCACAATTTTTGTCACAACTTTTTCCATAATTTGTTAAAGTGACAAGTTATAACTTATAAGTGATTAAAAATCAATATCACATGGGTCCACCAATGGTATTACCTTTATTTTCTACGAATCATTACATGACACCTCACCAAATTGTGCAAAGGTTGTTGAATTGTTTGTTAAATCTATAAACTTATTTTATGTTTAAAATTTCTAAATACTAACACCTTAAAATTTAAACATTTTATATATAAGATAGTTAGTGATTTCTTATATTATCTTTGATATTTTGCAAGTATGAAAGGTACAAACTATAAAGAGATATTGTAATCCAAAGGTAAATTTTTCAAAAAAACACATCCAATAAAAAATTATTACCATATAAAATAAAATTTACCATTGGATCTCATAAACCCCTCACCAACAATAAATTGAATTTTAGATTTCATCTTGAAAAGTGAAGTATTAGTAAGCTACACTAGAGAATAACCGTTCTCATTTTAATATGACATAACATGTCTTCTTATGGCAGCTGTCACTCATCCATTTGCTGAGCACATAGCATATTTTTTGCTCTTTATGATACCAATATTGGGGACCTTGGTGTTGACGGGAACTGGTTCTTTGGCTTCCATTTTTGGTTTTACTTAGACTTGATGAACAACATGGGTCACTGTAATTTCGAATTTATTCCCAAGTGGCTGTTCTCCATATTTCCCCCACTTAAGTATCTCATGTACACTCCTTCGTAAGTTTAAAGCCCTATCTTCTAAAAAATTCTTTATTTTAAGTTCTTACTTAATTATTCTATCTGCACACAATATATGTGTTTGAATGTAGTACATGTATAACATGAAGAAAATATGCATGCAGTGTCTTAAATTTGGATGAACGATACATGTGTGTCTAGATCTCCAATTCTACATTAAAAAAAAAAAAAAAAAAAAAGAGATATGAAGAAAATAATATATGCAATGCCTCAAAATTTGGCTATTTCATCCATCTAGAAAAGCACAAGGTTATTTATTGAGAGGTCTAACTTTCTTTTTTAATAGTCAAGTTTTTTTTTTTTAAAGAAAAAATACTACGGATATATATATATTTATATATATATTTTAATAAATTGCATCATTCCCTTTGAATAGGTTGGTTCTGTAATTGGATCGAGTGTTTTTACGTTTTAGGACTTCGGAGCTCGGATTATAGATTATACACTTCGGTACTCGGATTGTCTTCGATATTAAATAAACATATTAACATATATAACCATTAAAAATGGATTTTAAGAACTCAAACAAAGAAAACTAGATTAAATCACATAGAATAGTTGAGAATGACAAAATTCCAATCAAAGTAAAAGCTTGACTTTTAGTTAAGACCTTCCCTCGATCATGAGCTTTGTTTGAGCCCTTGAAATGGATTGGATATCACAAATTGCCAATAGGAAGCGCCCATTGGAAAATGACAGTGAAGATGGACGTGAACTTCAACAGAGGAAAGTTGTGTTCGCCGGATTCTCACAATTAATTCCTATAAATTTGTATACGGAATGATATAGAATTTTTTGTTGTTGTTGATAAAAGTCAAAGATTCATTGAAGAAAGGTACAAAATTCAATCACAACCCCTTAACCTGTCACCATTTGTCACGTTTATTTTTAAACTCACAATGTAACACATTAAATTCTTAGATTTGAATCTATAAATAAAGAGCTATGACTAAATGTCTAATCCACAGGTATCATTCTCTGCATCATACAAAATTTCGGACCAACTACTCACTGTTTATGCCACTATATGATTACATTTATAGTACCGTTGACAAATCCACCGACACACTATATGAAGTTTCTCTCAACAAAGAAGAAGAAATTCCCCACGTAGTGCATCTAACGCATCTCACAACACTAGAGTCGATCTATCACCTGCGGTTTGGATTTGCTTCCTTAGCCTCTAGCCCTCACACGTCAAAATGGTACATGTGGTTAATGTGGCCTCTGACATTATTTTCTACGATGTTAACTTGGAATTTTGGTCGTACATTTGTGGTTGAGAGGCATCGTTTCAATATGCTCAGCTTACAAACTTGGGTCATCCCAAAGAATAATATACAAGTAAGAAATAATTTAACCACTTTTTCATTTTTTTTTTCCCCTTGGCCAACGTTTTCGTCATTATTAATCTTATTGGTAGCCTATCAATTATTCGATTTTTACTTATTTATTTATCTCCTTATGTAATTGGCACAGTACTTTTTGCAATGGCACAATGACTCATCAATTGTTTGATTGAGCAAGCTATACTTGAAGCAGAGAAAAAAGGCGTTAAAGTGTTTAGTCTAGGTCTCTTGAACCAGGCAAGTGTTGTAGTTTTTTCCTATCCTTTTTGTAATTATCTTTATTTATTTTTCTTTTCATCGATGTGCACTGGTAAGATATTTTTTGCCCTTCATTAATGGTGCACTTTTTTGGATTGAAATCTGTGCAATACCTCTAACTATTAGATTAGGTTAATGGGTTTTTTACCCCTCTCTCTCTCTCTCTCTCTCTCTCTCTCTCTCTCTCTCTCTCTCTCTCTCTCTACATTAATGTTTGAGTAATATTAGTGATCTACAGATTTTATTACATTAGTCTTACAAATTTATGGGTTAACTTTTAAATTAACAGAATACCAAATAGTAGTTAAAAATATATTTATTATGCTGTGATTTAATGTTGCATTCATCATAATTATTACCATATCAACTTGTAAGTATTTTGTAATAAAATTGATAGCTATTTTAATATTCTCCTTCAAGTTTTTGCAGGGTGAAGAACTCAATGGATATGGTGGGCTCTATGTCCAGAGGCATCCTCAACTAAAAATAAAGTTGGTGGATGGATGTAGCCTCGCAGCTGCCGTAGTGCTAAATAGAATTCCCAAAGGAACAACCCAAGTGCTCCTTCGAGGCAAAATCACTAAGGTTGCTTGTGCGATTGCATCTAATTGGAAACAGGGCATCCAGGTATGTTTAATTTCTAAGACCCATGTAATAATTATACATTCAATCGTAATTGAACTATTATTTTGAGAGCACAAAGTGTAGCCCAAATATTAAGGGTTATTCTTGTGCAAACAAAGAATACCCAATTAATGACATGAAATACTAGTTAATTCTTCAATAAGAAACTTTCCTTCCACACCAAGGTTTTGTATTTTCTTTCACACCAAGGAAATCCTTTACTTCCACTCCAAGGATACCTAAACCAATTCAAACTACTATGAGTTTGAGACACTTAAGATCTAATGGACTATAACTCACCAACTCAACCAAATGTTTGCATTCACAACTCAATAGTCATTGCATTCCAAAGATACATGCAAGCAAACATAAACAATGAATAATTTTCTAACCAAAGTAAATTCCAAGCATGCAAATAAAATGAAATAAGCAATTAGGCTCTCCGTTATGTGTGTGAACCTAATAAGTAGGCTTATTATTAATGAACTACATCATGCACTGGTGCTGCATGTTGTGAACTACATCATGCACTGGTGCTGCATGTTGTCGGTTTATTTATCCAACCATTCATGAACTTTTATTTTAAGAAAAGTTCAAGACGGAATAGCTTACAATTATCTTGGGGTTAAATGGGCCTATAATAACTAATAAGGTAAACTAAACTTCTGCTTTTATCTTCTAACATGAGCACATTTTAGGTAGCTACGTTACATGAGGATGAGTATAAGCTTAACTAATAAGGTAAACTAAACTTCTGCTTTTATCTTCTAACATGAGCACATTTTAGGTAGCTACGTTACCTCCATTTGAGGTATGCAATAATTCCTAAGTACATATATATATATATATTATTTAATTAAATATTGTCGGGCGGGCGGGATCCACCCGACCAAAATTCCAAAAACCTTATCCGTCCGTTATCCAATCCGTATCCGTCCGTTGGAGCGGGTCGGCCGGATTGGTCGGGCGGGTCGGGTTCTAGTCTTTTGCCCACCCCTAAGTATGAGAGTAGTTTGATGCTTTCAAAAAATTATGCTCAAAAGGTGAATCATCAAATACTTTCCCTCTATTTTCTTAACCCCTATCGTTAGTTAAATATAACATATCATATATGTTCTCGTAATTAGTTGTTCCCACTTACCTCAATTATTCAAAATATAATATTTCACAAACTTACATATTACTTGATGTACGTTCCATATCACTACAAATTTTTACAATTCAATATCACACCGTTTAATCTCTATGCCCAAACATTCTAATATCTAGCTAGACATGGATTTTTCAACAACAAAAATATAATTACAAATTTTTACAGACATGGTTATTGGGAGATGGATTGGCTGAAGAAGAACAATTGAAGGTACCGAAAGGAACATTATTTATTCCCTATTCACAATCCCCACTAGAGAAATTGCGTAAGGATTGCCTGTAACATACCACACCGGCAATGTCGATTCCCCCTTCTCTTGAGAATATCCACTCTTGTGAGGTTCGTAATATTACTATTAATGGAATTTTGTGCTAAGAATTATCGATCACTCCCACCCAAGGTTATTAAAATCCCGATTCGAATCTTAAAATCTTACGATTTTACGATTCAACATTATGAAAACGATTCGAATCTTAACTGAATCTTAAATTAGAATTTATTCCTTAGAATCTATTCACAATCCCCACAATGAAAATTTAGTAGACTTTTTAGTATTGCGTAAGGTAGCCCCTTTTTTTTTTTTTTTTTTAAGAGAAGCCCGCCCATTTTAGTATGTTAATGTTAGTACTGTAAGCCCGCCCATACCTTAGTGATTGTGAACTTGAAAATGAAGTAAGAGATTTTGATGATCTTCCCATGGATGATTTAGATGGAAGTAACGCATTTATGGTGAAGGTCTCCCATAAGGACAACATTCATCAAATCAATGATTCTTGGTTTTTAGATCTTGGTTATTCCATTGAACAATAAGTAATGTGTTATTTTTTCACAAAATCACCATTGTGGAAAATGGTTGGGAAATATTTTGATTTAGAGTGTTATATGGAACATTATGTATGTTTGTGGTTATGTGGTATTAAAACTTGGAACTTGAAAGTTTGAAGTTTGAAATTTGTCATTTGGTATTTAGTAGTTGATGACTTATTGCATTTTATAAATTTTATGTCAAAATATTTATTTTTCAATATTTTTTACCTATGTTATGAATTATAATTATTTATATATTTTTTATTTGTTTTTTATTTACGGAAAGTAGAATCTTACGATTCACGATTCGATTCTACGATTCGATTCGCGAAACCCTCCCAACGATTCAAGGTAGAATCCCGATTTTAATAACCTTGCTCCCACCCTTTAAAATGTGATGTTGGCACTGTTATTCTAAGTTTGATTTTCAAATCTTTTTTGCTTATGGAAGCTTTTAAATATGTGGGCGCAGAACTGGTTGCCAAGAAGAGTGATGAGTGCATGGCGTATAGCTGGGATAGTGCATGCATTAGAAGGATGGAATGAGCATGAGTGCGGTGACACAATGTCCAACATGGAGAAGGTTTGGCAATCGAGTCTTCGACATGGATTTCAACCTTTGATCGATGTTCTCGAATGAATCTTTGAAATCCATGTCGAAGACTCGCTTGCCAAACCATATATATATATATATATATATAGCTTTAATAAACTATGGCATGTTATATATGTTGGTATGAACTATGAAGTTAAAATTTTATGAGTTTGGAATAAAATGTTACGAATAGCCCAATAAAGAATGAGGCATGTAAAGATATTTATCCTACCAGAAGTTGACAAGTGGCATTAAAAGCACGTTGCATACGTTCAAAGCATCAGAGCCAAAGGAGCACGGGAGTCTTGAAACGGTTATCAGAAACAAGTGGCATTCAATCAACACTTGTTAGAATGAAAAGTGTCTCTAGCCCAAAGGTTGTCAAATCTCAAGTATAAATAAGAATCTCATTTCTCAATAAAAGACAATCCACATCCAAGAGAACTTATCCTTGGGTTTGATTCATATTTGTATACTATTCAATGCAATTGGATGTTTAGTATGCTTTCCCTAGGCTCTAATCAAGTTATTGTTAACCTTCAAAATGAAATGAATGTTTAGGTTATGTTTAGGTTCTATAGCCTTCGAATTGTTTACTTTTCACCTTTAAATTGCACTTGTGATCGATGACTGAATATGGCATGGATAACTTAGGGTTCAATCTGGCATTGTTTACTTAAATTAAGGTCTGAATTGTCGTCTTTCATTAAGAACATGGAAAATTTTTATTATTGGAGTTCATTGATTACTTAGAACTTAGGGTTCAATCTGATATTGTTTAGATAACTCAGGGTTCAATTTGACATTATTTAGTTGAATTAAGGTTTGATATGGCATTTCTTTGTTTTTAGTAAAATTGTTATGGATTTTAGAGTTTCAATAAAAAAAAAAAAAAAATTTATCAATATAACCATTAAAATTATTTTATTTACTCAATTCTATATTTAAAATTCAAATTTATATTGAATAAAAAAGGACATTTATTTATATGGTTAAATGTGTTCATGTCAAAACGGGTTAAACTATATTGACACGAATAAGGAATTGAGTCATTTTAGGTTAAGTAGATTAACACAGTATTGATCTATTTATTAATTGCTTTGACACGAACTCATTTACACTAAATACTAATCTCCAAAAAACTTATTGTGTTCGTGGATCGTGTCAAATATTGTCATCCCTAATTGAGGATGTATTTATTTTCTTGACAAACATTCTAGTAAGGATGTAAACCATTTATGATGAATAGAAAATGGGTCGTGTTAACGAGTGCCCTTAGGGCAATGGTTAAGGAAGCATTTAATACTTCCACTTAATGCTTCCATTTAATACAAAAATAACTTTTAAGGGTATTTTAGTCTTTCTATTTATTATTTTAATATTAAAAGTTCGTTATTTTCCGTAAAGTGTAATCATTTAATGCTCCTTAACCATTGCCCTAAGGGTACTGATTAACAAAATCCATAGAAAATTACATATTTTCTATATACTTTGAAATTGGAACTTACCTCAAATTTTAAAGATTACCCATCTTTTTATATACTTTGAAATTCAAGAAATTAGGCAAGAGAAATTAAATATTTCACATTTCCCCAAAGACCAATACTCACACAAGGTGTGGAAAGGTATTTACAACATCCCACACTTCTTAACACCAAAGCCCAATACTCACGCAAGGTGTGAAAAGGTATTTACAACATCGCACACTTCTTAACACCAAAGCCCAATACTCACACAAGGTGTTGAAAGGTATTTACAACATCTCACACTTCTTAATATAAACAGTAAAACAGAGACTTATAGCACCAGGATGATCTAGCATCTCTCAGTTTCTTCGTAGTGTCAAAGAGGAAAAAACAACCAGCAAGATGAAGATGACTGCTGCAGCGAATGAAGCCTCAACAGCCTGGGTGATACTCTGGCAAAAGTTATTGTACTGCTGGCAAATGGCGGGCCAATTGGCATTTGAATTCCCATTTTGAGCTAAGAACACAATGGCAGCAGCCGCGGCAGCTGCAGCCATGGTAAGGCCAACCATCACCTGTAGTTTATGGACAATGTTTCTCAATAGGTGAAATAGGGATCTATATAAAAAACAACAACGAAGGCATGGGGATTATTATATGGTCATAGTAGTCCAAGCTTACTGTATCGACAATGATAAGGAAGAGCCTTGGTCCTACTAAATGTGGCCGAACAATGCAGACTATAGAGAAGGGCAAGGAGAGGACAAGGTATCCGCTAGCTATTGCATTTGCAATCACAAAAAACCTGCATGAACCATTGTAATCTAACATAAAAATTTTGTTATATATATATCAACAAGTCCATTGTTTTTTTTACCATGGGAGGTTTTGTTGTCTCTAATATAACATAAAGTTTATTCAATAAGATAGTTGAGGCAGCGTTTGTAGTCTTCTTGAAATCTGTTTTCACTTTTCACAAGAATTTGGTTAAGATGGCCTATTTTTAAGTGAGATTTTCCATTTCTTGGTTGAATAATTTGCACACGTGGAATGACATAAAGATGGACCAACGACTTCTAATAACACGAAGTTATTGAGAAATCTAATGTGCTACACATAAAAACCTATATCTAAGTTTTGCCCTTTCGAATTCACTTCTAAATGCAGTTGTCAAATGTCCTCAAATATATATACCTAAGCACATGTTTGAGAATAAAAGTAACCAAGTATATGTTAGTTATTAATTTTGTTTTCAAAAACTAAACTCAACAAGGCCTAAGAAAATATATGAAACGTACGTGAAAGTTGGAAGATCATTATATTGAGCTTGGAATTGGAAGAACTGTGTGAAGAAGGGAAGAGTTTGTTCAGTAGTCCCCATTATAGCAGTGGCAGCTAAAGCAATCGCAATGGCACAAAGCCTTAACACAAAGTCAAAAATGGCAAAGCCTCTTTTCCATCCTCCTTGTGGATGTGGAGTAGCTTTTGAGGAAACTACAACAGGAAGAGCAGCCCCTGCAACAGCTTTTCCTTTGGTATTGGCCTTTGGCTCCGGAACACCAATCAGAACACCACTCTTCTCTGAGTCCATTAGATATGTAATCTGGAGATTTTAATCCTTGAGGGATACTGCGCAAGCTTGGCTTGAAATGGCATGGAGGCAGTGTGTTTTATATAGGGGTGGAAGGAAATGAGACTTCGTTAATGGGTTAGTTTGTTTAGGGTGTTTAATATCGTGGGGAGTTAGTGGTGCTTGTAAAGGTTAATAGCAGAGGAGTTGTTGATGATAGCTCACTTGCTCCACTTCTTCAAACAAAATCATAGGATACATAAAAATTTCATGCCAAGAAAGTATGCATTATTTTAGGTAAGACGTCTCTTGCTCATGTATGTATTTAGCACATTCTATACTACTATTAGTATTGTGGATGAGATCACATCTCAATTAGTCTTGAACTCGACCTCACCCTCTACCTTTTAAAGAAATGCAATTTGAGAGGAAACTCATTCACTTTTTCCTGCACATTGTAAGGTCCCAATCACATCAAATCAGCTAAGTATTATCAATAAAACACCCTGCTTCGTAAAATTTTTGTAACAATGCATAGATAATTACCATCAAGCATTATAGTAGAAATGAAAAGGAACATAAGCAAAAATGAAAATCAGCCACACCAAAGCCAAGTTCAATTAAGTATATAAAGATTTTGATATTGCATAATCAGTTTAATTTACAAAAATATTTTCAGCACAACATAGATCCCTTAACCAACATACCCATCAAAAAGGGCTTTTAGTAGAGCTGCAAAAGACATGCCTGTGTGCCTCTTCCTATTTTTACAAGCCGCAATAATACAGCAAGCCTTTATTCTCCATACATCAAAACTCCACGGTGAGAAAGAATTATATTAAAAAACTATGAATGCTTGTAGCTGTAGTTCCTATACGTGCTAATGAAGAAACCAAACTTTCAATGGCTACACCTTTTTAAGCAAACGATTGAACAATGTGATTACAACAACAATTATTAACAGGTATTCTATGGCCGCAATCTCCAGCCACGCTCAGCAAGCGCTTCATGCACCCGCCTAGCTGCTTGCGCAGTGTCATTAAGAGGTGGATAGCTCCAGCTCTCAGAAATCTGAAAATTAAAACAGACACCAAGAAATAATAATTAATTTATGACGAAAAAAAAAATTCCATTCCAGCAGGTTGTTCATTTATAATTTGTCACATAAAAATTCACCAAATAACACCTTCATTTGCTAGACATGGAGAAAATATTAATGTGGTTAATAGCCCCAACCCTGAAGAGAGTTGCCCCAAAAAAAAAGAACTTCCAAATTATAATAAATATGTTTGAGCGTAAGAATCCCCATCAACCAACTGAACCAAGGGGAAATTCTTTGGTCCTGTTCCCGTTTTGGTCCCGTAAGGTAATATGCATGTCATTTAAGGTAAAGGTAGCACACATGTCGTTTAGGGTAAGTTATTCCAAATGACATGCATGTCACTCCAAATGATATGCATGTCAAACGGGACCAAAACAGGACATTAAGCCCACGGGACCAAAGAAGCCCCCCTGAGCCAAGACCCAAGTGCACTATTTATGAGTTGGTTTTAAACAGAAGCACCACGATCAAGAACAGGAATGTTTCAATAGGGATGAAGGAACTTTTAAGATCCAAATAATTTTCTGAAGAGAGAATTTTTATATCCAACATGTGATATAAAGCACAACATCACAAAGTGCCAAACCAAGACTTTCTTTTCATATTTAGAGAGAAATCATGGCCCAAAGAGATAGGGTAATCCTAAATGGCAGAATGATTTGCCATTTACAGCGTCAGATCCAACAATTTTCCTTTACAGAGGGTAAAGGTAACACTTATCATATATTATTTAATTTTAATATATTTCATAAAATTAATTTCAAGGAGAAGTACATAAAACAGAAACCTACAAGGCACTATCATGCAGTTGATAGGCCAATGAGCCCTGGCTCAAATGGCGCTTCCTCCTCACAAGTATAGGTGAAGGGTGAGGTCATGGCCTCATGAGTTCAAAACTCATTAGGTGCTTGTGTAACCAATAAAAAAGAAACTATCACGCAGTTGAAAGAGCAACAAATAGATAATTTATTTATTCAATGTTGTGAAATATAGACTCTTGAGGAGGAATTATAAGCATATTAATCATGCTAATGTAACGCTTCGTAAACAACGCATGGTTCATAAGATAATTGGCTACTGGGGCATGGGAACAATCAACAGAAACTTGTTCAATGATAGTGGGAGTGTGGGGTGAAAACAAGCGATAAGATTTGCCATCAGCAACAGAACAGCACTACCATGGCTCTACAGGATCCAGCTTGTAAATATTTGGGGATTCTTATCTCTTAAAGAAAGAAAATTGGTAATGCTACCCCACCCCAACCCCAACCCGCACCTCTATCAGCCCATGCACTTCAGTGAGAATTTATGACAATGAAAAGAAGGGAAAACATCTACAATATTCTTGATCCTTATACCCATAGAGTTACAGAAGTAGATAAGATTTCACTTACATCCTCAGATCCTGTAAATGGCCGAACCACTCCCCGTTCGCTCAAGGATTTATGAAATTCTGATAATTTCCACCTACAACGCTCAGCTCCCATAACATATACAGGTTTCCTGCAAAACAAAATTGAAATTGTTTATATTTGTAGCCTATCTATCTATCTATATATATATATTTATTTGAAACAAAAAAGTAAATCAATATGTTCTAATCATCAATAATAGAAGTAAGCCTTCAAAAGCATACCCAGTGCTGCAAGCCTCACTAATCAAACTGATTGAATCTGCCGTGACAACAAATGCATCAGCCCAAGCTAGATGCCCCATCTGCGGGTTTGGTTCTGAAGAAAGCCATACGTAAGCCCTGGTTTAATCACTTATTCTTCATAAAAATAAATTTCAAATCAATACTTACCCTCACCATCCCAGATGTAAACTTTTGGATTATTTCCAAGTTCTTTTGCTACGATGTTAGATACCTGTTGATGGAACACAAAAGGAAGAAAGAGTGCGACTCAGTATAAAATATTTATTAGAAACTTGATGCCTGTGAGGAGTACCTTTTCAGGGGTCGTATCTGAGAAAGATATTCTGACACTCCCACAACTTTCAAGAACACTGAACAAATAGGTTGTTAACTGCTTCGCAAGGTCAGCGCCATATCGACAGTGGCCTATATGAGTGATTGGGAAGAATAAACATCATATCTCATATACTTCATACATGGTGATAAGTGACACCGATAAAAAGTGAAGATAGAGAACATTACTCCAATTATCAACAAATCAAACAATGATCCCAAGCTCAAGAAAGAAAGACCAGTGACAGGTCATAAATTCTAGTCAGTTTAGGTACTGAGAAATGGACACATAATTGAACAGAAAACAAAGCAGCCCCTGATGGCTGAAAACACATTTCACCATGTTCATAATCTGTACACATTATCACACAAACTGCTATAAGTCGCACCAGCCCAATTATTCACTAAATACATTCAATTGTCTCACAAAAATCTCTAGACCCAAAAACAATAACATCCTTGATGTTGGTACTCTTGAAAAGTGCATGGACACATATAACTCGCCAACACCCATTAGCAAAAGACAATTCCATCTCAAAGAAACAGAATGTTTCTAATTCTAGCAAAAACAAGCAGATTAACGATTCAGCAACCTGTCCTATAGGGCTATCCAGGATTAACCCACTCTTCCTGAAAAAATTACCACTAAAATAAAATACCATGTGCTTTGTTTGTTAAAGTAAGTGTTAGAATAATGGTTATGTGATTAATTAACCATTTCTTAATAACTTAAGCTTTTGGGAGAATCGGAAATTTATTATGGTATCAAAGCAGGTGGTCTTAAGTTTGAACCATGTCTCCACTTTACCTCCCATTTAAAAAGTTAAAAATCTCATGTGTTGGGCCACATTTATTAAGGGAGAGTTTGGGCCCACATGTGAGGGGGTGTGTTAGAATAATAGTTAAGTGATTAAATTCACAATTTCCTAATAGTTTAAAGCTTTTGCGAGAAATGGTAACTTGTCAGTAAGTTTTGGCCTTGAGGGGAGGGGGAAAGGGAGATTCAGCTAGTGACCTTTGCTTCATGCGGTGTGATCCCTAGCTGATTGTACTGCCCCTTTGGGCTAAACATTATGTGCATGTTCTTATATCATTAAAGAACTTGACAATAAAAAATGTTTCCATAACATGAACAGTTGATCCGCTTCCTCCAAAATTCACTATTTCAGTCTTAGATGACCTTGGTACTCAAGTAAAAGAACAGATATTGACAACCATAGAGGTGCCACCCCCACAAAATTGCCAATAGTAAATTTCTATATTTAAAAAAGCTAAATCCTACAGGTAAATATGTATTTCAAAGCAAAGAATGCTATGTCAAATAGGTATGCATGATAGTGCTGCTGTAGAATTGACAAACTTAAAAGTAGATGCATATATACATAAACACATACATAGATTAAAAAAAGAAAAGAAAAAAAAGTAGTATGTAATATGAAATATGTCTGTACACACACACACGCAAGCATGCATGCGCCCACCAAGAGACACAGAGTCAAATTACATTAAGGTAAAACTATCCATTGTTTACACGACCCCTATAACTTTCAAAAGAATTTGTAGTTAGAAAATCCCATAAAAAATAGTTTTAAGCTAAAATATGACAGTCTGTAACACACACACATCTAATCCAACAATCTCCACCAAGAGACATACTGAGAAAATAACAGAGAAAATTTTCAACAACACATTGATGGGACAGTTCTTGGTCTTTAATCCATTCGATATTTGACAAGCATGATGGGCATGATGAGAGAATGTCCAAATGTGATTTGTCAAATTTAAACATAAAAGTTAGAATGTGTTATGGAATGTCCAATTTTATACCTATATCCAAAATAGATACATACATACAAACACAAATATGTGTAGTCATATCTTATCAAAAAAAAAATGTGTAGTCATTTTCACACAACACATTAAGTCTACAAATTGTCTAGAAGACAGGGTCATGTCTAACATATTAAATGTATGTGTTTACATATTTCTTTGCAGCACTAACCAGCCCCCAAAAGTTAACAAATGAATCAAACATTGTATGATATTGATACATCAGTGAAATTAGATCATATTCTGGCAAACTATTGTTACGTATTTAACACTGTGTTTGATTTCTTATCAGTCTGCCCCCAATAAAAATCCCTTTCAAGTTTCAAGAGTTTATTAGCTAGGACTATTGTTGCGTTTACAATGATCAGTCTGCAATCTAAGCTTTCAAGTTTCAAGAGTTTAAAGGACTTGCTTTACAAAAATCTCTAAGCTTTTTAAACCAAGTAAAATGAAAGTTCAGCCATTAAAACTTAAAAAGTCAAACATATTGGAACCAAAAGGAAAGAAACTTTCATTTTAAGTTCTAATCAAGAGTCTTGCATCCAAGTTAGCGAGACTTGAAAAATGTAAAAAATGCCAGTTAGCCTGCTAGTAAAGTCTCTTAGTTTTAACTATTTGGACCATAACAAGCCACCATGTTTCCACAGCTAACATCATAACTATTGAGGTACTGACCATAACAGCCACCATGTGACCCATATGCGTTAGCCACATCTACATGATACTCCAAAGGGACTAGTGATAATCAAGGTACTGCACAGATGTTGACAATGCATCCTTGATGCGTGCCACTCTCACTATTGGTAGCTTTAACCCTGGTGGCAGGCTGTTTCCCAGTTAGGATTGCTGCACTCTGCTCTAAGTAACCCTCTCCTAGCTAACCCTTTTTGTGGCAACTCTCACTATAGGAAACTATGGTGGCATGTATCAATTACACCATGAGATGGCTGCACTCCTTCCAGGTATCCCAGAAAGCCATTTTTTTTTATTCGAGCATGGACATGGAATATGGTCCTAATAAATTTTGCAAACCTAGACCACTAGGGAAAAAGCCATAACTAATGAAACATGTAAAATCTAGGATCTATCCATTTGGGAACAAAACATATTTGCCAACAGCTACCAAAAGACTAATACTCTAGGAGAATGATCTCACACGAATGAAGTTGATGTTGAAATACACATAAGATTGAGCACACAACATTTAATAGCAAATAGCCAGTTACATACAACAAAGTATCAAACATTAAAGAACTAAGTATAATAAGAAAGTTACGTGTGGGTCCTCCAATGTTGACCACTAGAAGGGGCTTTGGCAGAGGTGCAAACTCATCATGCCACGCGCTAGCTGCACTACGAAGAGCAGCAGAATCTATTTGATGCAGAGCTCCCACAGTGAGGACCTGAATCCAGAAGTTCTTAGCATAGACTAACAACACAGAAATAGACGAGGCTAATATTAAAGTAAGACAAAAGTTTCTGAAATAAATTATACTTTTGCAAACAATGCATAGTCATGATACATACCACATGCCTGTCAGGAGGTTCATGTGGAGTTATCCACTTACGAAGAAACCGAGGAACCTGCTCCTGTGCATGAGGAGTCAAAGGATAATAATCATGATGAGGGGTAATCACCAAGTCAAACCTATTTAAGTTTGACCTAGGATGTTGTATCTGCAAAACAAAACCCAAAATCAAGAACAAAATCAGAAATCTAAATACCACATTAAAAACAATTTAAGCTCTCAAAAGTAAAATCCTTGCCCACAACAATTAGAACAGAAAAACAAATTTTCCATCAAACTAACAGTGAATGTTAGGCTACAGCAGAAGAAGACATTGAGCATTACGCTACGAACGAACCTATATGCACTAAGAAGTGTTCAGAACAGTATTAATAAAAGCACGCTTAAAGCTCAAAGCACAAAACGCCAAGCCTTACGTGCTATTTGCACCTAAAGAGAAGCATCTTCAGTCGATCGCGTGCATTTCTTTTTAAACCATAAAAAGAGGGAAGTAGAAGAAAATAAGAACTTTTTCCTTCGAGTTTTCCTTCTAAGCTCAGACTAGGAAACAATACCAACAAGTACTTCAACAGTCCAAGTAATTAAAATTAAATTCATAAAACCATCTAAATAACACGAAAAATTAGGTTTCATAAACAAACCTGAACGACAAAAACATTTTGCGACGCTAAACGTTTGATAGAACTTGCAATAGATATAGTATCCCTACCAGAAGCAACCACCAACAAAGGCCCATCCCTGAAAAAAAATAATAATCCCAAAATCAATCTCCATTTACCTTGCACTAGCTACATTTCACAATCATAAAACGAAAGAGGCCGGAATTCATTAAATTAAACTAACTTTCAGTGTTAACAATGCAAGACAAGACATTTCAGCTATATAAAATTCCAACTAGTAATGAAAAAAAGAAAAGTACTTGTCATAAGTTTGGCGAGCCATGGTGACAATCTGATTCAAATCCAGCTTCCAAAACAGAATGCTAAGCCTAAAGCGGCACCGTTTTGAAAAGGCAGAGGCGTGAGCTTGTTGGAGCGGGATGTTAAAAAGATTATCTTCCTTATCAAATATTCTAACTTCTTGTGAAACGACACCGGCAGCCAGTGGAGCCACTCGTTTATTCCGCCTCTAGGCCTAGTAACGCGCTGCACATATTCAAATCAATATATATAGTAGTAGTAGGATCTTATTCAAAAAACAATGAGATTTGGAGGAAGAGGAAGTTACGTATAAGATGTGGTTATCGGAGAGACCTAGGGCGCGAACCAAGCCCAAGCTCTGATTCTCGGAACCAGGGAAGCCGTTGCCGATGACGACGGCGCGTCTTATGGCGCCGGAGAAGCCGCTTTCGAAGATGTCGGGTACGCCGCCGCCGAAGGAGGAAATCGGCGGCTCCGGAAGCCGAATCGGCTTCATTTGTTTTGGACTCAATCAAAGCCCTATTATCGAGAAGTTGAGTGAAGGAATCGAATTGGATGTGATGGTTATGTAGTACTAGCGTTTTCTGAGACTATTTTTGGACTCCATTTTGCTGTAAAAGAAAACTAATAGCGCACTAAATTAGTTACACCAAAAGAGGGGAAGTTTCCTCGTCTTTTTTTTCTTTTTTCTTTTTTTAATATTTTTAGATCAACGCTGATTTCTTACCATAAATCATGTCTTAGTGTCTTGATAAAACTTTTTATAATTGAGTTTAATTAGAATAGTATTTTAATCTTGTTTCATTCATTTAAGTGTTTATTAAAAATTTCATAGACGATGGATGAAATATTTTACTTATCACAAGATTTATTTTCAAGATTTTAAATATCATTAAAAGTTACTATTAAAATGGAACTTCGTTATTATGAACATGGTTGATAATCAAGCTTAAAAAAAAAGTTTTAATGTTTATAAATTGTGCTAATGACTTGTTTATAGAGTGATTGTATTTATATTTACTCATTTAATTTTTATTGCAACTATAAAATGGATATTTTTTATGAAAAAAAAAAAAATGAAAGATGAATAAATATTACCAAAAAATAAAAATAGAAAGATGATTTTATAACGGATTTTTGATTTTGTATATTGAAAGAAGAATTGTTGTGAAATTTCAAACATAATCAATCATAGTTTATTTTTGCATTCATAATGAAATTATATAGCAAACTAAATGCAAGTTCCATCTACTAATCTCTTGACAAAACCAACCAACCGAATTAAAGAAAAATAAAATAAAAAAGTGCTTCCGAATAGAAATAAGCTTATATGGCCCAAATTTTATCCCAAAAAAAAAAAAAAAAAAGGCTTACATTGCCCAAAACCCATCAAAGGCCCCAAGGAAATAAATAGGTACGGGAGGTATTGGCCCATTCGGCTAACCCGTAAGAAGGATTCAACCCGAAAGAACGTGTCATTATAGGGGTCCAGTCAAGTTGTGTTGGCCCAACGAGTCAAAAGGTTCCAAATTAATTTCAAACACAAGAAAGCTGCCAATGAGGTCTTTGGGCTTCTCGTGTATACATCCATATTAGACCCATGATAAAGTTACAGGACATATTCATTAATCATTTGAATTTAATTATTCTTAAGAAAAATAAGATTATTTGCGTTGTGTTGATCAAAATAGTCATGTGCCATAAGGGACTGTATTTAGTTTTTGTCCATAAGTAAAACTTTTTAGGATTTATTATACCCATTTAAATTCGGGTCATTTTCAATCCCAATAAATTTGAAATACATAAAATTGTTTATACTTTTTTAACAACCATTAAGGTGACATGTTATGATTGGTGTTCCATTAAGGAAAAACGTATAAGCAATTGACTTATAAGAAAGTGATGTTTCAAAAGGAGGTTATTTAAATTTATTTAGGGAATCAAATGTACGGAACCTAAGGAATTATATATAGGTTTTAATCATTATAAACATAGCTCTAGCTATTTTAGTTATAACATACCTTTATCAAATCTGCGAGTCAAATTTCTAGGCATTTATTATTTAGTGAACAAATAAATCTAGTGACAAAATTTTTAATAATGTTTACGTGAGTGACGTTAGTGATGGGTACATGTAAAAGTGGTGTTGCTTTAATCACAATTTACAATTTTAGTATGTTTTTACTTTTTAGAAAAGGTTGTGTAAATTTTTGTGTATGTAACATTGCCAATTGTGGTTCAATCCATGATGAGGGAAATATGGGAATATCCATTTTCTAGGCAATTTCAATTATAAATTTGATGTTACAAAATGGCCTACGTTCCGCGGCACAAGTGCAAAACTCCAACTATTCCATGATGCTCGATTAGATTACACCATCTAATGTAATGAATCCTTAAAAGATTTAGATTTGAAGCAGGTAGCTTGGTGATGAGCGGTGGATATTGCTGACCAGATAGATGTGGGTAACGTGTGTGTTCATAAGCATGATATCAAGGAGACTAGCTTCTTTGGGGAAGCACCTTCCAAGTCCGTTTTTAGAGACATGAATTGATAAAGCCGAGCAAGTGAAAGAAAAAATCTATGAGAAAATTTCACTACGTAAGAATTAAAGATTTACAACTACAAAGAATATACGATCCTAAAGTAGCAACTTACAGTTGTGACCCCATGAAGCTTCAACCCACCTGTTGAACTCCTCTTATACGTGAAACTTTTCATGTGCATGAATATCCTATTCGTCACTAACACTAAATCAAGGGCTTATTGAGTATGTTGTGATAGCAACTTCTTGACATCAACATGGATTGAAATGAGGTTGATGCAAAGAACCTTGGCTTGATCAAACTAGGATCGAATCTGGACTCTAGAGTCGAACTTAATGAAAGTTCGATCGATCAAGCTGCAACCAAGACTATAGTCGAACTCCACTGAAATTCAATTTGTCTTAAGCAACATGTGGTCTTAATGTCCTCAAACATGATCTTCAACTTAATTTCTAAACTCAAAAGACTTACAACTCAATCTAATTGGAGAATTTTTTAATACATTGCTAATTACAAATATAGATTTAACACTCATTATAGCCTTGTAGCTCAACTTCAACCATAACTCACAAGTAAAATGCAAAGCTGAGGCAGCACTTTCCTGAAACATCTCAACTTTGGTACCTTTATCTTATATTTTCTTTCTAATAAATTTAGTTGGTTAGGATGCTGACTTTTATAGCCCATTCAAAAAGATGAGTGTGTCTTAAATGCTATTACAGATTTCATATGACCAGAAGAGACCCTCATTTATTGTGTTACTATATTTTTTATATTATCAGATAGACGCTCTATAAAGATTCTCTTTGAAAGACCCCTCATTTGTAGTTATTAGAAAGTCTCTCTGAAGATGATAATATGAAAAGTATAGTAACACAATGAAAACGTAATTAATGATCACTATGACAAAACTGTAAACCAACAAAAAAACTTTAACACGAGGTGAACCCTCCACCAGAAGATCCACTCTGGCTGACACATATTGTAACGGCTATGCCTAGAGCACCCACTTATTTCGTCCATAAATTGAGTTCAGATCTTGAACACATATCTCAGTCCAATCTACCTTTAACATGGGCATTAGTCTTGCATGCAAAACCTCTGCTAGTTCATATTAGCTGCATTACAGAGACTTTCCCACTTAGGCTGCAATGAGATTCTCAGAGTCATGCCTAAGTTTGTTACTAGTTTTAGCAGCCAGTGTTTTAGTACTTTTAGCTGAGAACTGTGTTGCAGCAGAAAATAGCAACAACAATGGCCATGGAATCAAGTCAAACTGGTGGTTATACCCTCCACCGGATAATGGCTATCCTAGTCCGCCTTCGCCAGTCTATGTGGCCAGCCCACCTCCCTCGCCACCATCCAGATCCCCACAGGCGCCAACATATGGACAACCTTCTTCGCCATATGGATCTCCTCCTGTCTATGGAGCTCCTCAAATTCCATCACAACCACCTCCGCGAGTTGTTTACCCTTCTCCACCAAGACATAAGGCCCCTCCAAGGTTACCTCTTCCAACTCCAACCCAACCAACACTCCCGCCACCACCAATGCAAGGATGCCCTCCATTTCTTCACCAGCCTCCTATAAAGCCACCTCCTTATACTACTCCACCAATAATAGTGAGGCCTCCCAAAAGACCACCACCAATTTATAGACCCCCAACTACAACTCCTCCAGTTCATAGACCCCCTTTTACTACTCCACGGCCTCCCAAAAGACCAACAATTTATAGACCCCCAACTACAACTCCTCCAGTTCATAGACCCCCTTTTACTACTCCACGGCCTCCCAAAAGACCACCACCAATTTATAGACCCCCAACTCCAACTCCTCCAGTTCATAGACCCCCTTTTACTACTCCACGGCCTCCCAAAAGACCACCACCAATTTATAGACCCCCAACTCCAACTCCTCCAGTTCATAGACCCCCTTTTACTACTCCACGGCCTCCCAAAAGACCACCACCAATTCATAGACCCCCAACTCCAACTCCTCCAGTGATTTCACCACCTGTTCAAACACCTCCTACACCATCTTATCAGCCACCAACAACACCATCTCCTCCAACTTCAACTCCTGCATGTCCACCAACCCAAAGCCCTCCTATTAGTGCACCTCCAACTCCAATAAAGCCACCTCCAACCTCCTCACCACCACAAATTCCGCCACCGATTCAAAAACCTCCTCCAACTCCAACTTCTCAACCGCCACCAGCATCAACACCATGTTATCCTCCTACTGTACCTCCACAAACACCATACCCTCCAGCTTCTCCTCCGCCAGTTTATACACCCCCAATGAGCCCTCCTCCAATATATGGATACCCTCCTCCATCACCAAACTAGACTAATCAACTAAAGTCCAACTTTTACTTCAAGTAAGTCTATGTAAGCCTACAAAGTTTCTATCTCTATCTCTGTTATGCATCCTCATTGAAGCCATGCTTGCAGTAATATTTGCCTTTGAAAACAAATGTATGGAGGGCACTAATATATTAGAAATATAAATTCAATAATGATGTTATTATGTTATTTCCATTTAGCATAGAATTGTTTTGATCTAACCAGCACCGAGCCTCATTATCGTATAAGTAGATTATGCTCTATGGCACATTTCAGACTTCTCATATCTCTATTGTCAAAGCAACCATCACAAACTGTATTTCACTTAATATTTAACTTAATTATCATTTGTAATCAGATAATTAAAATCAAGCAAATCTCTAGACTGCAAGCTTTAATTTGTAACATATAGCTATTCCATAAGGTGGTTCCTAAGGTCTCATGAGATCCATGAGGTCATGGGTTCAAAACTTTTAGTGAACATCTTGGGGTCACATCCCCTTGTAATTACCTGGTGTGTGTGGGACAGAGGGAGTACATACATCCAGGGGAATAATCATGTGCTTAAAAAGCCTCATTAGCACATACAGAAAGAAAAAAAAAAAAAAAAACTATATATTCCATAAATTCATTTGGGTTTAATAATGTTCTTAAAAAAACAATAGTCCTCAAATAAAAAAAGATGGCACAAATTTGAATTTCTTATTAAATAGCAACAGAGTCAAAATAACTTCTGCAACCTTCCACCATTAGATGGTTTCTAGTGCTAAATTACCCACCATTTTAGCTAAGGGTACAGGACATTTTGTAACTATATCTAACCTGGACATATTTGAGGCGCGTCCAAACAGAGATAAGCTTAGTACAACAAGCTCTTGGAGGGACAACCTTGAGGAAAGGAAGCCTTGCCACTGATAAGGTTCCAAATCAAAGAAAGCATCAAAGAACCTCCTAGTTCCATTCAAATCAAGCTTTAATAGAGTCTCCATTCCAAAAGAGTAAAATTCTCTTACACACCTCCTCTCAATTGGCCACAACCCATTCCACACTCTATGATATAGTGCCTTCCCTCTGATCATCCTGGTTGAGCCAAGGCACTCAGCAATAGCATCTGCTAAGACCGGTGCCAGAGCCATTGTCCGAGCCACCATGTACCCAGTTGAAGGGTGCACAACCCCAGAAGTCCCACCAATTGCCATTACACTCTGAGGGATTCGTGGGAGTGGACCTCCCATTGGAATCAAACACTTCTCATCCTCCAATACCCTCTTCACTCTAATCCCTAAATGCCTTAATCTTGCAACCATCTTTGCCTTCACTTCCTTATAAGACAACACTGGCCTAGAAACCAGAGAAGTCTCTTCTAGGAATATCAAGTTTGAATCAAAAGGCATTGCATATAGAAAAGTAGGAAACCTTGAATTCTTAGCACGCAAATATGGCTCATTTCCCAGATGGGAATCTCTCCAATCCATCAGAACCATCTTATCCAAGTCAAAAGGGTGTTCCTCCACTTCAGCTAAAATCCCATGAGCAATCTGATACCCATGATTCCTTGGCTTATCATACTCTATAAAAGTACTTCCAAAGCCACTCGCATCAACAATCAAGCTTGCCTTCAATTCATTCCCATCATCACACATAATGGAAGACTCAAACTCCTTGTGTTCAATTTTCGAAACCTTAGCCTTATGAAATTTAACTCCATTGGAAACACACCCTTCTATTAATTTCGTTTTCAGTTTTTTCTTACTAACACGACCATAGGGACGATCCAAATATTTAGTATTGTTTTCATCGAGATATATGGAAGTCATAGGCCATGTTTTGTCTAAGCAATCCTCAAGCTCCAACCTTTCAAACTCATCAACCCAAACACCATAGTTATTAGGCCACATAGAAAGCGGTGAAGGGTCAACACAACATACCTTGATTCCATAGCGAGACACTTGCTCTGCCAAACGAAGGCCAGCTGGGCCAGTGCCAATGATGATCACGTCAAAGTGGGACCGTTCAGATGTGGGGTCCAACCATGGGAGATCAAAGTTGAAGCTTTCGGGTTGTGGTTCAGGGTTCAAGTCAAAGAAATTTCCAAACTTGCTGCTTTGGATTCTAGAATATTGATGCTTATTGGGTTTTGGAGAAGAAATTGAAGGGGTAGGTGATAGTGATGACTTCTTAGTAGTGCATATTGCAGGTGGTGGTGGTGGTGGTGAAAATAGCATGAAAAGAGTCCCCATGGGATTGTGGGAGATGGGAAGGAATGGAAACTTTGTTTGTAATGAAGAAATGGAGTTGAAGAGTTTGGCCAGAGAGAAATCCAAAAGGTGTAGCTGGGTTTTGGCGCATGATTTAAATAACGGAGATGTGTAGAGAATGTGTACATGTTATACATTTTCATCTCCAATGAAAATGAAGTCAGACTTAGCTTAACTTGTTCATAGAAGCAAGTTACAAGTACCACTATTGAGTATGGAGTGTTGTATGGTTGGTGGGGTCCATGGTTGCAGGTGTTGTGACTTGTGAGTTGGGTCCCTAGTCAGTCACCACTCAGTCCCCACCATGAGAAGCCCACTGGGCGTACCTACTTCTGTTTGGGGCAATTTTAATGGTGCGTTAGGCATGTATGTAGGATCCCACCCACAGGCCATAGCCCATAGGCCATAGCTACCGTCTTGTACATTACTTTACTGGCCGTCCCACTCTAGTGAGCATTGTTTTGGAGAGACAAAAACACTCGTTTGGCTGGTCATGTCATCTACATTCGGCTGAAAAGCCGTGGGCAATGGGCATTGCAAAAACGTGAGGTGTGATCGTGTAAGTCTCATTCACATATGATATGACAAAACAAACGAAGGTTTTATAGGTGTAAGTGTTAATCTCAACCCAAAAAAGAGCATTAGCTCCCATAGTAACTTAATTAGATACTTTCTTTTTTTTTTTTAGCTAAACACTTAATTTGATACTTATAAAATTAACATCTAAGACGGATTAAGGTTGGACAGCTAGACTAAAATGAGTTGTAAAACCTACGATCTTTACTTGGTCTTTATCAACCATTTTTTTTTGGTCATATACTAAAATAAACTATAGCATATATTTTCGTCTCTACTACAAATAAGAGAATAAAGAAGAAGAAAAAATAATCAAAAGTATTAATTAAATAATACATCAATTATTGAGTCTATAATCCAAAGTGCACTAGTATAATAATTTCACAAAAGCATAAAAGAAAAATCGAATAAGGTAAAGATTTGGTACTTAACCGACTCATTCATCAAGCCTTTATTTAAAAAAAAAATTATTATTTTATTATTTTTTCCACTTATTATACTTAATTTTTTTTACTTATGTCTGCAGAGTGTAGACGGATTGGAAAGAAAATAAGGCAATAAAAGAAACTGAAAGAGAATGAAAATACTTTTGCCTTGGCCTCGTTCAATGTATAAGGTTATAAAATCACACACTGGTAGAGTGGAAAAAGAGGAACAAAAGCTAAGGCCATCTCCAGCAGTCCTTTATCTTTATCTCTATCTTTATCTCTAAAATTACACTTTTTAACAACTCTCTATTTTTTTTTTAAACAACCACTCCAACAATCCTCTTTATCTTTATCTCTATTCTATTAAAAATTACTTTTTTATCACTACTTCCCACCAAAAATAACCAACTCCCACCCAAATCAATTTCTCATCACAGCAACCAAACAAACAGATTAATTTCACCAACCAACCAAAAATAACCAACTGTCAAATTAATTTCAGCAACCAAAATTTTCTCAGCCACCAAACGGCACGGCTCCACCACCTTCAGGCCGAGCTCCACTTCCGGTGACCCAACAACCACCCCAAGCCACCGATTCAACCACCCCAGGCCTCGGCAAAGACCCAAACCCACCACCACAAAGACCCAACCCACCACCGCAAAGACCCAAACCCACCACCGAATCAACCAACCCACCACCTCGGCAAAGACCCAAACCCACCACCACAAAGACCCAACCCACCACCGAATCAACCAACCCACCACTTCGGCAAAGACCCAAACCCACCACCACAAAGACCCAACCCACCACCGCAAAGACCCAACCCACCACCGAATCAACCAACCCACCACCTCGGCAAAGACCCAAACCCACCACCACAAAGACCCAACCCACCACGGCAAAGACCCAAACCCACCGAATCAACAAACCCAAGCCACCACCACGCACCCACCACGGCAAAGACCCAAACCCACCGAATACCCAAACCCAAGCCACCACCACCACGCACCCACCACAGCAAAGACCCAAACCCACCGAATACCCAAACCCAAGCCACCACCACCACGCACCCACCACGGCAAAGACCCAAACCCACCGAATACCCAAACCCAAGCCACCACCACGCACCCACCACGGCAAAGACCCAAACCCACCGAATCAACAAACCCAAGCCACCACCACGCACCCACCACCACAAAGACCCAAACCCACGGAAAGACCCAAACCCAAGCCACCACCACCACAAAGATCCAGACCCAAACCCACCGAATACCCAAACCCAAGCCACCACCACGCACCCACCACCACAAAGACCCAAACCCACCGAATCAACAAACCCAAGCCACCACCGGTTTTGTGCTTCAACAAAAAACCCAAAAGGCCGAAAGAGCAAAGAGAGAAGAGAGAGCAGAGAAAGAGAGAAGAGAGAGCAGAGAGAAGAAGAGAGAGAAAAAATTTCGGAAGAAATGAGAGGAGAGAGAGAAATTTTCGGATAAAAATCAGTTGGTGGTACGGTCGGGTCAGGCAAAAAAAATTGATATTTTAATGTTTACAAAGTGCACAGTAGCCTTTCAAAAATGAAAGGGTACTGTACACTTTGTAAAATTTTTTAAAGATGAAGAGGAGTTTTAACGGGCTGCTGGAGCCGGTTTTATCTATTTTTTCTTTATAAATAGGGATGAAGATGAAGGATAGCGGGTTGCTGGAGATGGCCTAATAGGCTACACATGTCACGTGTGACAAGTAGACTCTGTTATGTAAGCATATGCATGGTGTGCCAAGTCAAAGTAACTCAAGAACCAAGATAGACTTTATTTGTCCTTGAGCGAATTATTTCCGAGCGGGAAAACTGCATTCAGATAATGTTGCTTGCATCATAACAGCAGATTCGTCAATGGAATTCCCTGTAATATGCCTAATATTGAATAATTTCCCCCTTCTTCCAGGCTTAAGATTGACTTGTTGAAAGGCTTACATAAGATCACCCAAAAGTTTTAAGTGTGTCAGAGTCAGACTTGAAGACTGGGCTCAATTACATTCCTACGTATGAATAAGGTTAGAAATGAGTTTTTTAGGGAGCATGCACACTTGACATTACCAACTTAAAAATCAGAAGCAAATTAAAACAAAGGTTGTTAAAATTACAATCTGATTCATACAATCCTACCATCCCACTTCACTAGAATGAATTAGATTGCACTAGGATCGTTGGATAAGTAGGATCAGGACGACATGACTCTTATTAGAATAGCTAGTGTATACATTCAGAGGCAGCATATTGGAATGTGGCTTGTCGAAGGGGAAGAAGGAAAATGTGGATGAGGGAGATTTTTTTTTTTTTTAACTAAAAAGAAGAAGGTGAAGTGTAATGGGCCGTTTGGACTGAAAACATTAATAATAATAAAAATAAAAACCCAACCAACCCATCAACATTTTATTTGGTAATTTCTATAGCTTTCTAAAGTAATGTATTTTGGCTTAGAAATGCAATTCCAAATGACATGTGGATAGAATCTTTACATCAAATTTCAGACCAAATTTTCCCTAGTCAAATGATTATGACAAGCTTCTAGTTTGAGGCCTCCTGATAACTTGTTCAACTAGAAATCAACTAACTGAAAATTAAAAAGGTGAGATGAGATGAGCATGGTCAGAAGAGTACACAACATGATTACCAAAATTGATTCACAATCATGGTCTCTGTTTGAGGCCATCTGATAACTTGTTCAACTACAAATCAACTAACTAAAAATAAAAAAGGTGAGATGAGTGACAAGAAAATTATGGTCAGAATATAGTAGTTCACAACATGATTCCCAAAATTGATTTCTTTTTCTTATCTTTGTTAGTTGTTTATTTGCTCTCTCTGTGTACATCCGTGCACGCATGTATACATACAAACAGCTTTGAACGTTGTATCAAGCTTAGCTAACTCATAGTTAGGGAAGTATCGAGCATAAACGAATTTCAAAGAATAAATTCATGGTTTTATTTTCTGTTCTGCTGTTGGTTTTGGAAAGTTCTGAATTGCTTCTTGTTTCCATATTCTCTTATCATACAATTCATAAACACTATCTCACATGTGTTTCGGTCAACATCCACAAATTCATTTTCAGTATGCAACACTAAGAAGCAGGAAAGCAACAGCAAAGCAGCGTTGGCCAGATGAACAAGGACCCGATTGGGCTTGCTCTTGTGACTGCATTATTATTAAGTCATGTCATAACTGAAAAAGAAGTAACTACATAAAACGAGAAATCAACACTGACCATGTAAGGAAACAGAATGAGTCAATTGACTGGGTAGTAGTATGTAATAACAGATTGAGTGTTGAAATTACAAAAAATATATATATTTTTACTAAATAATGAATTTACTATAACTTAATACATATACAAAATACAGAGATGAAGAATAACAATGCAACAGCACTCATCAGGGTTCCAAAGATAAACATTCGTTAATCACTCATCAAGTACAACAACAGCAAGAGAAGCTACAGGATAATTTCGGGAACTTTGCAGGGATGAAGATATCATATTTCCACATAACCATCAAAATTATGGACCATGAAATCATCAGAGCCTCTCTAACAAAAACGAACAGACATCATTCAAAGAGCCAACTGTTGCATACCTCAGCAGAACTCCGATACCGGCAAGTATAGAAATCAAGATCTGCAGTTAGGCAGGGTGATGCCTCCACAGCAAACAGCAATTATTATGTATAACAACACAACAATCAAGCCTGTCAACAGTGCCCTGTCATAAATAAAAGAAAGTTTAGATGCATGAAAACTAAAATGCCCAAAGGCTATTAGCAGCTAGAAACTTTTAACATGTTTGAGTACTTCCAATCATTACCATTCTATGATCAGATACTGCTTAATTCTTATAATTAATAGCATATAATCAAATTCTTCATTCTGTAAAGCAACCCTTATGTGATAAATAAATATGAAGTTCATAAAAGCTGCCCAATTAGATCTAGCTCAAATGGAAGCCTTCCTCCATAAAGAATGAAGTGGAGGGTGAGCTACCCAGTAGGTGCGTGTATAACTTACCAATTGAAAAAGCTGGTACTCACGGTTAGACAGAACCAGAATAACTCTTCTAGATGACAGTAGACCAAACAGTTAAATAGGTGGTTCTTACACAAAATATAACATTTGTGTCATGACTCATGTCGAGCTCTCAGGCATGCGTTCATTAGAAAGAGCCAGTATATAACTTATTTAGTTTATGACATAAACGGATGTAAAATAAGTACATCAGAAAGAAAAGAAAGGACTTCCGTGATAAAAGAACAACTCCCAACTTCCAGAACAAAAGAATGTTTAAAAAAATAGAGCATGGAATTTTTTTTAAGTAATAAAAACTTATGGAAAATAGGATTCTAATGAGGCAAATATAAGTCCAATCTCTTGAAAATCTACCAAAAAAAAATCTCTAAAGTACAACAATCAAACAGCAGAAGGACACAGCAAGAATATGTGTGGAAGGAAAGGAGCTAATATAACTGTGGAACTTCCTTGAGTTAGATTTAAATACAATCCCCCCCCCCCCCCCCCCCCCCCCCTCAAAAAAAAAAAAGAAAAAAAAAAAAGCCATTGCTATTCTCTTCATTTTTTTTATCCTAGGATAATAGATCTTTACTAACTACTGTAAGACGCTAATTCATTACATTCACTGAGCATTAACGTATTCATAAAGCCAAAGTGGTAAGAAGAAGAGGAGGTACTCACAACAGCTTGGCATTTTTCATCCAAAGAGCTCGACGAAGGCGCTTGGACTGTTTCTTGAAGTGAAATGCACTGTCTTGCATTGTTGCAGTTTTGTCAACAAGAAGTTCAATCCGGTCACCTCTCTCCAGTATCTTCTCAATGTTCTCCACCATGATAGTACGTATCTGGATACCAGATTTTTGGTGTTTGTGAGCTCAAAACAAATGCAAGGACTACAACTATAATAAAACAACTGAGAAAAAGAAACAGAAAAGAGAGAGATAGCATAACATAAAACAGGGGAAGAAATTGAAAAGTCAGATTTTACTCCAGAATTATTGTTCAAACATATGCCGCAATGCTTAGAAACAAAATTTTCAGGAAGGTTTCAGCGAATAAAGGTTTTTTTGCGTTATCACACATGTTAAGTCAACAACAGGCAATGAAGAGATGCGAAAAAGTTGAAAAGCTTATCACAAGAAAATGATTCAAAAGAAAGAAAGAGACCTAAATGCAGTAGCCATAGGACTAAACTTAGAAAAGAAGAAAAAAATATAAACTTGCAAACACAATTTGAGCAGATTCTTTACATTGTATAATGTTTATCTTCAAATTGCTAACAGGCACTGACTGAAATTGCCAACTGCAAATAATTAAGATTGGACACTAAGTTAAATTGTAGATAACCTAGGAAAGTAATGTAATTTAAAATCATAAAAGACAACTATCTTGCAGGTTCTACCATGGCATTCTTTTGAAAGTGTTGGCAGGTGTTAAGGGAGGGTGTAATGAGGTTCCTACAAGCGTTTCATGGGAGGGAGTCCTTTGAAAGGAGCAATAATGCACCGTTCATAGCGATCATCCCTAAGAAGACCGGTGCTATAAACATCAGGGATTTTCAGCCTATTACCTTGGGGGAGATTGGGGAGTTCATACAAGATTCTAGTAAGGTGCTGGCAAATTGCTTAAAGCGTGGAGTGAATTGATTGGTGTCCAACTCTCAAAATGCATTTGTTGAGGGTCATCAAATTCTCTTAATGTTGATAGCAAATGAATGCTTAGACAATATAATTCAATCTAAAATGCCACATATAATTTGTAAATTAGACATTGAGAAGGTTTATGATCATGGCAATTGAGGGAGTCTATTGTACATGCTGAAGAGATTTGGTTTTGGGGAGAATGGAAGAATGGGATCCATATGTGTATCTCCTCTGTCAGATTCTTTGCATTGGTTAATGGGTGCCCTTCTGGTTTTTTCCCTAGCTCAAGAGGATTAAGACAAGGGGATCTGTTGTCTCCTCTGTTGTTTATTTTACTGATGAAGGTGCTTAGTATGATGATCACAAAAACAGTGAATGTAGGGAGAATGTCGGGGTTCAAGGTGGAAGGAAGAAGCTGTGGATCACTCAATATATCTCACTTACTCTTTGTGGATGACAATATCATTTTTTGTGATGCGAATAGGGAAATATATGGCATTCAGATGTGTGTTGCTATGGTTTGAAATAGTTACGGGGTGTTAAGGGTAAACTTAAATAAGAGAGAAATGGTGCTGGCGGGAGAAGTTATGGAATTGGAGCCATTAGCAGCCATTACAAGATCATTATTGAGACGAGTTGCGAGTAATAAGTACGAGGAACAAGACCGGGGATGGCTACAAAAGAAGTACAAATTTCATAGGGCATGGCATTGTGAATAGGGATCAAAGCGGGTTGGGAGTCCTTTTATAAATCTGTGAGATTCGAAATTGGAGATGGCATGTGGGTGAAGTTTTGGCAGAATGTTTGGAGCATGGGTGAAGTTCTGGCAGGATGCTTGGTGTGTGGATGCAGCTCTAGGTTCACTATTCCCGGAGCTCTATCAAATTTCAGCTAACAACCGTGCTATGGTGAGTGAGTATTTGAATGTTAAGGGTGGAGGAGCACACTGGAATCCAGTTTTTGTGCAGTCAATGCAGAATTGGGAGTTGAAAGTGTTTAACAAGATATTGAACTCTTGTATTCTCAATGGGTTCAGGATGGGGTGGTGGACAAAGTACGTTGGAAACCAAATAAAAATGGTGTTTTTACTATGCGATTGTATTACGAAGTCTTGAGAGGGAGTGTTACTATGAATTTTCCTTGGAAGGCGATTTGGAGGGTGGAGGCCCCAATGAAGTAGCTTTTTTTTGTGAGAACAGCTTTGATGGGAAACGTTCTCACCATTGACAACCTTAGCAAGAGAGGTACGAATATGGTTGAATTTGTCCTTGTGATGTTTGGTATTTGAAGGGTGATGCCCAAATTTGTGCTTATGTTGCTTCAAGGTTGGAGAAGGAAGCTAAACACCTTCAGATACAGGGCTTTAAGTTCCTCCGTGCTTGATGTGTACTTTGTGGAGGGAGAGGAATGGAAGGACTTTTTAGGGGCAGGAGTTGCTGTCAATGAGGAATAAGTTGATGTTTGTTAGCTCTTTGTTTTCTTGGCTTTTAGTTGATTTGGGGCGACCAAATGATCTTGTAGAATTCTTCTCCTCTTTAAATTCTTTAGGTCTTTTAATTTAGGAGGGGTTACATCCAGTATACCCACCAAAGAATCATTATACTGATGGTTTATATCTATAAATAAAATTTACTCATTATCAGTCAAAAAAAGAAACAGAAAGCAAATTTACAACACAACAGAAGATACTTGCCTCACCAACTTCCCCTCTAACACGGTTTAGGGTATCTGCACTAGGATTACTAGAGAAAAATTCCATTTGCTGATGCAAGACCCTTGAAAACTCATCATTCATTGCATAAGCAGGTGCATAGTTGGCCACTCTACCATAGTTTTTCATGAACCTCATCTGAATATCCTCCAAGTAAGAAAATGGGATCCTTCCTGGACCAAGGAAAAAACTGATTCACTGTAAAATCAAAAAGATCGTTGAAAAAACAAAAAACGAAATGGGGGAAGACATAGGGATTTCTTGAACCAGTGGAAATGCAACAAGTATTACAAAATTCCTCATTTCTAAAACCAAGAGTAGGATTCCAGAGCTGTTTTCAATAAGATAATCAACATGTTCAAACTCAAATCATAACTTTCTCATTAGAAACCCGAAAATCACACCTATAATGCACAGAATTAAGACCCCTAGTTGTGTTTCTCATATTACAGGGGTGAAAGAATTACCTAATGCACTGTTTGGTTACTAAAACACCGAAGCGATAAACAAAATGGAAAAACGTGATCTATTACCAGTAATTCTGAATCCACAAGTAATGCAAAATCAACAAGCTAGTCTTGTACCACAATTTGACAGCAATTAGTATTGCTTTTATTTAAATTTCATCAAAACTGAAACCTCATAATTCATCAAAATTATCAAATTAAGACCTGTCTTATTTTAGTTTGACTCCCCGGCAAATGAAAAATCAACATAACTATTGCCAATTTGCCACTAATCCCAAAAGCCTAAGCTGGTGAGAATTGTTGAATTAATATATATAACCATTCATAACAATATATTCTAACAGAGTATAATCCAATTATAACAAATTAACAGCAAAAACCCATAAACCCTAACCCCCTTATGAGCATAGAGATAGAAAGAAACGCACTGCCGAAGGTGTTGTTGGCCATGCATAGGAAGGTAAGGCCATCGGATCGAAGTATATGGAAGATGTATGAGTCTTGTGAGAAACAGAGTCTAGAATCAGCCTCCGACGGTAGCTTCTCCAAGATCCGCCTCGCCACTGCTCCCGTGTTCCCCGTCACCGCGCTGAACTCCGATAGCACCACCGTGCCCCGAGCCACCACAGCATACAGTATCGCCATCTCTCTTGGTGGCGATCTCTCTCTTTCTCTGTTTCTCTCTGGGCTGTGATTGCTACTAATATTTTATATATTTTATTAGTTTGGTTTAATATAAGGATAATTTATTTATTTATTTATATAATTACTAAATCGTAAAGAGAGGGAAAGGAAGAAGGGAGGTTGAAATGAAAGTGAAGCCGGGAAGGTAACAAAACAAGCAAACAAACAAGTCTGATGTTACCGGTAAGTCCACGGTGGATTTGATTCGCTGACGACGAGGTGGAATGGGATTCACGCTACTTGCTAAATACATCTGTCTTTTACTTTTTGGATTCTCTCCTTGTTTATGCTACAACCTACTAGATGATATAAGTTTTGGTCTTTTAATTTTATTTATTTATTATAATTGGACACGTAAAAGAAAAAAATCAATTAATGTCAATTATAAAACTTTTGACGTGAAAAATAATTAACAATTAATAATGTAAATATAATTATAATTATATACTTAAATTATTATGCTGCAAAAGGTATCAATAGAAGTGGGAGGATACTGAGTTTAACTTTTGTATAGAAGAAAAAAAATGTAATCTAGAATTGGAGACTTTTATTAGGATTTTTTTTTTTTTTTTTTTTCAAAGCTTTAAAAAGTGCTAAATTGTTAGATGTTTGTTGAATTATATTAGACTAAAACAATTAAACATTACTAGCGTATGACCCGCGCAATGCGCGGGATACACTTATTTAATATGAATAACAAAAACAGTAAAATATGTTAATTTGTAGGTATAGTAGCTAAATTTATAATGAAATTTAATGTACTATATTGTGTATATAAATTACTATTATTTAAACCATTGAAATATATCTGAAAAAAATTACATCAAGTCAAATGTATAATGATTAACTACATTAAACACATAGAAAAAGTTTATATGAAAATACAAATATAGGTTAGTAGGAAGAAGTTGAAGTATCAATATCTTTAGTTAGCCATTAATTGTTTTCCAGCTGCATTTGCCATTAACCTGAATTCAAAATTTAAAATATATTAGTTTTGTATTATTAATTGGAACTTCAAAAACATATATTTTTCTATTGGTAACATACAGATGAAAAATATGATTGATGTAGAATTTATAAGTACATACCTTGTGACGGTTTTGCAAAACTCTGTGTACATTAAATGGTCTATGTCAGCTTGAGACTTTAAGAACTGCCATTTAGCATCCAAATTTTAAAATAATTGTCTCATGAAAGTACATGTAGAAATAGATTAGTAATAATTCTATACCTATGTTATTATCACCATATCGTTTAATCCTTTTTTTTCCTGTTTTTATTCTCATGGACGTTTGAACTGTCAATTGAAGAAGAACAAAATAATTTGTAAATATTTGGATAACGTATTAGCTAATGCTCAATCCAAAATGATGAAGTGACACACCTTTCATATAATTGTGAGATCAAGACTCGCTTCACCAATCTCCATAGGTGCATCTTGTCAGTTTGAACAGTACATCCCCAACTCGAGGAATATATTCGTAATTTCACAACCTAATCCATAAAGATGACAATTGTTATTCCAATTCGAATAATATTATAATCGAAAAATGATGATGATCGAACATAACATTAAGACATGTACCTTGTTATCAATAGATACTAAGTTCGATATTGACTGGCTGGTCTTCCACATCTCCCAAAGATCGGTGTCATCAATCTAAGCCATGTTCAAATAAGTGTAACACCACAAACACATTCTACTAAGGTTTTTTTAATTAAATGAAAGTTTTAATGTCTTCTAGTTTTCAAGGTATTCATTCAAAGAAGACGTGTGGATACTTTTAACACATACCTTGCTACCACTAATTGCACCATTTTTATGAATGGTCAATCCCCTGAATTCTTTTTTACGATCATCCAATATTGGTTTATGCATCATTGCATCCTTCCTATTAACATTATAAAACAAAACCGCTATTAAAAGAGAGTTAGGAAAATAATTTTTTATTTTCTTCTTAAAAAAACTTGCGAATAGAAGAGCCAAACAAAACCTGAAAATAGTGCTTTAAGTTTTGACTGTTTCAATTTAGTGCTCTAAGTTTCATTCCGTTTCAATTAAGGATTTCCATCTTTTTCTTTTTCTTTTTTAATTTTTTTTTTCAATTCTGTTAACTCTTGCCGTTAGTTTCTATGAAATATTTAAAATTTGTATGTATATTTTAAATTAAGATTTATGTTTAATGTCTTGCATGCTTCATCTCTGACATAAATCTAAGTTGGCCTTACTTAAGCATAGTGTTTACAAACATAAAGGAGGATGAATTCTTATCCACAAATAGGAAAAGCCTAGTGGTAGTGGATGGAGATGGAAACATAAAACGAAAAACAAAAGGAAAAAGAAATCTGAAGAAAAACAAAGATTTTCCTAACCTTTGAAATTGGTTCAGTAACTCTGCTTGTAGAAAGTCGTAAACGTTGGTTTCTAATTTTTTTGGCCGTAGAAAAGCAAAATTGCAAAACCTTGTCACTGTTATTGCTTCGCCAGGGAAAAAAGAGAAAGTTGAAATTCACAATAAAGTAATGACAGTTGAAGAAAATATGATAACTACCCAAAAATAAAATGGAAAAGCCAAACGTTGTTACAAAATGATGTGGCACTGATGTGACATACTAACACATCAGCAATTAAAACACCTAATTAGTATGTCAGCATTAATTTAACAAAATCTTTAAAATAGAATAAAATAAAAAGAAAAAGAAACCACTACAGGCCCGCCACCCCTGGCGATATGCGTACCCACTCGGCCACTACCCTTCCCTACCTGGCCATCTCATCGTGATCTTCAAACATGAGGCATCGCTGGATGGCGTCCATGCTAGCATCAGGTGCGTCTTCCATGGCGACTTGAAAAGTCGAGAATACCCTCGCGTGAGAGGAGAGAGTCGGGGCAACCTAAGGGCAAAAGCGGGAGAAGAAAAAAGATGAGAGTTGAAACGTTATGGAGGCGTTCCGTCTTGCCAACCTGATTGACGACTCCGAAAACTGGACCGATGGATCCACCATCGTGGTTCAGGTGGGCAACGTGCTCGATCGAGGCGGCGATGAGATTACGATTCTTTACTTCCTCGAGAGACTCCGACAACAAGCAGATAAAACCAACGGTAAAGTCATCACCATGAACGGCAACCACGAGATCATGAACGTGGAGAGCGATTTTCGATACGTCGATGGGTTTTTTTTTTGTTTGGCTATGGCGCTGCTGTGATTTTCTTTTGAGTTTTTTTATTATATTATATTTTATTTTAATGATTTTTTTATTTTATTATATTTTATTTTAATGATTTTGTTAGATTAATGCTGACATATTAATTGGGTGTTTTAATTGCTGATGTGTTAGTATGCCACATCAGTTTATAAGACACTTGGTAGAACTTTAGTTAAAGGCCTCTGCTTTTATATATATATTGATTAAATAAATTCTAATTAAATTATATGTGGTATTTTCTAAATATTTTCTAATTAAATTACTTTTATTGTCCAAGATATTTTAGTCCAAAAGTTACTAGCATTAAAGTTCTAGTGTTGGGCTTCACGGGCTTGTTATTTTTATATTTTAAAAAGAAAATGAGGTCTTAGGCCAGCCCAAATTAAATAGAAAGCTTATCACAGACTAATCTAGCACTCAAAATGTCGCAGCCAGGTTAGTCTGGTTGGCTTGTAAGTCGTAATGATTTGCAAGGTAGTGAAAAGCAGTGAAAGAGGGAAGTGGTAAGACTGGTAGGTGAAGAAAACAATCCTATTAGTAATGGTTCAATTTTTTTTTTTTTGTTGTTGCTACCTAAATATGTGAATATCATTAAAAGGATGAAAGTAGAACAGAGTTCAAAATGGGGGAATATATGCCAATCTCTATCTTGTGACTAAATGCAAAACCTGAAAAGGATGAGATGGGGATCATTCCCTCATGATTCGACAAAAGAGCCAAATTATTAGTAATGGTTCAATTGAACCATATTTTCCACTCCACTATACATGTAGAGATTGCAGGAGTTTAAGTATTTTTTGTGTGCATTAACATATTTCTTTCTTTATTAAACTATGGAGAAAAAACAAGTGAGGAGTTAGTTATATTTACATCTTTGAGACTTACAGATCATACACAAGGACCCAGCAAACAAAAACAAAGATCATCATTTCTTTCTTTCTACTTTTGACTCGAAAAGCTAATTGCTCTATGCATAAACCGTATTAAGTGTAACTTATTGTTTCATCTTTAGAATGAGAATCCAAAGCCTTTATACCCCTCTGAACTTTGTTGACCATTGAAAGGCATAGGCGGTCCCATCTCCCATATCTGATCATTAATTTGACCCATACCCATTGAGTTAGCCTCAACAGTGGTAATGTCATGAATGCTACACTTCTTCCTCTCTTTCTTGACCGATTTGAGGCGAAGAAAATACTTTTGGGCATGGCTGGCCACTTGTGTAGGTGTCCTCGACTTCACAGCTTTCCTTGAAATACTCCTCCAATCTCCCTTCCCAAATTTTTGTAGTCCAAATAGAAATTGCCTGTTCCAAGTTACGATACTACTTGTAAATAAGAGATTCACATACACACCTTATAAATAGTGTAGTATTATTTGATTTCCTTTATATAAATAAGTATAATAAGCATGATCAATGCAAATTTTGTATGCCAAGCAACATTATCAATTTAATTAGTTACTTAAACTAATTAATTACTTCAAATTTTTTTATTAAATATGCAATACCAGGCCTAATTTCTATCAATTATAGCAAGGATTTGAAGAAGATTAAAATTAAAAATTAAAAACAATAAAAATCTTACCTATGCTCTTCTTCTGTCCATGGGACTCCTCTCTTTCTTTGTGTTTCTTTTGTCTTCGACCCAAAAGCTACCGGACTCGTCGAAAACTCAGAGCCCCGACCCACCGTGTCGAAATCATCCTCATAACTCGGCAACTCAATTCGGCCCGAGTCAATCTCCAGTATATCATGAACCAAATCCTCGTAATGTCGGCGTACTTCTAAGGGCGATTTTCCTAGGACCTGGGAAGCGATTTTTTCCCACCTATCTTGTGTTCCCTCGGGAAAGACAACGATGGCTTCCTCGAAGAGCTTGTCTTGGACACGGGACCAGGACGAGGAATCGCCAATCGTATTCCGGTTGCTGTTATGCCTATGAGACATTATTACCGATGATGTCCTGTTTGTAAATCTTTGTGTTAGCTAGCTTTTTTTTATGTGTGCGGTTTGTAAAGCTAAAAAAGGAGTAAAGGACTGTTTTGGATTACGCTATCTTTCGGCAATGACTATTGACTAGTAGTGATATAAACAGGTTTTGGTGTTTGGACTTTGGAATTTTAATATCTTTGCTTCGATTCATTATAAGTGGCTTACACGTGTATTTGTTATATGTCGGCACAAGTTGTTTCTCTTTGTTTATTTATTTATTATTTTTTTCTTTTGGCTAAAATTTTTTTGTTCTTATTATCCTAGTAGTACTGGGATCAAATTTTTAATAATTGCGTTTAGCTCCCTTTTTAAAAAAAAAAAAAAAAAAAGTTGCGTTATCTTGATGTTTTTTATTTACTAGTTTGGGTTACGTGTGAGGCACGGGTGTGACTCGTTGTAATAGATAAATAGTATAATTTGTTATGTTATATTTAATATTAAAATTTTGATATATAAAAACATATTGATAACATAAAGTATATATTTAAATCCTTTAATTTATGAAAAGATCTAAGTAGAATATATCTTAAAAAAAAAGGAATTCAAAAACCAGTTCATCCAAATAATAGATATATTGGATTTAGAAAAAAGTCACTTAGGTATTTAGCTTAGTGGTAACCCCATTTCCAAAAAGTCTTACTCCTTCATAAGGGTGTGGGTTCAATCCTCAGGGTCTTCAAATATTTGTATCTATGAATTTAGATTATAATTTCTATTATATCTAAAAAAAAAAAACGATTTACAAAAAGTTGTATTTTATTTTTTTCTCATTTGCTAGTACAAGAAGACAAATTGATACATAATTTGATAATAATGTATTGGTTTATCTTTCATGATCTTCCTTTTTCGATCTTTTATATAGTTCCAAAAAAGATACATATTTTCATCTACTCATTTTAAAAACGTGTATTTATTCACTTTTGAATTAGTAGATCATAGATCAAAATAATACTAAATCTACTTCATGCTTCATCCACTCATCCTACCAAGTAAGAATGTGAGAATTTTAAGCCTACAAATTTGTCTATTTCCTTTCTAACGTGGGATTCAACTATTATTACTTTAATTTATATTCAATTAGATATTTTAAGAGACAATTTCTCAATCACTTCTAAGTAGTTTTGGGTAAGTGACAATATGACGTTAATCTCCTTATGTCTTTACAGAGGAGAACACATCCCAACTTGGACCTACCTCAAAGATAACCATCCAAACAATTGTCAAAACAAATTTTTCCAACACATCCCTTTTACAAGCATGGGATCCATCTCCATGTAAGAAAAACATTGCATATAATTGTTACATAAAAACCATCTTGTGAAAGTAGTGAGAAACAAAAAGGAAATAAATTTTTTTTTTTTTTTTTTTTAATTTTGGGCAAATTTATACTAATCTCCCATGAAATTTAACAAAATAACACTTCGTCCATTCCATTTTAAAAAATAAGGATCAAAGTGTTATCTTTTAACAAAAATTATAGTACGGAGTGTCATTTTCTAACAAATATGAGAGAGCAAAGTGTTATTTTGATGAAGAGCCAAAATATCATTTTGCAAAAGATTAAGAGGTTACTTAATTTATTTATTTTTAATAAAAAAATTGACGTGGACGGAATGACAAGGGCCGGATAGGATCAAAGGATACGTTACGATTTTGGAAAAAAACAAAAAAGAGACGAAACAAAAATCTTGTTTCTACTAGGTAGATAAAAACAAAACATTTGGGCAAAATAGTACGACCAATGTAGAAGTGTGGATTGGTGGCGTGCACTGTGCAGTGCACGCCACGTGCATAGCACAAAGTCTCTCTTTTCTGCTGACTCTTCTTCAAATGGTATACTCACTCACTCACTCACTCACTCGAGTCTTGCCCCCCCAAATTCAATTAGTCAAAAACTCTAAGTCGCAAAAATGGCGACAGAAGGTACGTCCTCTCTTTTGTACTTCAAATTCTCAGTGCATTTGCTCGCAACTTTTGTCTCTGAACCTTTTTTTCATTAATTCATTTGATTCTCAGAATGAGTGTGGAAAAAACGAAATTAAATTGCTCAAAGGTAACGCTCAGAACTCTGTATTTCCTTGAAACATTTTTATGGTTTTTCAATATATATATATTTTATATGTTTTTGTTTGGAAACAAAAGGAGAGTAAGAGAACAGAGACACTTTTTTGAACCATGACAGCGTTTTTGGTTAGATATCTCGTCATCGTTAAGTGTTACGTTACTTTTCATCTAGGGATTTGGTAAGAGAGTTATATATGCTGTTGGATTTTGTTTTCAATATGTTATAGAATGTGCTCAATTAAATTAATTCATGCCTAAATTTGGAATTTTCTATTACCCGACCAAGTATTTTTGCATTCATTGAATAAAATTTCAGCTTCTGCACCACCACTGATTAGGTTCTCAATGATAATATAATTAGAATGAAAATGCATTTATTAAAAATATTTGTATCATAAGCATTGGGAATTTCCAAAACTTATGCCTTAATGATAAATTTGTGTGAGAGACTAGTTTACTTGAATGGAATAACATGTTTGGCTCTGCTGAATGATTCCTTGAATTGAATCTCCTTTTGGTTTCCGAAGGTTTTCCCCCCACTTTCGGCTCAAAAACATCAGTTTTGCTAAAGAACTAAAGATCAACCATGATAGAGTGTTGTCACTTGTCAGTTTCCATGTACTAGTCTTATTGCAGGACAAGCTATAGATATTTCAATACAAGATAGACAACAAACAAGGTGATGGGTTTCATTAAAATCTGTTAAATACTAAAAATCTTTCTGCATAAATAGCGATAGATTTCCCATTACCAGGTTGATAAATCATTACACACAAGTGGTCTTGGTAGTGAACGGACCTGTGTAGTTGTAAAGATAATTAAGGAGCTGCAGGTGGCCCTGCGGAAGAATAATCTTATGACATTGCTGAATGTGTAAGTGGAACTACAGTGGAATTCATGGTGTGCGATGCATATGAGTGCTGATATGCATGATACGCCAGCCAAATGCTAAATTGTGTGAATGTATGACTAGCTTGAAATTGGTCCTTAAAAAAGTAGTGTAGAGGTACTGATCTGCATCACCAATGTGCGGACATAGGGAGCATGTACAAGGTCATGACATGCCTAAGTGCTACTTCCCAAGCAGCAATTGATCATGAGCAAGAAGAAATTTTATTTTTTGGAATTGCTGGAAGCTGCTATAGCTCAGCTTAGAGAACTGTTGATAGTTTGTTGTTTATAGAATGTGTTTTACTACATTTGATGGAGAAAGTATCAGAAGGCATTTAATATAAGCCTCAGTGACACATAAACTTTCTGGTAATTTTTCTGTAACAAAATGGTTAATCTAAAATGATGAATAATAATAGATAACAAATTACATGAAGATATTGTACACATATTTCTATTTTTTTAGTGCAATAGAATTAGAAAAGCACTCATAATACAATTACTAGCATGATGGATGAGTACATATAGCATATATCAGTTAGTTAAAGAGTGGCCCTATATCATAGCATTAAGCTAGCATCAAAAGAGCTTAGAACCAATAAAATCAGCACATGTTTTTCAGTAGTAATCAAGTAAGAGACTAAAAGAGCTGCAACAAGAAAATTCCAAAAAATAAAAAAAATGTAGAAAACAAATTACCATTGATTGATATCATTTAAAGAGAAACCAAGAAGCAATATACTTAGCTAAGGGCCTGTTTGGGAGGAGGGAATTGGGTGGAAATGAATGGAATGAAAAGAATCTTTTAAGAATATGCCTTTCATTCCATTGTTTGGGAGTTTAAGTAGGAGGCATTTCCTCGTTTGGAAGTTAAGTAGGAGGGAATAGAATGGTTAGAAGAGAAAACTCATTCCTCCTATTTCCTTCAAAAGCTCAATTTTTTATTCCTCCCAAAATTGGGAGGAATTGGAGGGAACACTCATTCCATTCCACTTCATTCATTTCTTTTCCTTTATAATTTACTCATTCCATTCCATTCCGTTATAAACTCCCAAACAAAGCCTAAAGGTAAAAATGCTTACCGGCTTAAAGCTCTGCTGAAATATGCTTCCTTGTGGCTAATGCTAAGAACTAGGGCTGTCCACCGAAAACCAAGCCCAATGGAAACCGTCTAACCCAACTATCAACAACCCAATCCAAGTGCTGTGTGGGTCAACTGGCGAGTGTAGAAGTTCAGAACCCGACTCATACAAATCAGGTGATGGACTCTCTAATTAGAAACCTGAAACCACTCGATCCGACCGATGCATCCTTCCTCCGTTTCAAAATATTGCTAGATCCGGCGAGTGCCAAATCTGTGGAGATCTTCGCCAAATTTTTTTTTTGATAGGTAATAAGATTTTATTAAAAGAAACATCTTTGTGCACAAATTGTGCACATGATGGAAGCAGAATTACAGCAGAAAAAATTAAAAAGAGGCTGAGCGCCATGAAGCAGCAAACTCAGTAACAGTAGTAGTAGTAGTAAAACCCCATATCCTCGACCAATCAAATAAAGAAGTAACAAAATTGCCAAGGAGCTGATCTGGGGAGCTAGACATATCTTCAAAAATTCTCGAATTCGTCTCCCGCTGCACCGTCCACATAAGACTCTCTGCCAAATTTATGGAGATCTCACTAGATCTGGTGAGATCTCCACTAGATCTGTGGAGATCTCACCAGATCCGGCTAGATCTCAGCCGCGCGCTGACGATGATTGTTTCAACAAATCCAACAATACCCAATCCAGCAATCCAACCACCCGAACCCACCCGATCCGACCACCAATTGGATGGATAATGGATCTATTATCCTCAAACCCGACTCATACAGATCGGGTGACGGATTGCCCCCAAATCCGATCCGTCCAACCTGTGGACAGCTCTATACTAGGAACTCTCTCCATCTCTTTATATTCTCCTTTGATAGTCAACAATTTATTAGTGATTGTTTAATATACTAATTCGTCATAGTAGTACCGTTTATGGACTTAGTTAATAAGCTAAGGGGTTGAAAATTCATTGAGGACTTCATAATGTGGATAAAGAGTGCATCACTACTTTGAGACATTTGAATAATCAGTTTTAGTGGAAAAGGCCTAGTGCTAACTGTTATGCATGCCTTCAGATTTATTAAAAGCCCATGCAGTATGGGGTGGCATATTTGATGCATGTTAGGAGACTGTCTTTGAGATTTGAGACGAGCAATGGGTCATTCCACAGTAACACAACTATAGCCTCAACAAAGGATCGACGATAGGCAAATTCCATATCAGCTGTATATTGGCATGAATCTATAGCTATTTATCAGCACAGGATGAGTCATATGTTGGCTAGCAAAGGAGAATATAAAAATTTAGTTTCCACTGGTCAGTATAAGACATACCTGTAGCATCAACAGAGGCACAAACCATATGATTTTTCCTTTTTGATAAGAATTCCCACATATAATTGACCTTTCGTGTATGGAGTCTTATGTGTATAATTCAATTGCTTCATTGCCATCTTCCAGCATTGCTTTTGATCCTAAGTCGTAACACACCAGTAATCATATTCTTATTCCATTTGACTTATTTTGTCTTACCTTACTTAAATTTCACAATTTTGGGATGATACAGAAGATGCATGACTATACTGAGTGGAATTGATATTCTCCCATTTGTTCAGCACTATGTTTCCACCAAGAGGATGTTCATTGCATGCTCTCTGTTTGTGAGTATTAGGGGTAAGAAAATGCTTTTTGATGCTAGACTACCTTGGGTCTCAATTAACTCTCTGTCCATTTTTTCATTGAAGATTGTATCTACATAGTCTATATATAAATATATTTGTTGGTTTATACATCATTTAAAACATTCACTACCCTTAATAAGAAAAATCCTTCTTCTGCTTGTATTTCCATCAAACTTTCATTTATTCTTCTCGTGATTTTTGAACCAGTCGCTTGAAACTTGTTAAGATTAAATAATCAATTTCGCTTTGTTTAATGTGATGTGCAGCTTGGCTTTGCCACCTCAGGAATTCTAGCTCCTTAGATTCTCAACCTACCCTATGCATGGATATCATCGGTAACACGAATTAATATTTTGACCAGATAGCCCAGTCAAGGTTTTTTATTTTTTATTTTTTTTATAAAAAAAAAAAAAATTACCTTAAATTAGTAATTAACCCAATCAAGATTTTTTTTTTTTTTTGCAATTAGCCCACCCTAAATTTTTTTTCTGCCTCCGCCCCTGATTTTGACCCATAGTTTATGCGAGAACCAGTTGCATACACTACCCACTTTGTCGAGCAGAAATTCTGCATGTAAATGCAAGAATATCCAAAGATGTGAGGATTTACCCTTTTTTGCAAAATTTCATGCAGTTGTTGTTTGAAATTTTGTCTGCCATCAGGGGCAGTTCTACTATGGAGCTTGGGGGGCCACTGCCCTCCAAAACTTATTGAAATGCTTTATGTTTTCCCTACATTCAAGGACAATTTTTACATGGATGGCCCCCAAAAATTATCTCACACATATACTCCTAAAATATTTAATTGTAAATAAAATTTTCACTAATTTGAAGCCAACTCCCCCCCGCCCCAATTCTTTATGCTCAAGTATGTTCAATGCATGAGAAATTGTATATCCACGTTTTGCTGGTTATCCAAAAAAAGAGTGCTATTTCCATTGGAAACAACATTACCTTTTCTGAGGACCATTTTCGTTAAAAAAATTTATTATTTTTATTTCTGTATGATGTAATGAAAGAGAATTTTGCTTATCAAACCATTGATGGTAAACCTTTCCTAGCATTTGTAGATGTAATAGAATAATGGAGCTATTTGTACTATGCCATTATGATTTCAATGATTGCATCATGTCAATTTACATCTACTGGACCTTGAGTTGCTTGCATGGGTTGACTTTTGCGTTTTGAATTCTTCAGTAAAGAAAAACAGCTTGTTGATCCAAATTTTTCCACTTCCTCAGGAGTCAGCAATATGTATGTAGCCACTCTTCTGATGCTTAACATCCATAAATGGCAATTCTAATTATGATGTTTTCTTACCTCTAGTTATAGATTGTCAATGAAAATGAGTATGAATACCAATAATCTCAGCATACTGTTCTGCCAACCCAGTCACCCAACCAAGTTGCTTCTATCTGGAAATTTTGTTTATGATTTTGGCCATCCTTTTGTGAAGATAAATCAGAAAAGTAAGCAGTATTTTTTTATTGTACTAAGCTATAACTACAGTGCAGTGATGGAGGCATCTTTTTTTCTTTTTTTGGGGGGGGGGTGACCATCATGTTCTCTTTGGCAGGCTGCTGAGTCATTTATTTCATTGGTTGATGAATATCTTCTGCTTTCACCATGCCAACCTTGAAGACAATTTGTACGTTCAAAGGGACAGAGCGCTCACCTTTAGAGTTAAAATTGTTATTATTCCATGCTATGTATGATTGGATGGCTGCCTAAATTCTCTAATATGCTGATTTTTTGGATTTATGTACTTTTAGATGACTATTATAACAATCCTCGTACACTTCCCGTGTACATGGATTGCGATGCTTTTCTTCGCTTTTAAATAATTTTTTTTAGTTACTTATATGTAAAAAAAGAAAAGTAAAAAACCTTGAAGACAATTTCTAATGAATTTGAAAACATAAAAGTAATTGCAAGAGTTACATATTGACATTACCATCATGTTCTATTTGGCAGGCCACTCTGATCAAGGCAGGCAGCGTGGTCATTTATTTCATTGGTTGATGAATCTTGTGCAAGTCTTAATATCTTCTGCTTTCACCATGCCCACCTTGAAGACAATTGGTAATGAATCTACAAAGATGAAAGTAACTATAGAATTAAATATTACATGGTTTTAATTGGGTCAGTTGTAAGCTTTAACTGATTCCAACTGAAGATGTCGCAATTTTTCAGAAGCAAACAAGGAATTATGCATGTTTGAAGGCAAGAATGGCATATAGTGTGACCTGTAGTCTAGTCCCTGTAAATTTGACTTTGCCTGTCAACCTTGGATGCCTGAAGAAGGAAGAGGTTTGAATTCATTTTTGGTGTTCTTTTCTTTTCTAGATCATTTATTTTGGGATGAGTAAAGCTTGAATTCATGTTACTCTATTCAAGAACAATATCTTTGAATGGTTTACAATCTAGTTACTTGATTTGGACTTTAAAATGTTACCTTGTTCGTATCATTTTGATTAAAAAATTACACCTAAAAAGATGCCAAGTCATGTTCCATATATCTCTAATACTTATATGCAAAATAAATAAATTAAATGTTTTTTTTTTATTTTTTTATTGCATGTATTGTTCCGGTTTTTTCCCTTGTGTATTTGCCATGTACTTTTTACTTGATTCTGAAATATGAAATCTTATTGCCTATTCCAGGTTCACAAGGTGTGCTTGGGAAGTTCACGGCATAGTTTCAAAGGGAGAGAGACAAAAAGGTGATGCCATTTTCAAACTTAAATAAAGTTGAAGTTTGTCAACATGCAATCTTGAAACTGATTAGAGCTGAATGCAGTTGACATTTTAGCTCGCTACACCTAAAATTCCCTCAAACCTTGCATCTTATTCCTAGCTACAGGCTTTCTACAAAAAATAATTTAATTTTTCATATTACAAATCTTTTACATCTTTCTAATTCACGATTAGCCTTCTATCACATTCTTTGACAAATAAAATAAAAAAAAGAATTTATTACATCTAAAGTAAGTTATCCTAGTGCCTATGTCTTCAAAGTTCACGATGAGATCAATTTTTTTTTTTTTTTGGCTAATGAGAGTGACCATAACTCTTTTAGCCAATTTTCTCAACAGGGCTGCAGCTCTGCACATAGATTGACTTAGAGCCAATTCAGTTGTTCCCACTCCCATAGAGGTTGTTCTAGACCATCATTTATCTCCCAGTTAATGCTTCCTTCAGTCTCTGGGAGATCAGCATGGTCTCCTCCTGAGTAAGAAGTTTCAGATGAGCTTGTTTTCTCCACCTTTGTGGTGTTCTGAGAAGATGTTGCAGCCCTGTCATGACCAAGCTGTGGTGTCTCTCTTGTTGATACTTCTGGGCGTCGATCAAACGCTCGAAGGCTTCCAGAAACCACATACACTCGGCACAAACTGAATTCATGCCTCAACTACACGAAAATAATAGTGGAATAGGATACCATAATTAGAAATTTTGTATAAAAAATAAGATAAAATAAAAAAAAAGATGTGAGTTTGGCCTCGAGGAAAGAGGGAATGAGAGATTTGAACTAGTGAACTCATCTCTGGGAGGTGTGGTCCCAAAAAGGTCGTGCACAAAACTCCCACTTTTACGGGGTCTGTGATTATTAGCCAATTGTAAAAAAACAAAAAACAAAAGAGCTTTGTTATTATATACACACCTTGGGAATTATTGTGCTAGATGAGCTTGTTACTTCTTCAATGGCTCTGTACTCATTCATCTTCCATTTGGTTTTTCTTCCAGTGGGCGCCTTCCCTTTATAGAAAACCATGGTTTTCTTCACTCCAATCACCCGATTATCCGAAGAATACACATAGCCAGGAGAGCCTGTTGCTTTCCAGTACCCAGAAACTGTAGTTCTGCTTGGTCTTCCTCCCCTAGCTTCTCTCTCTTGTCTTGGCGTAAAGAAAAACCATTGCTCAGTATCTCCTCGACACATCTCTCCTGAAACCTCTGCAAACACAACAAACAAAAACCAAAATCAATTTACTTTCAATACCAATGTACTATTCAGCTCAAACTTAAAAAAAAAATGAATTTGTGGAAGAGATATATATATATATACATACTTGGAAGGTGCCAGGGCTCTATGTCATAAATGTGGACCTCTGGGATAACCTGTTGCACTTCTGGTCTCCTCCCTTCAAGCTTGTTGTGTAGGTAAAACGAAACTAGCTCTTCTTCAGTTGGGTAGAATCGAAAACCTGGTGGGAGTTGTTCCATTTTTGAGAGCTAGTATTGTTTTTGCTTTGCCTATGTAATCTATAATTGGCTTCAACTCTATATATATAATGAAAGATATGGTCAGTATAGAATGAGAAACGAGTGGAGAAGATTGTGATTGGGTGGAAACTTCCACGCGGTTCTGCGAGAAAATTGTGTCTTTCCGTCCTATAATGTCTTTCCGTAGTGCTAATAGAAATGTCATATAAAATAATATCCACTTTTGAGTTTTGAACCAGTCATACCTCTATTTGTTTCCTGTAGTGGCACTCCAGGCTTTGTTATCTGCAACCTCATGATAACCAATTATGAGTGTACGAGTTTTGTGTGTATCTCCCACTAATTTGCCTGATCATCCTGACGTGATTACAGCTCATCGTTACTCTTAACACCCTCAACCTCAAGTAATCGTGTTTTGAAGTGAGTATAGAGACATGGTAAAGTCTTGGATTGGTGGTGATGTGACACAACGTGACATATTTGTCTCTCTTAAAAGAGATTCTCTTCCTGATTATCCAAAAAAGAAAGAAAAAAAAAAAAGAAAGAGATTCGCTTCCCTATTCCGTTCACACCAACCGCAGAAATACCCTTAATCCTATTAGATTCTAGTCACTTGACAATAATTGTTTCCTTGGATGAAGGAAATGTAAAAATTAACGTTAAATTTGAGACCCTCCCTAACGTAGTACATTAAAGTTTTTTTTTTTTTTTTTTTTTTTAATTTAAATTCACACATGTATATTTTGAAGATTATCGAATTTATGTCCTTATAAAGGAGTGAGATTTTTTAGAGAAGGGGATTACCAATGGACTGAATGCCCAAGTAGCCAGTATGTTATTTAGTAAGACATATGTTAAGAGAAATTCTCTCATAGAGACAATTTAATTGTAAGAGTAAACATTTATAATGTAGGAATGTTCCGTTATCTCGCATGTTGTGTGTATGAACTTGCTAATCTTTCATAACAACCTTAATGGCCAATGGACGTGAAGGTTGGGACCCAAATGATTAATGGTACCTACAACTTTTCTTTAAATCACGCGCAAAATCTTCACATTAATTTTTGGGATATATATATATATATATATTGATTAGGTTACCTTTTGAGTTATAAAGTATAAACTTCAAGCATTACATAGAAAAAGGCCTAAAAAATAAAAACACGCATAAACCGTACCGTGGCTCTTAAAAGGAGCGAGAACATTGTCTCTCTCTCTCTCTTGTCTTGTTCTTTTTGGTAGGGAATGATGGAAAGCTCAATCATTAAAACATTTATGCAGTGGAAAGATTTTTGTAACTAATCTCTCTGTCGGCTGTCGTAACTTATAAGTTGTTACAATTTAACTAAAAAAAAAAGAGTACATGTAAGAGCATTCCCAACCCATTTGGGTTCCATTCTCTATTTTACAACTCTAAAAAGCATCTTTTTTATTTTACAACTCATTTTTACATAACACCTCACATCCCATTCTCTACTTTACAAAATATCTTATTAAAATAATATTATAATTTTTTTAGAAAAACCATTTTTTATCAAAACCATTTTCTACCCGTACCCATCCCCACCGGCACTACCCGTACCCATCCCCTCCGGCACTACCCATCCCCTCCCAAACCCAACCCACGCCGGCGGCAAACCCAACCCAGCAACCCACGGCCAAACCCAAACCCACGCCGGCGGCAAACCCAACCCAGCAACCCACGCCCAAACCCAACCCACGCCGGCGGCAAACCCAACCCAGCAACCCACGCCCAAACCCAAACCCACGCCGGCGGCAAACCCAACCCAGCAACTCCGATCACTCTTCATCATCTCCACTGTCCGATGATGAGTCCACAATTTTCAGATTCTTCGAGTGAGAGAGAGGAGGTTGCTGCCGTGACAGAGGAGAAGAGAAAAAGCAGTTCGGGCGGGGAGAGAGAAAAGTGGAGAGAGAAGACTGAATATATATTATTTTAATAAATACACAACGCTACAGTAACGTGTATTTTTACACGTTACTGTAGCTTTGTGTAAAATGAATCTCTATTTTACATGTCCGGCTGGGATGCGTTTTTAAGCATTTTTAGCTACAGTAGCATCTATTTTAACAAAAAATCCCAATTTACAACTCCGCTGGGAATGCTCTAATGTATAGTTTAATACATACATTTGACTTAGTTTTCTCTTCTCTATTTTGCTATTTTTTTTCCCCGGTAGTTTTTGAATCTTTCTGATACTGTAATCTTCTAAAGGAAGGAAAAAAAAAACTCAATGTACAAAATTTCATTCGGCACGTTGGAGTGTATGTTACTCCGACATTATCTCGATTGGTCGGTTGTGTTTTAGTGTTAATAAATGACTGGTATTTGGTCGGCTTATAGCGAAGGTGCTGGGAATTTACGTTCTTCGTGGGATTTATTGACACCATTTGAGGTGGGTCTAACCAATATATGAGATAATGAGTGGTTTAAGCTTAATTTATCACAGAATTCGCAGGGTGAGGACTTTTTAATCTTCTCAATTCTCTTCTATAACCTGAGGTCCCCTATATATGAGATAATGAGTGGTTTAAGCTTAATTTATCACAGAAAATATGATATATCTAAATTCCAACATATCATATTTTCCAAATTTGGTCATCGTGCAACTTTATATTAATGCAGCTAGGTGTCTTAATAGTTAAGTAAAAACTGATTAGTGAGTAGTGACCACTCTCAAGTGATAACTAGGAAACTTCTTCGATGGGTCTTTAATGACATGTCAAATGGAAATGCAACCAATCAGATTCAGGTCTAATGAGATAATTAATTAACTGCATTTTAAAATCGTTTTAGTTGTGTGATATCCTATAGGCTATAACACATGTCATTAATTAGTCAATGATAAATCAAGAGGAAAGAAGTGAAGGCATCTTCATCTCCAACATCCAAATGATCATTATATTTTTTCAAAAAACAAAACAAAAAACTGAAGCCCGACTTTGGATCTCAAGTGAGACGACTTAGCTCTCTGCCTCTCTAGTTGAGCAGCTTTGTCCTTAAGAAAATTGTGCATATCACTTTTTGTCCTCTAATTTTTTTTTTTTTTTAATTATTTGGCCCTTAAAAGTTTCTGATTTATAGGTTCAATATCGTCCAATGATGGATAAACGTCTAATTTCACAAACAAAATTGTTAACGTGGCATGTAGTTAGATTATTATTATTTTGCTAAGTAGTGGCATGTAGTTAGATGATTGTGCAATTATCTGTGATTTACATTTTTATGTGGCATATTTTATAAGTGGTTATGTCATTTATTGCTAATAATAATTTATGAATAATTTCAAAAGAGTATTACAATTTACAAATATTCATTTATACAAAGCATCATGTATTACTAGTAAAGAGTATGCATAACCAGCTACTTGTATGTTATATCAAGAAAAAATTTGGGTGAGATTTAATGTCGATCCATAATTAAACAATATTGATAAAAATCAAATATAATTTGAAGGATTGAAACGGATCAAACTATATATTCAACATCCTTTCTTTAACAATGAATATGAGACGTCTAACAAATAAACAGTTGAAATGGACCTTTGAAGTCCATTGTCAAAACATGATTTTTTCAATCAAATCATAGTTTTATTTCATACTTTTTAACTTTATCAAACGTGCAAATACGGGTTTTTCGGTAGCAAAATGTGTTTTTTGACCCTAAAACTATGTATCATTAGTGTTTTTCGAAATACATCCAATCCCAATCTAAAAAGACTCACACTTATAAAACGTCATTAGACTCCCTCGTCAGTCGTCACTCTCTCCTTAGAGTAAGAAGTTGAAGAAGTCCTTTACAAAAGTCCCTGCACGGAATTTTGATAGAAAAGAAATTTTGATTTTTGACAATGAAATGAAAAAGACGTAACTTGCGACATGTAAACATATGTTATTATTATATATTTTCGAAGTAAAACAAGTTCCACAATTTGTGGCATACTTGAATGCCACGAGGTCTATCAGATACATAAGCAAAAATAAAACGTTCTACCCATCGTCATCAAGACCAAGTCTTGGTGGTACCAAAGGAAAAATAAAAGTAAATTAATAGAATTGGACTTCTGTTGCTATCAAAAGCCAATCCATGCACGCGGACTTTGGTGAGAACTTTTTTCCTCCAAATCCACTTTGTTTTATTTTTGGGCTAGACCCCAAATCCACTTTGTTTACCTCTTCATTTCCGCGTTTCAGCCGTGGCTCATTGGCTCGTGGAGTTGTGGGGTCTTCGCTTTTGCTAATTAGCAAAGCGTTTTACTAATTATTAGAGGCGGAAAAAATGAGTCAATTCTCTGACTGATTCACTTATCCTGTGTTTGAATCCTTGTTTAAAAGTAATTTTATGAATTTTTATGCATAGAATGCGTTTTAGAAAAAATCTGAGATGTTTAGTTTGGATTTTAGAAAATGCAAAATGCATTATAGGCAAAATATATTTTGTAAATTCTCATTTTTAGAGAAGAAGTCAGAATCCAAAATATTTTGAATTCTGATTCTAGCTTTTACTTTTAATTTTTGTTAAAGTAAATGAGACTCACTTACAACAGTTATTACTCGAAAAACTCTTTTTTCCCTCGCTTAATTTTTCTTTTTCTTTTTTTATTTTATTTTCCTTCCCTCTCTTTTGTTCCCTACTTTTTCTCTTTTTTTTGATGTGTTCCCTATTTTTTCTCTTTCTTTCTTTTATCTTTGAAAAAGTATTCTCATTTTCTCATTTTGTATCAAAGAACTAGAGATGATTTGGAATGATCGTTAGTAATGTTTTTTTCTTTGTTTAATGTAAACTTGTTATGATGTGCTTTTTCCAACACTTTATTTATAATGTTTGATTTTGTCACATTATGTTTTTTCTTTTATGTCCTTTTTCTTTTATTTGTAATGTTTGGATGTTATATAAAAGAGAGAAAAAAAAAAATTAAAAACTGAGAAATGGGGGAGGGGTGTGAACTTTTTTTTTTTTATAAGAAGTGTACTATCATTAAAAGGAACAGGACAAAACCAATCAGCTAAGATGACTTTGATCTGAACAACAAACATCAAGAAAGCAATGAGGCCCAGAACCAAAAAATACAGGCCCCATAGCTTGTTCCTAATAGACCACCTATCAAGCATGTGAGGAGCAACATTAGCCTCCTTCTTAGTCCAAGAAAATGACCAGCCAGGATTGTTCTCTGAATACAAAAGAATGCGACTAATACAACCAGAGATCCTCCAGGAATAATTTAGGGACTTGCCATGCAGGGCATCTATACAAATTAGATAATCACTTTCAAATATTACCGAAGGCCAACAATTGTCCCCAGCTAGTTGGATTGCCCAAAGGATGGCTTCAGCCTCTGCTTGGAGAGGGATTGTCACGCCCCAAACCCAACAGGGTCTAGTGCATGAGAAGACTACAACCCAAACACCTGTAAATTTTTCCTCAACTATTACATAACTATATGTCAACTTAGAATATCCAAAGTCCATTATCAAAAGTTTGAGTACACTAATCCATAAGTTCATACATTAAGCCATTTACATATATGTACGTCCTCAAAATATAAGTAAGAGCTTTATGACCCTTACATTGACCACTAGCCACAAAAGAATGGAGGTCTGTGCATAATTACATAACATTACATATCAATATTCCTATACAAAAATATCTCTTAGGATGTGCAACCCCAGCAATAATTCTGGGTCTAACACATCTAAGGTTGAACTACCAAAAATACAGCCTTCACAGAGTGGTTGTCTAACTACTGCAAACCCACAAAAATTCAGCTTGCTGAGTCTCTACCTACACTGTAAAAATCATAATTGAAAGGAATGAGCTAAAGCCTAGTAAGTAGCATAAATAATGGGGTTAGGGAAATGCAAGTTTATTGATAATAAAGCATGTTACAAAACATAACGTAGATTTAGAAACTTTTATACAAATTCTCTCAAAATTATCTTCCTTGCAATAATCTGAAATATTTAGAAGGATAATGCAACACCAAGCTTTTCAAGATATAAATAATGAAACTACATAATACACCATGTGAGCCATATAATTTTCCAATACATTTCAAAAGCATAAAACCACAAACAAATACCCAAGGCCACGTGACAAGGCTTTTACTAGGAGCTTTGTTAGGCCCACAAGTAAAAGACCACACAACTAGGCTTCTACCAGGAGCTTTGTTAGGCCCACAGGTAAAAGACCTCATAACTTGGCTTCTATCAGGAGCTTCGTTAGGCCCACAGATAAAAGACCAAACAACTTTATTTCTACCAGGAGCTTCGTTAGGCCCACAGGTAAGTTGTGTTACTACCAGGAGCTTCGTTAGGCCCACAGGTAGGTTGTGATTCTACTAGGAGCTTCGTTAGGCCCACAAGTAAACGGCATCCAGCTGGGTAATCACCATATAATCACAATTGTCATAGCACAAGGGTAAAACAACAAAATAGCTCACAAGTTAACATAATAAAAATACATAGTTCATTTCCAAGTGGTTGGATAAGACCTTTCAACATTCAAAGTATTCACAAAGCTTGTCACTTATCCAACTAATTCTCAAACATTTAAAAGTTTCCAAAACATATCTCAAACCACAAAATCAATGATAAAGCATCTTTAGAAATCACAATAATCCAATAACTTTATCAAATAACTCCCCAAGGATTAATGAAAGATGCTTATACAATTTCCAATCTAGCAAATCATGCATTTCCCCAAATGCAATATCAAATATAATGCATTTTCTCGTAAATAAATAAATACTAAGGTTTATACACAAAATCCTTTAGGAAAAGTATAATTTCACAATAATTTCCAAAATGTGTTTATAAACCTTAAAATAAATCTCATATGCAATTATGATTATTTTTCAAAAAATCCCATTAAGAAGCTACTTACCTGCAACCCGCTCAAAATCCTAATCTCCAATGCTCCTAGGAAATTAAATAGAACCTATAAAAGACATGAGCAAGCCTATCAAGACAAAATCATCTAGAACCTCAACTAACCCAAATACACTAATTGATATGGAAAATTAGATCTAATCACTATTAACATTTGGAATCCAAAATCCCTAAATTCTCACCATAGAGAAACCACCCTAAACACTTTTATAAAAAACCCTTAACTATTCCTCAAATAAATCCACCAAAATCAAAACCCATTTCCTTAATCACATAAATATTATAAAGGTTTCTCAGATTAAATCACATATAACACTAAGGTTACTTAGATTTGTAAAGAAACTGACAAAATATAAAAACCTCAAACTTAAAGTCCTTACCTTAAAATATTGGAAGCAAATGGAGCCTAGAAAGTCTCCTATAGTTTTTCTCCGATAAATCCTACCGGAATTCCGCCGGTAATTATAGTGGTTAACCGGTGAGAGAGAGAGAGAGGGAGTGAGGGAGTGAGAGTGACCGAATGAGTGGGAGAGAGAGTATGTGTGTGCTGTGAAAAAAAATAGAAAATGAAAGAGTGAGAGAGAGCTACGGTGAGGAGAGAATTCTAGAAGAAAAATTGTGTGGTGAGGGTGAATTGGGGTAGGTGGTCACGTGAGGTGGGGGTGGGCTTCTAGAGATTTCTTTTTGTTTTAATATTATTATTATTATTATTTGTGTTGGGCTGTTCCGGACGTTACAGGGATTGTGGTGGGGGAGAAGAAAAAAGAAAGGTAAGGGGGGTACATGGGTGGTGGGGGAAAAAAAAGAAATGGGGAGTGGGGTTTACGTGTATGGTGGCAAAAAAGGAGGAGTGGAAAAGAAAGAAGAAAAATAATTTGAAAGGAAAAAGATTAAATTGGTTTTATTTGTATGTTCACTTTTTTTTTTTTTGCTAAATATGAATTTTCATTAAACAGAAACAGCAAGACACAAGAAATCTCTAAACCAAGCCTCTTCAAGAGGTCTTGGGAGATTTTTAGGAAAATACACGATAGGGGAGCTAGGCAAAGGAACCAACTTAGCAAGTGTATGTGCTACCATGTTGGCCTCTTGAGTCACCCAACAAAAAACACTGAAACTAAACTCCAAGGCAAGGGATTTTACATTATCACATAACACTTTAATTCTCCACTCACAGCTGACCTGCTCTAAAACTAGGGCATTAACACAAACCTTTGAGTCACTCTCAATCACAATATTACTCCAATTCTCATTTTTGGCTAGTATCATGGCCCAATGTATAGCATAAGCTTCGGCTAACAGTGGATCTTGAGTCAAAATAGGTTTCACCCAAGCTTTAATCAATAATCCTTTTTTTTTGTTTTTTTTTGATATAATAATCCTTCTTCATTTCTAGCTATAGCAGCAATCATAGTAGAGGATGGATGGAGAGCCGCATCAACATTAATCTTAACACAACCCAATAGAGGAGGCTTCCAAACACACTCCTTAGAACTCATAGGACCAAACAAACCTGGGAGGGCCTGCCAGTGTTCAACCACTTTCATCTCAAGAGTTTTAAGCAAGACAAGGTGGTTCTCCGTACCTTAAAGGTGCACATTCCGATTCCTGAAGTTCCATATAGCTTCCAAAATGAGTGCAAACTGCATAGAAGCTTGTGAAGAAAGTAACCTTAATGAGGAATGTTCAGAGGTTGGCACTGGCGGGTTCACAACCAACTTATGATATTTGTTTGGTGCAAAGTATAGAATTGTGAAAATTTATTTATAGGATGTTTATGATATTTTTTATCATAAATGGTTTGTGTATATCTCTATTGCACACGCAATACACATTTCTCTATATTTTTTTATTACATTGTTCAAATTTTATAAAAATGTGTGCAAAAAGATGTGCACAAATCATGGCCTATTTTTTTTTTTATTAGTAGACATTAATTTAAATCACAACATAATACTTTATTTATTTATTACATTGTTAATTTTGTATTAGTAGTAAATATATTTTTAGCCTTGTATTGAGATATTTAAAAAAAAATGTTAATTACATAATGTATACTAATAATATATTATTTAAATAGGAAGACTACATTTTTTAAAATACCAACCAAACACAATTCCTTTCAGCATAATCACTTCTTGTAAATAATTTCAATATTTTACTAAACGTACTATTTTTAGCAAAATGCATTATAGAGAATGCATTCCCAAAATAAAGGATTCAAACACAGGCTTACTATTTTAGAGATTCCAAATTTATTTTGATTATTTAGTTGTTTTATTGGTATTTTGATCCATTTATAGGTCTGGGGTATTTTATTTTTGACAAATTTTCCATGTTTGTAATTATGTAGGTGAACGTAATAATTAAGTAAATAGGATGGATTGAATAGAATATAGATATTTTATCTCACTTTATATTTTATCAATCACAATTCATCACGAGTTTTTTTTTTTTTTTATAAAATAACTAAGATTTAAAATGGAAAAAAAAAAAAATTAATGAAGCATAAAATGAAATACAAAAAATAAGATAAAAGATATTTATTCGATTGAATATTGATTGTAGGGATAATGAGTATTAATTATTTATTTAAACTACTAATTACTGGTGACCATTCTAGTTTTAAAGGGTTGCCGCTTAAACAAACAGACCTCAATCTAGAGGTTGACTCTTTCTGACTTGAACATTAAGCGCTATTTGTGGGAAAGGGGTTTACAAAAAATCTAAATAGATTCGGAATAAGAGCTGTTCAGTTCATAAATGACAAAAGCAGTGATAAGTCATGTCCCCCACTTTCCCTACTTGACTTGTCTTCTCTTGTCCACTGCGACTCTTTCTTTGTTCCGTGAAGGATCGGAATTTCAACTATATAATCATGCAATTTATTAAGCTAACTTCATTTATGCTATTTCGGACTAAATTTCTTAAACCTAATGTTATTTACGTACAACTCAAAATTGAATTCAAACTGAGTAAAGCAGTGCCAGAACCCCATATATAAAAGTTGATGGGAACAGGGGCGGCTCTACATTGCTGCACACACCTGACTTTTTGAAAAATCAATGGAAAAAATTATTTTTATATAAATATTCTCTCCTTAAATAAAATTGTGAACACCCTCAAATAATTTGTAAACACCTTGATCTAATAAACCAATGCACCATACCCAAAAATAAAAAGTCCAAATAACAAAAAATAACTCAAATAACATCCACAATAACAAAATAAGGCCAAATAACAACACTTGTTTAAGCCCATAATAACAAAATAAGCCTCGAAAAATTACATTTTTTTTTTTAGTGATGTTATTATATTTAAGTTTTGTAATGAACACCCTGAAAAAATTTCTTAGAGCCGCCACTGGATGGGAATGAATGTAGGACTCCATATACGCGTCCAAGTCGCGTCCTAAAAGACAATGGTGGACCAATAGATGAGTATGGTACAAAAAGAATGGAATCAAAATGAAGCTTATGCTCTAGTCCAAAAAAAACTCATTTCGACTAAAAAATTATGTTAACAAATATGTTACTACCCCCCCCTCCCCAGCGCCGTTAATTATAGTGGCAAAAAACACATTTTGCTTTTATTAATGAATTACCAAACGAGCACTTAGACAGATGACCATTACTTAGAGACACATATGTTACCGTATTAAATGCATTTGTGGGATCTTTGGATCACATTCTCATTAATCTGCTTATAATTGTTATCATTACGCCACATATGTCTCACATTAACGAGTTAGGCGTGATGGACAAGAATAACGGTCACCCAAGATCTATATAAGGCCAATAGAAACTCTAAAGTATGGTATGAGAGATACATCTTCAAACTCTGTCATTTTGAGTATCGGCATTAGTTTTAACAAAAAAAAAAAAAATCAAAGAAGTTTTGGTGGGCACCACCCAGTGCTCCTCCGACTGAGTGTTCATTTTTCCAAGTTTTCCAAAGCTTTCTCGTTAGAAGATTGACCCATTGAGATTCTAAGCATCATCACAAATAATTTTAGATAATCCAGTCATCAAGATTTAATTCAATTGTCTACATAAAATATTAAATACACATAACTAGATTGTAACCCCATTCATTTGTATGGATGCATTTAAAAATAGATATAACTAGATGCATATTAAAATTCCTACCTAAGTTATATAAAAATATGGTCATAACTCTTGAAAATGTTTTGTAAGGTCCAATGGACATTTGGCCTAGTGATGCGTTATTCATTCCCCACCCTATTTGGCCGTGGGTTCAATCCCCCTCCCTCGACCCTCTTTCACATTCAAAGTAAACATAAAAACATAATAAATTATAAAAAAAGTCTTTTTATGTTTAGATTGAAATGGCAATTGGCACAAATTGAAGTGTATTTAAAATCTAAAGTCACTTTAACATCAAATTTAAAGGACATAATTAGAATCTAATTAGAATTTTTTTTGGAGATTCTACTTTAATATATTATATATGATTGCTAGCCGTGTATATTATATTATCGTACATTTTGAAGGGTATATCCGTATATATTCTGTTGTCGTCAACTTATCATTCATTTTGACCCAAAGCTTTGTGATAAGAGATTAAGAGGGTTCGAATTGAGAATATTAGTTATATATATAGTAGTTTCCATTTTAGAGTGTTATTATTATTAATCTTTCTCTGGGCTGTTGAGCACTGGCGGGCCTGAACTAAGGCAGAGTTCCATCTCTTGAATGAGCCGAGTTGAGTCAACCACAGGCCCACAAGTATATATACTTGCTAAGTTTGCACGCAACTTGGAGGATCTTGCCCAATTAATAGCCCTAGGACGTAACTTACCATATTTATTTCATTGCTAACTTGGCTTATACTATATCTGGAAATATGCTAGCTTATATTATGTTTGCAGAAAAGGGAAAGGAGAAGAGAGAGAGAAAAAATTTGTATTCCTCCTTTTTAGGTCTTGTTATAAATAATAGGAGAGAAAAGGCCAAAGGGAGTAGGAAAGCCCTTAAATAGGCTATAGAAGCAATTATATTCTGGTGGTTACGTCCTAGCTAGCATATTTCCAGATATAGTATAACTGTATAAGCCAAGCTAGCATATTTCCAGATATCTTAAAGAAACCACACAATTTATTTATCTATGCCACTATCAGGATTCCATTATTCCTATAAGGAGAAAAGAAAACCCTTTAAAAATTTGGTGTTAGGAATAAAGTTGAAATATTAACATAACTCAAAGAAACCACACATTTTTTTTATCTATGCCACATTGCCACTATCAAGACTCCATTATTCCTATTGGGAGAAAACCCTTTAAGAATAATGTGGTTTGTCGTTTAGTAACATTGACCTAAGTTAATTATTAAGGTAAATTATTCCAACCTCTCTTAAGGTTTAATTTTACAAAATGATATTTCCCTATAAAGTTTGTATAAATTCGACAGATAAGTCCATGGCTAACATAGTAACGGTCCTAATGGAATATCGCTGGTTTTTTATTATTATTATTATTATTATTTTTTTTTTACCCAAACTATAGAAGAATGACACCAGCCCTTTGAGGTTTGTATAAATAGAACTCTCCTTGTGAGCACACGTGTTCCCTCTAATCCCGAGGGATATCGAGATGATGGGTGAATGCCACCGTGAGGATGGGTGGAAAGAAAATAAAAAGAAAATCTTTCATATTTTATCAATGTTTTTTAATATTCAAAAGTTATAAAAGAAAAACAAGGATAGAAAATAATAATAAAGAAACTTTTAATGAGGAGAAAATAAGAGCTCAAATTCTTTATATAACAATTTATTATGTTTATAAAATGACCATAAAATTGTTCAACGACGTGAGTGTAAATAATGAGTTGGCTAGGTTTGTTTGTGGTATATGGGCATATTTACGTTTCTATTCCTAATAAGTTTAGCAGTGTGGACTTTGTTTGTCTTTCCTGTTTGTGTTGGTTGTTATCTTGTTTCATGTCACTCACTTTTTGCTTTTTGATTTGGCTCGTGTTTACGGAATTTGGGTGTGACAAATTGTGTGTTTTTAAACTTTTCTTTTACGTAAAAATAGTGAAAACTAAGAAAGGTCTTTTTTTTTTTTTTTTTTTTTTTTTTTTTTTTTTTTTTTTTTTTTATGAGAAAGCCCAAGAACATAAATTTTGTACCACAACTTTGAAATGACAACCTGTGAGTTGTGGACTATTACTTTATATAGACCCATTACTTTTTCTCCAATATTCACAGTTTGCCATTTTATAATTCTGATAATAGTTGTGTCACAAAAATTGTATCCCCATACTTTCTCATTTTTTTCCCCGCAATTTGTTGAAGCCATAAGTCATACAACAATTTCACAAAATATTTTATAACTACTAAAGTGTTAAATTGTGAATGATAAATAATAAAATGATGTTAATGGTGGATTCAAATGAGAAATAATAAAAAACTATCAACTCAACTGTTATGAAAAATATTATATTTGTAATATTACTCTTTGCAAAAGTGGCAAGAAAAACAAAACAGAAAAAATGCAAGATCTTATTAAAAGATGCAAAATTATAGAGTTTAGAATTTGCTTTTAGTATATTTTATAAGAATGAGTGTAGAAGAAGAAGATTAGAAAAAAGAAAACCTTAAAACAAGTAGTCTATATTCTTATAATGTAGCCATACATTCCAAGCACCACACTTACGTCTTCTTCGAGTACAAATAACTTACAATACATTCATCGAAAAAAAAAAACTTACAATACCATACAAGGAACTTCTTAAAAGTATTAAAAGTTCCATTCTTGATTCTTCACACAGTCATATAACACAGCCCTATTAGCCCTTTAATTTACCCAATACAGTATATATATTATATTACTAAGAGAGTGTATAGATAATCAAGGTATGCCTATGATGGGAAAGAAAGGGATGTAGAAGCTAGATGGTGCAAAGCCCCACTCCGGTGGCAGAGGCAGATTGATAGTCTTGGAAGAACCAAACTTGTTCATGATGTCCTTGCACTTCGCAGATTCTTTGGTAGAAGAGCAAGATGTGGAAAAGCTGAGAGGAGTGGAGATGGTGTAGGAGTTAGGCTCGTGGGTTTTGATAATTTTGGATACCAAGTTTTCCTTTAAGGCATAGAGCTGTGTTGGACCCCCGAGAAGCATGGCATGGCAATTCAGTGGAGAAGAAGATTTTGGAGTTTCTGAGGGAAGCTCAGCTTCAAAAGAGCCATCATCTTCTGTGATTGCCGTAGCAGACTTTTTAACTCTATCACACTTCACAAAAACCTTGATGCCTGAAACAAAATATGTGGAGCATAGAAAGTTTAGCTACTTAAGATTAGAGCTAATCAAGTCAGTCAATGAGTCAAAGTTGGTTAAATTCACAGATATTTTGCTCCGTAGCTAAAATGGTAACGACCTTTTAAAAATTGTGAACATATATTCACAATATGTGGACATAATCTCCACACCTAAATAGTGTATATGGTGTTGTGAAACAAACATAACCCTCACTAAAATAGTAGTGTCCTTGCAGTTTTAATGCAATATATTATATAACTTAGCGAAAGTCTTGCTGGATAAATGCAAAACATGCACTATATAATGTTACGGTAACACATGCCATAATTTCCCTAGCTAAATTACTGAAGAGATAGCAACATAAGATTATTTTGTTTTGGACTTTAAGCATGTAAACCGGAGGGAAATATAATTTAGGACAAACCCGAGAGGACATCATTGTGAGTGCAATCATGGCAAGAGATCTTGCCCTTCACAACATGGCCTGTTGAAATCTCTATTCTTGCAAGAACCAATATAAGGAGAAGTGCTGTGATCAACTTAGGTAACGCCATGGAAGCAAAGACTGAAAAAAGATGAATGTGAAGTTTGAAGATAGAAGATAGCAATATTAGAGCTCATTAATATAGGGACTATGAACACGACCATGTACTAATTAATGAAGGGCCCAAGGATCTGTTAAGTAGTTGGTTCTAAAGAAGTGCATTTATTTCACTTCCCTAAAGTTTACGAACAGGTTCATAGCTTCGAGAAGCCCTTTTCAGCATCAGATTTTATTTCACAAAATGAATGGACCACAATATCATTGAGGTTGGTCTCCAAATTAAGAAAAGTTTTCATGACAATCTCACCTAAAGTTAACGGGTTAACTGTTTATCTCACACTTTATAATACACACTACCTACACCTACACCTACACCTAGATAGTAATATCACGCACATACATTATGAATATATATTCACAATTTGTGAATATTAATATTCACAAATTGTAAGTATATATTTATAATTTTTAAAGGAAAATGATATTTTCACACTTATTATTGTTATTTCCGCACCATTTGATGTGGAAATAATAAATAGTAGTTTAATTATTGCACTATTATTTGTTATTTTCACACCAAATGGTGCGGAAATAACAATATTTGGTGTGAAAATAACATCACCATTTTTAAATAATATGAAAGTATGTTATGAAGTGATGTTAGACGATCACCCTTGCGTTTAAATAAAACAAATAATAGGATAAAAAGAAAGGTAAAGGATAAAGAAATCTTTTCCTCATCTATGTTACCTTAAGCATTGGTTGGGACTCTCTCTCTTTCTATAGCCCTGTATGGAAATATCCCTTTCCGTTTCCTTCTTTTAGCTCATAGTAATTGCTAAAACTGTAATCCATTTCCTCTCTGTGGAATGTATTACTATCACCACGTACATGTATATCATCTTAGGCAGATTTCCATGATATTAAAACAATTAGTTATATAATTTTCACCATGCATACACTATTTCTTAGTCTATCTTCAGGATACACTAGTCAAAACACCTAAGCGATTTGAAGCACCGAAGCATTTAATAACTATCACATGATCATCAATTGCATTGGACAACTAGACAGAGGAAAACTTTCAATATGACATTAACTACTCTGAAGCATGGCAGATGATTGTGTCCCTTGCTTCTAGGTCAATATTCAGATGATGAATAATGTAATATCCCTTGGATGAAATTGTTGTGGTTGTAGTTTTTTGTTGTGTTATATTTCCATCAAAAGTACGTAAACAGTGCTATAAATCAGGGGAAGATCAAAGAAGTCGAAGGAGGGCATCATCGATCAGCAGTTCACCACTGGCAAATGAAGGAGACACCTTCCCCAATTTCTACGAGATTTTAAAGATACCTGGCTTTCTATCCAACGTCTGACATCGGACATTAATCAACATTAATAACATTGTACATCTTTGCAGGAAATTTTGTAATTTCTCCGGGACCAATAAATGAAAGTAGTGTATAACTGTATATTAGTGGAAAAAACCTTTCAATTCGGTAGGTAAAGATGTCCCATGCAGACTCGAGATTGGTGACCAACTCACCCTCCTCACTTTTAAAATCTTTAAAGATTTTATTTATTAAATCCAACGTTGTATAAATTATTATATTATTTAAAATTTTAAATAAAATAACATTTATATATCCTCGAACATTCGTTTACCCAAACTCGGACAAAAGAATCTACACTAAGACCAAATGAGCAGCACAGATACAACTGAATAAACTATATGCAATGATACGTGTAAGCTTCCCCTACCATTTTTTGAGCTAGACTGAAAAATAAAGGGACCCTTTTAAATTAGTCATGCTGAGATGTTTTTTAAGCTTTCCTGTGTACAGAAGGACAATTTTTTTTTTTTTAAGCTAGATGCCCAAGTTTGGCTTTAAAATTATTGAAGTCAGTCTCTTAAAATTTAATTCATTATTATAGCTTAGGCATATTAGTTGATTTATTATAACAAATACTTCCAATCCAAAAATTTAGTTCAAAAGTGCCAACAAATTAATTCATGTAGCAAGTTCCTTGAGATAGTAAAAAAAAAAAACATTTCCAAACCCTCTAAATATATTATATATCAAACTCATATCAGTGAATTCAGTTAAATTTTAGAGATGCTATCTCAAAGCCATCTCATTTATATTTGAAAACTTCAAACGGATTGCAAACTCATCCACTTATCTTACCTTACCATGTGCAAGTCAAACGGGTCAATTTAATCTAAAATTAAACTTATAAACTATTATTAACTAAACTTAAGCATATGCACTTCAAAATTTTCAATAGTATAATCCAAATATAATCAAGCATTACAACTACTCAATTATCACAAAAGTTCATAATATTTGAACAACTAAAAACGTACTGAAAATCCAATGTAACCTTTTAAAATGTTTTACCTAAAATATTTTTAAGTTCTAACCGTCCAAAAGATATTTGGGAATTAAAATACTCTTCTTCTATTTTATGTATAACAACCAAACCCTTTTCTTATTCCCTAAAATAGTTCTTCTAGTTTTACTTGTTAGTTGTCACTACCCATATTTTCAATCATTCACCAGCATCAGATTGACATTTGGGAAAGCTGAACAGCCTTGTAGGGTGCAAAACTAGATCGGAAATGTGAACAAGACTTCCCAATTGCGACTAAAAATTCGAATGAATTAAAGCCGTAAGTTTAGAGGAAGAAATTTAAGCACTGCACTCGTGTCTTGTTGTATCCAGATAGCTCAGTTTAGTAGGGGGTTTTTTTCACTAAGTGATTTATAGTATGACTTTATTGGTTGAATCGGGTCCTTTTCCATAACTTGAAATAAGTCTGCTACGATATGAACATATGAGAAAGGAAGGTCATTATGGGAAATGATTGGTCCAGTGCACAGGAGCACTGGACCTGTTGAGATCTTGACACGTGTCTAGTTTTTGTATACGTGTAATGATCTTAACGGGGCCAGTGCTCCTGTGCACTAGACCCAAACTGCTCTCTTGTCCCGAAAGAAAAAAGACAAGGTGCCATTTTGAAAGGTTCTATGCTGAGTGCAATAAATAGAGATTTTGGTACAAGCTACTATCAAAGTAGGAAAGTGTAGTTTTTTTTTTTTTTTGGTTGTAAACTAGGAAAGTGTAGTTAGTCTAACCAAAGAGAGGTGATAGCAAGAGCATCACGTGAGAAACAAAAGCATTTGCTTTGTCTCTATGATAAAGAGCAAAATCAAAAGGTTAATGTGTGTTGTTCGAAGATGATTGCTTTATTATTTATTAATAAAGCCAACCAAAAGTTTAGGCCTATTATTATTTGAAGTATTCTTGGTGTATGTCATCATCATCATATATTTCTTTCTTTTTTTGCAAATTGTATATCTTAGTTTAACTTTGGTGCAGTTGAGATATTCCCCATAAACTAGTATCAAAATTTTGTTAGCCATGTTTTTTCAAAAAAGAATATTTTCAATTAAATTAATAGAAACTCTAAAGAAAATTCTTATTATCAAAGTTGAAGGGGGAAATTATCAAGTTTTTAAATTTATGGGATTGATACGTTCACAATTTTAAAAGAGAAGATATGGATTTAATTGAGGAAATCCTGACAGCTAGATATAGGTTTTTCGAGGAAACTCAACCTTCCTAAAGTCTTAAAGATTACAAATATTTTTATGATTAACCAGATCCTTTCATTTACAGAATTGAAGAGAAATTTATACAATTTCATCTAACTTCTAAAGTAGTAAAATAGGACACCACTAACTAAAAACAATGAACCACTACATGGTCAAACTCAACAACATACAAAAATACTCCTAAAAATCCTAACAACTTGATAACAAAAGATAAGAATCAATTGATTGAAAAACAACACTACCCAACATCCATGTCTATGCCAAATTTTGCCAATTACTCCAATATGCACTTACTGGTGCCTATACATGGGACCTCCAAATATCCAAATATTCATGCACGTAACAGATACATTGCAACTGCAACATAGTTAATGGAAAGAAAGCGCAATTACATTTTTTTTTTTTTTTTTACATTTTTTCTCTTTGCTAGAAGATATTTGTCATCATTCACAACCGAACTATTTAGTCTCTTTTGTTCTGTTATATATCCTTTGGAAATGGGTTCTGTTTCACGTTCAATTTAATATGTGTTGTTAGATTAAGGACTAAAAAAATGGTTAATATTAACAAGCACAATGCAACTACAACCTAGTTAATAACAAAGAAGTATTTTTACATTTTGCTCTTTGCTAGAAGATGATGTTTTTCATCATTCATAGCCGAACTATTTTGTCTATTTTTTCTTGTTATATACTTATATATCCCTTTGGAAATAAGTTCTAGTTCAGGTTCAATTTAAGTGCTACAAAATGGAAAAAGAATTTTTTTAATTTTTTTTTTCCCTAGGTAAATAGTGGAGAGGAGCAAGGGAGGATTCAAACCCCAAACATTGTACACCACAGGGTACCAATCTCTTGCTAGTTGCTATTACTTGGTGTGTTTGGATAGAGGGAGATGAAGGGAGAGTAGAGGAGAAAGTAAGAGAAGATGGCTGAAATATACTAAAAATTAGTACATTGCATAAACTTTTTCCGTTACCCTCTTCTTCTCTCTCTCCTTTCCCTTCCGTCCCAAACATACCATTAGCTAATTACCAGTTTCTGGGTATTTAGGTCCTTTCCCTTCCGTCCCAAACATACCATTAGCTAATTACCAGTTTCTGGGTATTTAGGTATAAAAAGACAGAGGAGGCCTTGTGGAAAGGCCAATTGAGTTGACTTCCTCTTAGCAGTTAGCACCCATAAAGCTACGGTGAGTGAAATTCAACTAGGAGCACATTGGGTCGAATTCGAAACCTTTTCAACGCTAGCAGCAGCATACATAAGCCTATAGAAAACCTTTATACCAAAGACAAATAGGTAAGCAGAAATCGGATCTTTTTGTCTAAGCCCCCTCATCCCTTCGTAATAATCAAACAATCTACCAACCCATTAACAATTCTGTCAAGGTAGGCAAAGACTTTTAGCAGTCTATAAGAAGTCACATTCAATAGAATCACAGGCCTTCGGATATCAACCACTCCTATAGTCCTATGAGTTGGGTTAGTATTAGCATCGGATCGGGCTTTACATTTGATTTAAGCTCACGGGCTGGTATGCTATTTAAGCTTGGATTAGGAATCTAAGGTTGACCGGGTTTGCTGGGCTTAAGTTTAGGTGGGAATAGCCAAATAGGTTGCCCATAATATTGCTAAATGGGTCTTCTCTCTCTCTCATCTTCTCTTTACTTCTTCCTTTTTATTTTCTTTTGGAAAACTGCATGATTCCTAAATATAATTGGGGGATTGAGGGACTGCAAGTTCTGAGCAAATCAGACAATCTTTTAGACTGGAACTTCAAATGTCTGCATAAGCCAATCTATCTCCAACCAAAACTTTAACATGCTGAACAATAGCTTCCTCACTGCAAGTACTACTACTTGGCTTCTGGCATTCTCTCCCCTTAAGTAAAATCTCTAGAGTTAACCTGTATTACCTGTATTACAAGATTACTGATCCCCTGGAGTCAACGAATCTAAATCAACAAATAACATCCTCAAACATTATTGGTGTAAAAGAAAGATTCAAAACAGGGCACTCCAAAAAAAAATGAGCGGGGAAACTAAAACAAAATTTACTATCCCACCCTTTTGCAGTGCCAACTATGCTTAGAGATTTCATTCAAAGCAAGTAACATATTCGTCCTCCTCAGTATATACTAAATTTCGAAGTTAACCAATTCAGGAACCTTATCACCTCAATGAATACCATAGTAAGTCGCTTTGAAGTGTTCTGATGGGAACCAAGGTGGGCCTAGTCTTAAAGATCCTTTGTAAGTTCCAGATGGGCCAATTACAAGATCGATCTTGGCTTTCTTGGGTGAGTTTTCAAATTGATTGTGGGTTCAAGGGATTCCATTCCGCGGGTTCATATCATGTTCATTTCTCATTGAAGTATTACTTCAATCCAACATTCTGCCAAGTGCCAACTGTTCCATCATATCAAGGATTGCAGAACTCAAAGGGGTAGACCAGACCATAATCAACAATTACAGGAACTCATACTTCCTAAAAATATGAGCTTCTCTTTCTTCCACTTCAGATAAAAAGCTTCTGTATGAGATGCAAAACGAATGAGCATAAAAAAAACATATAACCACTATCCATGGGAGAACGCCGCTGCCACCGCCACACATTCATTTTACTTCAAAAGAGACCATCCTGGTCACAAATGAAGGTCCAGGCTCCACAAACAGACTACTAATTAGTCCACAAATTCTAATTCACTAATCATAGTCTGTGAGTGGCAATCTCAAATCCATATGAGGTTGACAAGCAAAGCCATAATGCAACCATATGATACATAGCATTACCCTGCTTACTTGAAGATTGAAGTCCATGACATCTTGAAAGCTATTAGCTTTTACAAATACCCCACCCTTCCTTCTCCAGTGGTTCACCCGCAAGAAGACATCAACTGCAAATGTTCTTTTCTGGGTCTGCAGCAGGGGTAACAGACAATTTCCAAAACTTCTCGGCCTACCCAGCACCAAGAACTCTTCAAGAAGACAACTGTTGCAAAAAGGAACTGCAGTGCAGAATCATTGAGTGGAACATTGAGAAACAAAAAGATCCTTTGGTGAAACATCAACAGTGACATACGAAAAATGGATAAATAACTAAACCCTTCAACTCAGTACATTGTTTCATTATTCGTAGAAGCAGCCCCTTGCCCCAAAAATTACTGTTCTTCACTAAATGCCATAACTAGTTGAATTCCTGTCAAGCTAACCTGAGCTATATGTATTAGTAAAAACCATGAACATGTAATGAACATATGAAGATTGGCCATGGAATCCCAAAAATGCAAATATGCTTTGAAGTTGCCAAAACACAACTGAAGTAATTAAGGATACACATAACACACCAGTTGAAGTACACATTGTTATCTCTCAAGCATTTGCACAATTAGGTATAATGAACAAACTAAAATCCGACTTCCATTCAAATTGAAGCAAAGAACACAGCAAACGTCTGTGACTTTTACAAGTCACAAACTTGACTTGGCCAATGATAAACTTCTGTATTTCATACTTTGAGACTAGAAATTACATGATAACCCCTTAAGAAAAGAAGATAGTGGGGGAAAAGATTAAAACTAAAGACATAACAAACACAAAAAGTTATGTGTTGTGTAAATTACTTTCAGAGTTTCTTTTTGTTTGACAAGTAAGTTGGGAGAGTGCCTACAAGTAATCTACATCTTTATGCACAAATATGGAGAAAAAAACTATTACACAATAGGTTGATATATGTTAAAACCTAAATCTTTACATGCTACAATAACAGGAGTAGAGTAAAGAAAAATATGAATCTTAAGTAAAGGGTTCCACACTCCTCAACCAAAAACCGGAATGAATATGTAGGGAACTTTTCTAAAGAAGAGCCCTTTGAACTCGCTTCTAGACAGTAAAACCTACGGACAACTAATCCCACCCGCCAGAACATGTTGCCGGGTAATCTTCAAACTAAAGATTGAAATCCAAATCCTCAGCCTTCAAATTTCCTTTATCCAGACGAACCATTAGTCAAATATCCATCTTTAGAAAAATAAAACATAGTTGATGAACCTAAACTTCTGCCTTCATACCAAACAATCAAAAAATAAATAAAAATCTAACATACAAAAGCCAAATTTTCTTGTCATTTCTTGCACTTTTTTTTCTCACCTACCAAACTAAACAAAAAGAAGGAACAAGATTTGAAGCCATTCACAAGTCGGAGCCACAGCTACCTAAATTTCTCTCTAAAATCAAATACTTCTTGATACTTAAACCAAACACTTACACTTTGCACAAATTAATTGTCAATGAGACAATAATATTAAATATAAAACTAAAATAAAAATAAAAATAAAACAGATTTAATTATCAAAAATAAAAGATAAAACAGATGTTCTTCTTTTTCCCAGTGAAATTGCCGGGAAATCGAAGTCCTCAATCAAGGAAACCTGTTTGGCGCCACACAGCATTGCGAACCTGGCGGAGATCTCTCCCCTTGAGAGTCCTCCCGGCGCCTTCGAGCACCGAGAACGCCAGCATCGGCGACTGCGCTCTCGCAACAATCTCGTGTGGTGGCAACATCTCACCGTCACCGCCGTCATCGTCGTCGTTGATTACGTCGTCGAATTCATGGTACGTCCGCATCGCCGCCGCCCGAGACATGAGCGGCACGTTCACCGGCGCCGACTGGTACTTGACCGAAGAAGGCAGCGGCATTCGGTCAAGCGGCGGTTTCGGAATCAACGGAATCATGCGCGAGGAGGAGGAGGACGACGAGGACGAGGACGAGGCGGAGGTCTTCTGGTAAAAGTGCGAGACATTTCGGAGCGTCGGTGAAGACGCTTCGTTCTCGGGAAGCGCCGCGAGGATGCCGAAACCGTTGTCTGGCTGAGCGAAACTCTTTTGGAGGTGGTTGAGGTGGCGGGTGGTGGAGGAGGAAGAGGCGGAGGGAGGAGCGGTTGAGTGGTGTTGGTTTTGGTTTTGTTGTTGTTGGTGGTTGTCCGGTTCGGAAAAGTCTCCGGTCCAGAACACGTCGTCTTCGTTGAGCTCGACGGCGGCGTTTGAGGTAGAGGAGCTAGGGTTTTCGTGAGACGCGTGGGGGAACGCGCCGAGGAAGCGTTCGCTGGGCGAGATTTTTCGGGGTCTGAATCGGGTCGGGCCGTTGAGCTCCATGCGGGATTGGGTTGCTCCGGTTTTAGAAGGTTGTAGCGTTTGTGAAAGAGTTTGTAGCTTCCACAACTGAATGAATGTGTGAGAGAGAGAGAACGGTGGAGAGTGAGAGGTGGACAGCGTTAAAAGCTAATGAGAATATGAGATACATATAAATCAGGTATATGAGTAGACACATTGTACACTTCATGTAGGAGCTGTAGAATATGCTGACCGTAGATGTTATGGAAGTTAGGGAGGTGAACGGTGTTGATTGTATGCAGTGAAGATTTGATTTACAGTGAAAATAGGAGTGTGAGTGAAGTGGTGGAAAATCCGGGGATAGGATTGGTCAGGTAAGTAATGACATAAACGTGGGACAACTGTGAGGCAGAGAAAGTCGGTTCCTTTTTTTTTTTTGATGAATGGGGTTACTCCGGGTGGGACCCATGCAAAGATCTTGATTCTAAGATGCTCTTGCTTGCTGGCTTGCATTGGCATGTACACAGACTGGTTCGCCTTCGCCCACTTTGTAGCTATCATGGATCCAATCGGAAAACGGATAATGACACAACTTGAACCTAGCTCACTGCTAAAATTCACTAAGGTCTTCTCTTTTTCTTTTGTTTTTTCTGTTGAACAAAGAAAAATCAATGAACTGACAAGAAAGGAGGGGGACAGAGCCCACACCATCAATCTCTATAGAGCTGTCACTCTGTCAAGCCAATTAGAATTTTTTTATTAATAAAGTGGTCTTTTACATAGGTAAATGAGGTTACGCATGAGGTGTGTTATATATATACATCATCTAAATATTTTTATTGATCTGTGGTGTGTATAAACAATATGTATTTGTAGTATACAAATATCATTATCCTTACATTGCAAACACCCTTGAAAATAGAATAGTTAATTTGTCTAACCATATATAAGTTTCATTTGTAGATTATGCATGGGGCAAACATATAATCAACTTTATTTACATTTTGAGGCACGACAACTAGTTAGTAAGATTCGAGCATTATCAACGAGATGTCCATATGTTGTGAAACCTTTGTTCCTTTTATGCAAATCCCCCAATAGCTTGTGGGTCATTGTTTTAAAAAATGGCCTATGTCGAGTGATAATTGAGATACTTGGATGGTTGGCATGAGATTTGAGTCAACTTCCTTTGGGACAAAATTGTCTTGTACTGAATGTCACTATGATCTGACTTTTAGAGTCCTAGATGATGATTCCAACAACTGCACAACCTATTAACCTAGGTGTTTGAAATGAGTCAATATCCATTTTACATGGATTGAGACATGGTTCATGAAGTTAAAAATAAAAAAAAATAAAAAAAATGTAGGGTAAAAAGGTATAATAACAATAATTTAAAAAGTTGTAATTTTTTTTTTTTTTTTGATTCAATGGTTGAGATTAAAGTTAACTTTTCAACTTTCAAGTTTCAATCCTTAAAAAATGATTACATGGTGCAATAGACCTAGCTATTGCACCAAATCTCAATCCATTTTACCTTATATTTCCTCTGATGGGGGATGCCACTTGTCCTCAGTCGTGCATGAGACTTGTAAGGCTAATGGAGGTTTAACCAATAGCAAGATTTGTTTATAGTCATCTCACAACTTTGTACTAAACTTAACTTATGCTTGATTAGAAAGATGAAAAAGTGAGAGAATACAAAATGTTGAGAGGATTGAAAATATTTGTGTTTTCCATCACTTGTGTCTGATTGGGATGATGCAAAAGATGGTTTCTACTCATTTACTATTATGCCATGTTACATAAAAAAAAAAGTCATTTAAAATGAGAAAGGGCAAAGATTTCTTTTGTCTTCAATGCCCTACACCTCCACTTAAGAATTATGTGGGCCAGAGTGGAAAACTATCAGGCCCCACCAGGTATTATTTCTCTCCCCTCATTTTTTTTCTTCCCAACCAAATGCCATTTGCTTATCTCTTTCCTCTCATTTTCCTTTCTACCCCCTCCTTGTTATCTACCCAACCAAACAAAACCTTAATTATATTTGGTATGAACAACAATATTTGGTTCATACCAAATATTCTAGGTCATAATAGAATAACTTGAAAGCCATTAAGCTCCAACTTGCTTATTGCCAAAGTCCTCTTGATCCTAGGCACATTCTTGAACTTTCACCTTCTGTACAGTCCACACTACGTTTACAGTAGTGCAAGACCTAATGAAAGAGCCAAGAAATTATTTTGGATGGGCTAGAAGGATGATGTAAATCTCGACGATACAAAATAATTTTATTTAATAATAATAATAAAAAAATTGTACACATAGTTGGAGACATAATAAACCTTACCCCTTAATGAGATAACGAAAAAACCTATTTTAAATTTTCAAGTTCCAATCAAATCTCAAATCACTCAAACAAAATAGTCACACCCCATATCAAATTTGTATGTGAATCAACAAAAATAAAATCTCAAATCATTGTGTCACTCTCACTTATATAAGCAACCTACAAGATAAGCTTTCTTAAAGGAAATTGAGATAATTTAATGGGAAAATTCTCAACTATTCAGCAAATAAATTAATGGTATGATATATCTTCTTCATTACAACTTTCTCAATTGAATTTTCCCAACCACTTGATGCTCTTTGTTTTTTTTTTTTTGCTAACATATTTTTTTTTTTTTTGCAAAAAAAAAGGGACTCGCAGGTGCGTTCATTGTCCCGACCCACTTAAACTCGATTTTGACATGGCGTAGGGCACATCTGGGCAATAATGGGGCGTACCACTACCCGAACCCACAACTTCCGGACTCGCAGGTGTGATGGGTCACGAGGGTTTCCTTTTGCTAGGACATATCTTGTTCCATACATTTTTTCTCAATTATATTGTCCTAATTTGGTGCTCTCTTTAGATCTCTTGATGTGTCCCATCAGGGCTTAAAATAAAAAAGTCAAGGCACTCTTTAAAGATACATAAAAATGCAGGGACCTCCCCAACAATTAACAAAAAAATTCCCTAACCCGTAAAACCCTAATCCCACTCTTCATATATAAAGCCAAGATCACTGCCTTCGTCTCTCTTTGCCATTTCGTCTCGAAGCCAAAGCCGCACTCGCCAGCCCAACATTCACTGTCGTATTCTCTCTCTCCTGTTTCTCATCTTCTCGAATCAGCCATGGTAAGCAAATCGAAACCCATCTCTAATCTCTTCTGCAAATCAAAACCCTATTTTTTTATTCTCTGTTTGGTTGCCGAGAAATTCTATCTGTTAGGGTTCTTAGAAAAACTTTGAAAATGAGAAAACAAATTGGATTTTCCCCCATTCGATTGGTTAAAGGAGAATACAAATTAGTTGCTCTAGTTTGCCAGGAAAACAGTTGGTAAAGCTGAAGGCTTTTGTATAATTATGCTGTTAAATTCAGTGTTTTATAACTGCAATGCTTAGCCTATGTTGTATAATCCATGAAATATATAGTTTTTGTATGCTTTTCCAGCCTCAAAATGCTGATTTATACTCATTGAAGTGCACTCTGTCACATTTTCTGATAATTAAGTTTTGTAAAGATGAATACTGATGATGCCAATCTGTTAGTATCGTCACAATTGCTAAGTTCTTTCAATGTTTTATTGTGTAGACATGGTTAATGATTTAAAATAATGTTTGGGTAAAACTTAGGTACATTTGCTTAGTTTAAGTTCCTTAGTTCAAATACATTAGGTTTCTAGTTGAATTCAAATACATTGAATTTAAATATTTTTGGAAAAGATAACATTGTTTGTGTTTCATTGGTTAATGCAATCATGTATTTGAACAATTGAGGAACCTAATGTACCTAACCTAAGGAACTGTACTTAAGTTTTACCCATACTGTTTTTCTTTAGTTGGTAATTTGAGGGATGATAAATTAATTTTCCCTTTTTTCTAAATTTTGATGGGGTTTTATAGTCGAGGCGAAAGCAAAGGGAACCAAAGGAAGAGAATGTGACCCTCGGGCCTGCTACGCGTGAAGGAGAACAAGTTTTTGGTGTGGCTCACATTTATGCATCCTTTAATGATACATTCATTGTAAGTATCATTATTCATTTTTGTAAAGAAGCTATTTGTTTCTTCCCCAATTACAATGTTTGGAGTTTGGTTTTAAATGAATTTTTATTGCTTGAAAAACACAGCATGTGACTGATTTGTCTGGAAGAGAGACACTTGTTCGCATCACTGGTATGTCTGATCTTCTGATTCTCTAGTTGGATGCCAATTTTTTACTTTAATTGTATTTTAAGTCATAATTGCTTGACAAAAGTTTGTTCTGTTCTTACATCATTTGCTATTGCTAATTTAAAATTTCTATTTCTCTCTGTAGATCTCTGTGCATATTGTTAAACAACAACAACTAAGCCTTAGGGTGCGTGTGTGAACCGGGGGGGTGGGTGACCTATTGTTTGGAGTACCAGTAGTTATAATTTCCCCCCTATCAGTGGCAATTTTTTTGGGGAGGGGTGGGTGGGTTTGAGGTTGTTTCTTTTGGCTAGTTGTTGAAGTTGGGTGTGTGTTGCCTTTCACACAGTTTTTTTACTTACGGAAAAAAATCTTTCTGATGAATGTTCGCTCTCACTTGCAAATAATTGCTATTTAGTGCGTGAATTTTAGTCTCACTCATATCAGTAAGGGCATCTAAGCTAACATCTAGAATAATTGCCATGTAGCGTGTGAATTTGTTTCGCATTTGAAACCTTAGCGAAATTTTAAAAAATGAAATTCTTTATGTTCGTATCTTTTTTTTATTGAGTATAATTTCCTTGTGTCTGTCTGATTCAAATTTCACTTATAGTTCCTCATAAAAGGTGAAAATGAATCTTTAAAATGTAGGTGGTATGAAGGTAAAGGCTGATAGGGATGAGTCTTCACCATATGCGGCCATGCTTGCAGCACAGGATGTATCACAGAGATGCAAGGTTTTCCTTAAGTTTTTTTTTAATTTACTACTTCCTTCTATAATTATTTATTTGGAATTGAGCCTGGATAAAAAGGTTTTTGGATGCCAAGAGCCTTGTAGCTCAGTTGCATTGCTTTATCTCCTTTATTAGGAGAAGCAGGATTCAAATCCTCCCTCTCCCATTGCTGTAACTATTGAATTATAAAAAAAAAAGGTTTCTGGATTTTGTTATATGTTTCCCTTTAGTGTTAGTTACCTTGAACAATTGTTGTTCAATCCTACGCAGGAACTTGGCATCACTGCTCTTCACATCAAGCTCCGCGCTACCGGAGGAAATAAAACCAAGACACCTGGACCTGGTGCTCAGTCTGCACTCCGAGCCCTTGCTCGTTCTGGAATGAAGATTGGTCGCATTGGTAAGGCTCTTACTATTTGAAATGCATGCAATGTAAGCATCACATATGGCATTTTTCTTCTACATAGTTATGTTTGTTTGTACGGCATAATTACCTGAGTGGAGATGTGGACTTTGTAAATTTCTTGTATAATAAGGATTTTTGCATATGTTATTGCAACATAGGATTCATTTCTAGTTCAGGCTTTTTCAGTTCTGCCTTGGTTTTACCAGTTCTCTGCTTTTCTGGGTCTTTCTTTCAGCTATCTGAGAAATTCTTGGATTGGACTATAAATATCCATCCCAGGAAAACAGAGATTTCTTTTTAAAATCTAGAACCATTTAACTTGTAAAAAAAAATCTAGAACCATTTAATAACCTATTGGAATCATAATGTGGCCTTGAATCTTACAATGTGTTTAATGTTCACAGAGGATGTGACTCCAATCCCCAGTGACAGCACTCGAAGGAAGGGTGGTAGAAGAGGTAGAAGACTGTAGGCTACTTCTTGCATCGATCATCTCATCATTCAACTTTGGGTCTCTGGTTATGTGGTTGCTTGGCTACATCCTGGAAGGTTTATTAGTTGGCATATTTATGTAGTTTTGGGAAATCGTTGACTTTTGCTTTATATCAAGCGTAATGTAGAATCAGAAAGGTGTGCGATTATCTATGGAATTTGTGTTTTGCATAAATGAATTTTGTTTGACGCAATGCTACCAATGAGTTTTAGTTTTTTTAATGCTTAATCCGGGCTCCAATTGTGCGAATTCATCATTTTGACACATGCAATACTTATTGAGATTATTTGTAGATGATGATTTGGAATGTCCTGTTAATATTTTATGCCCGTAGTCTTATGGGATGCTTCATCCATTAGCCTAGAGTTCATTTGTAGTCTCTTTGAATTTGGATAATTATAGTAGTGATTATCATTAATGTGGCTTTGCTTACATCCATGGACTCCGCATGGGATAGGTGCCCCTTTTGCTTAGCTTCTTCTATTCTCGCAAAACTCATTGGTGATAATTTCATCACCCGTAAGTGGAAATATAGTTTGAGCAAATTTGAGTTATCAAAATGATCAATTTCACACTGGTATTGTATTGTCGCAAATTTTCACAATAGTCGCCAAGCTGGTACGCTTGAGCCCATATATCCTCCTGTTTCGTTAATCTCATACCCAATCAATCAGCTGCCTAGGTCCCAAAATTACAATTATTTTACCCAAAACAACATATAAACCAAGCCCTAAAATTACGCTCTTTCAATTCGCTACTTAAAGCCCCCTCAACAACAACATTGTGAGTGGCGTCGCAACGTTGCTGTTGGATTTGTCGAGGGATTTGTGGCCTCGACGAAGGCTTTGGCAGCAAGATCTACAACATCATCCAGTGGTGAAGATATAGATGAGATGAGATGAGATGAGATGAAGATGACAATTCACACAAACTTGGAAGCGTGTAATTTGTAGTTTTGCCTGTTTTTTTTTTTAATTAATTTATTTAGAGTTTTCACTCTATTGGAATCCTGACTCCACCATTGGGAGGGTAGGGTGTAGAAAAACCAATGAATCAATCTGACCAACCTCCATAGCCTTTGGCCAACGTTTGTTTTGGTTCCTAACAAAATTTGGGGTTTTGATCTGGAATAAGCTCAGGGAATTGTTAGTCAAATTCTAGCAAATTAAAATTGAACTAAATTAGAATTACGGTTCTTCCCCTTCAGTTTACTGAAAGCACTCAACCCAGCTTTAAGAAGTAGCAGAGCATGTAGTTTATAGGCTTATAGCTATTGTTGTATCATTCATAAAGATAAGAAAATTTCATTACTTACTTGGTGTCTTGTACCAGCCAAATGGCAAAACAGAACAACTGCAGCTACAACAAGAATGACTTTGTGGTTTCCATCTCTAGTTGTCAATATTATAAGGCCTGCAGAAAGAGTACAGCTGTACTAACAAGGTCACCCTTCCTTAAGATTCTATACGGATAAAACACCCTATAAATAGAGCCTTTCTATTAAGCCTAATTAAGCAGCTCATTGAACCACATTAGCCATCATTAAAATACCACATAAGCTTTTCCTTTCTTTGTACCTCAAGTTCCAAACATGGCCTCTAAAACTTTCACCATGAAATTCTTCTCACTACTAATTTTTTCAAATGCCATCATCCAAATGGCAGTAGCTGGAGACCCAGACATTCTCTCTGACTTCATAGTCCCCGCAAATGTCACCAACGTTGATGGAAATTTCTTCACTTTTAGTGGCATGCGTGCCCTTGCCAAGGGAGGCCCTCCCGGCTCCCACCACTGCCTTCAAGGTTTCAAAAGCAAGTTTGGCTGAGTTCTCAGCTCTCAATGGACAAAGTGTTTCCTATGCTGTGCTTCAATTCCCGGCTGGCACCACTAACCCATCTCACACCCATCCTCGCTCTGCTGAGCTCTCTTTTCTGGTTCAAGGTACCCTTCAAGTGGGATTTGTTGATACAACCAACAAGCTCTTTACTCAGACACTACAAGAGGGTGATATCTTTGTGTTTCCTAAGGGACTTGTGCACTTCCAGTACAACGCTAATACGCAATTGCCTGCGCTAGCAATTTCAGCTTTTGGGAGTGCAAATGCTGGAACTGTTTCAATTCCAAATGCTGTGTTCACGACTGGCATTGACGACAATGTCTTGGCTAAATCCTTCAAGACAAATGTTTCTACCATTCCAGTCTCTTAAGGCTGGTCTTGCTCCCAAGCCTTGAGGATAACATTCATTACGAGCAAGTAGCTCCTTTACTATACCTCCCTCCTTGTTCTTTGGTGTTTTATGCTTTCATTTGTTTATTGTTTATTCTTGTTGTTTTGAAGGGGATGTATCATCAAGTTTGTCAGCATTAAACGTTGTTTATTTATCTATCAAAACGTTATTTTTTTTCCACATTGTTGGGTACGAATATTATATGCATCTTCAAATATTGAATTCAAAATTATGGACATCAACACAATTTTTAAATGGTGTAAAAACGTGGTGTAAGGGTGACGTGAACCTATCATTGTCCATATTTTTAACCCAATCTTCAAATCTCTTTATAGTATCAGAGCCACACCATGACTGCTGTTTCTTCATCTATCTCTTCAAAGTATAATTATCCGCCAACTCTTATCATAAGGAATGTTGTATCCCTTAAGTTGACACAATCCAATTTCATATTATGGAAAACACAAATCATGGGTCTAATTGAAAGCCAAGAAATGTTATGCTTTCTTGACTGAAGCTTTTCCAACACCTGAAAGATTTGTGACTGTCTACTGCTGCTGAAGCTGCAGGAGAGAAAAAGTTTTGGTTTAAAATCCAGATTTTACCTTGTGGAAGAAGATTGACTACTCCGCGGATGGAATTTCAACACTTTATTAGAAGAGGTACTCGGATTGGTTGTAGGAATTTAAACTTTTGTTGAGGTCTGGAAAGCTTTACTCAATGAATTTGCACATGATTCACAAGAGCGTGAGTTTACTCTAACTCAACGACCCCATTATCACTCAAAAGTCACAAAATATATGAGCATATTTCTTCTTGATTTCAAATAAATCTGTGATGATGGCTTTAGCTGCAATAGGCCAACCAGTGAGTAATCTTCAAACTCGTCAATTCGAGAGGACGAAGCTTTTCTCATCCCTCTTAATCTAATCGAAGAACTCCAGACAAAGTCGTGTCGCCAAGTCAGTCCACTAAAGACAAGAACAAATAAGTGGTGTGTCAAATCTGCTACAAACCATGCCATACAACCCTTTGATGCTATCAAAGGTTCAATCAAACTTATCAGCCAGAAGATATGGTTGAAGAGTTTGCAGCTCATTCAATCACCAAAAAACAGAATGATGCTTGGTTTCCTGACTCTACTGCATTACAACTCATGACTTCTGATGGTAGTAAGCTAGAATCTAGCATTCCTTATTTTGGTTCAGATAATTTTAAATGTCACTCGTATAGGTAATGTGAAATTAAAACTCAAAGATGTTTTTGTGGTTCCAAGGATACAGAAGAACTTATTATCAATTAGTCAGTTTACATATCACAATCTCCGTATGATATATTGATATTAAAGTTTCTTTCGATGGTTTTGTGATCAAGAACAGAGAAACAAAGAGAGTAATTGTCTCGGGCAGTAGATCCAACGGCTTGTATGCATTAACCTCACAGGAGACTGGTTGGCTCATTGTATTTCATTAACTTCATCTGTTTAATGTTGAAACTTGTAACAATTACTTTTCTCCATTTGATCAATGCTAAAATGAACTAAATTCCAATTTCTGAAAACAAATTCTTATCCACTAATGTAGAGAAGTGAGAGATTTTTTTTGTCTTTGATTATACAAAAGAGAAACAACATTTCTTGCTTACATACTTCATGATATTATTAAACCCTTCTAAAAAAGAAGAACAATTATTCAAAAGTAAAATAAAACACCAAAGAATAAGCAAATATCATAAACGTGCTACTATTTGCATTGAATGCTATCCTCAGGGCTTGGGAGCAAGACCAGCCTTAAGAGCGCTTGAATGTTGGCGACATCCGTCTTGAAGGATTTAGCCAAGACATTGTCGTCAATGCCAGTGGTGAACAAAGTGTTGGGAATTGAAACGGTTCCAGCATTTGCACTCCCAAAAGCTGAAATGGCTAGAGCAGGTGCTTGCGCGTCAGCATTATACTGGAAGTGCACAAGTCCCTTAGGAAACACAAAGATATCACCCGCTTGTAGTGTTTGAGTAAATAGTTTGTTGGTTGTATCAACAAACCCAACTTGAAGGCTACCTCGGGCTAAGAAAAGGAGCTCAGCAGAGCGAGGATGGATATGGGGTGGGTTAGTTGTGCCAGCCGTGAACTCAAGGACAGCATAGGAAACACTCTGTCCATTGAGAGCTGGAAATTCAGCCATGCTTACTTTGAAGACCTTGAAGGCAGTGGGAGGGCCTGTCTGGAAAAGGGTACGCATGCCGGTAAATGTGAAGAAATTTTCATCAACGTTTGTGACATTTGCGGGGACTATGAAGTCAGAGAGAATGTCTGCATCTCCGGCTGTTGCCATATGGAGGATGGCAAGTGAAGAAATTAGTAGTGAGAAGAATTTCATGGTGAAAGTTTTAGAGGCCATGAAAGAGAACTTGAGGAATAGATATGGTACTTTTGGTGATGGTTATTGTAGTGTAATGAGGTACTTGGACATGATAGAAGGGCCAGTATTTATAGGGTGCTGTCTATATATATAGAAGCTTAATAGGGAAGGCCATTGAATTTTTACTCTTTCTGCAGGCCTTTTGGATGACAAAATAATTGATGAAAACTACAAAGTCATTCTTGTAGCTGTTGTTATTGTTTGTGTCATTTGGCTGTTCAAAGAAGGCATGAAAGTAAAAAATTCTGCTATTTTCATAAAATTCATAAATTAATAGTTAAAAAGTATATACCTTCAATAATCAAGTAAACTGAAAAACGAAGGAACGTCTAATGCCTTTTGAAATTATCATGGACTTTTTTTACATTTGCTACAATTTGAATAACAGTTTTGGAGCTGAACTTCATTGTGCCAGGGTTGGGCCTGCATTTGAAATATGTGTTCATCGCAGTGTTAACGGAAGCTACACAATCATCTTATAATTATGCTCGTGAAGATAGAAATATACTCACTTTTGTTATTCTATTTGATTCTTTGAATTGCAATCGTGCTATTGGTCATGTCATTTAATTTCATGTTTGAGTTTCTATCTATATCCGTTTTTTTTTTTTTTTTTTCAATATCAACCTTTTCATTATTGGATTGGAATTCCTTATGTCATCATAAAAATCGAGGAATATTTTCATTAAAAGAACAAGCCCAGTGGCTCGATCAGTAGAGGATAGTTTTGTATTTAAATGTGCTATGTTTTAGATGACTGAGCTATATCCAAAAAAAATTATATTCCACTTTTTGTATTCCACAAATTACAATATATATAGTGTATGGTTTTTATTTTATTTTAAACTTAGTTATTTATAAGAAAAGAAAAAATAATATGTCAGATTATAATTAGTGGAATATAAAGTAGATATGTATTCAGTTAACTGAAACCTATATTCCAAACAGCTTTGAAACCTACAATTTAGTCTCTATCACAAATCACATAACAATATTCTGTAGAATATTTCCGAATATCTAATTTTTGAACCGCTGTCATATGGCTGTGCCATATCCATCTCAAATAGATTAATTGATGAGATCTATAACCAAAATACCCAATCATTGCTCATATCCCAAGTGTGTACCTGTGTCATTTTCCGTCCAAGTTAATCCTCAATTTAGAGGGTTGAGAAAGATTGTAGTACTTCTCTTAAATTATGGGGGCAATTGAGCACTTTTAAGGTGTGGGGGGACATTACAAAATCGGGTGAAAGATAAAGATTAAAGTGGAAAAGTAGAATTAATTTGCCCTAAAAACAAAAAACAAAAACAAAAACAAAAAAAATTCCAAATTTCATTTATAGCCACAAAAAATTACAGGGAAACAAATACAAAATAGAAGCATGAAATGAAACGTACTTATTACATTTAAAAGAAAGAAGAAGAAAGAATCAGACTTCAACATTATTTAAGACAAAACAGACCAAGGAATAAAACCAATATTTGAACACATATATGCCTTTGCATTACGACTGAGGTTTATTAATGGTTACCATTAATGGTTACATAAGAAAAAGGTTTGTTAATGGCTCGACAGGATTTCCTTATTTCCCCTTGTGTGCCAGTTAGGACTTGGACTGCTCCCAACTTAACCATGGCCTGGCCAAATTTAGTGTTAAAGTCGTAACCATTAGCTATTGTTGTTACCGTGGCCTGAGTTAGCGGGTCCAAAGCTAGCTCTTGATCAATTTGGAGAATCCCTCTATGAGCTAAGATTTGCCCGTAGTATGATTTATCAACAATGAATGAACTTAGAGGATTCTGGTCAAGATTAAGCAAAATTGTTGCTTGTTGTGTTTTGGGGACACCTAGATTTCAGATTTTCGACCAATTTTGGATCCATGGTAGGATCAGGTTGCCCGGTATTTTTGAAATTGTAAAGACGATCTTGGAATAGGGAACAATGTGCAACTCCAACAGTGTGACCACCTACATGCATTAAATCAATTGGCCTTAAGAAAATTCTTGATTGGTTGTTACTATGCATAAATAAAATTAAGTAACAAGATATGGAGTAGGCAAATCAAATGTTTAGACGTACCAAGAAGATAAACCATGTCTGTAGCACGAAGTCCTTTTCCAGCAAATTTAGCAATGGAATCAGACACTGATATGGTAGGACTTGGAAGATCCACATTTTGGGCAAGGGATTCAAAGCCATCTCTTCTCCCTGTTGGTACATCGTATCGCCCTCCTCCACTCTGCATCATCAAATATAAATATATATCGTGTGAAATTGATCCATTTCAAATAGAAAGAATCTTAATGTTGATAACTAAATTCTTAATACGATAATGTACCATGACGGTGTAATTGACAATGCTAAAATTATGTTACAATTCAAAATTTTAATGAGAGTATGATATAGTCATTACCAAGAAAATGACATCCCTGGTAGCCAAAGAAATGATATCAGCGCAAGAGACAACTCCTGGGCAGAACCTCTCCACGATAGACTTTACAGCGTCAATAACATCAAAGCCCCTCAAACTAAGATTTGGAGGTGCAGTTTTCTCGCTGGAGCTCCCATCTAATAGAATTGATGCATCGCATCCCTATTTTCAAGTTGAATATGGTGTTAGCTCATGTCATGCATATAGAAGAAAGCCTAAAGCTAATAATAATTGTAAACTAAAAAAGGGGTTTGCAATATTATTATGAAGAGTAATGCCACGAAAAAAAAAAAAAAATTCGGCTGCATTTTATCTTGTGTTGTAGTATTTCCTACTATAAATTTAATTACAAAAACTTTAAAAACTAATGTCACAATGAATGTGATTGGTGCTATATTAATAATATAATAAATAAATTTCATAATTAATTACTTTTATGTTGTGTTTAAAAGTTGATACATCAATTTATTAAATATGTAGTAAAATTTGTTCTATACTACTCAATCTTTAATTGGTATCTATTAAAAAATAATAATAATAGAATGCATGCATGTGACCATTTTGTGGTAGATTAAGCTTGGATAACCACCCATAGTAAGTCTTGAGTAGTGTTAATTAAAAGTAAACAGGTTAAGATTTAGTATAAGACTCACTTTAACAAAGCAATCGTGGAATTGCATGCGAATGAGGGCAGCCGCTATTGTTGGGTCCTTGAGGAAGTTTTGCTTGACAATGCTGCTTACAGTTGTCTCAACATCTATAAACTTACATTTTCCCTCGTAAAATCCTACCTGAAGTTGACTATAACACTGGCCTGTGAAGCTCATCAAGATGAACCCAAGGGCTAGTGCAACAGCAGATGTGCTAGACATTTTCATCCTCGTTAACTTCGAACTTCAAAATGGGCATGAAACAAAGGACATATTTCCTTCCTATTTGTAGGGAAGAATTAAGATGGATTCCTATCTACTACAATAAAATGAATGGTTTGCACGACTACATTTAGGTGGGTTTTCTTAATCCAATAGTTGTAACCAAACATGCACTCATATAAGGAAATATTCGATTTATATATTGTAAAATATGTACATAAGGTGCCGACAACGTTCTATTAATATTTCTATATTAGAATGAGAATCAACAAAATCATAGAAAATCATGGATGTGGTAGATCATGGAAAATATAATTCCGACTCCAGAAAGGTTCGGATAATCTGACTTCTTCCTTTCTTTTGGGAGGAGGGGATGATAAAAAATTTAACACGTTTTCTCCCTTAGCCAACAGGAAATAATTATTCAATCAGAAACTCAATACAAAGTCGCGCGCTAGCTGCAAAAACTGACTCATTAACAAATAATTTCATTTAACATCAAATATATATGCTAAAAGAAAATTCCATGACTTAGCAAATCTTCTATTCAATGAAAGAATCCTTAGACATTCTTAAATAAAGCTACCCTATCTCAGATATCCGCAATGTATATATGTACAGCATTTTCATATTATGCTATATGCTATTTATTTCAATCCAAAGATAATATGAATGTTCCAGGAAAGCCAATTTAACAAAACTAAAAGAGAAAATTTTCCCCTTTAAAGTACTTCTGTACTTATATTATGTAGAAACTCCCTAGCTATCCTTGTTGGTGTGTATGGATGGAAGTCTCGTGCGAGTGGTTTTGCTCAATAATGCATTTTCAAAATTATTTTTGACTAAACATCATTGTTTCAAAGTTATTTGAAAAAAATAGACTATTTTTTTGGAACTCGTCCCTCATCTCTTCAAGAGACCAACGTGAAATATCTGAACTAAGAGAATATTTTCTAAGAAGGAATACTGAGAGAGAAATAGAATTGAAAAAAATGTGATTAATCTTGCTTCAATCATTACATTGAGATTGTACATTATTTATAGTTAGATTAGGAAAAATATCTACTAACAAATGCTAATAACAAAGTTCTAACAGCTTCCACTAATTACGGTGATTGTGCTAACGCTAACCTGCGTGCATCACGTGCAGGGGCAGAGGCAGAATTTTTTTTTAGGATGGGCTAATTGCAAAAAAAATATTCTTGACTAGATTAATTACTTTATTTAAGGTTTTTTTTTTTTTTTTTTAATAAAAAAATATAGGTAAAAAAAAAGAAAAAAAAACTTGACTGGGCTATAGCCCAACCAAGGCATAAGGTGGCTACGCCACTGATCACGTGCTGCTCTTTAACTTAAGTTAGCATGTTCTAAATCATGAGTAGAGCTACAAGTCGTATAAGCTAAGAATAGAGGAAATACGATAGTAACTCAACACTATCTTCAACACAACGAGTTTCATGTGAATCCATTGCATTTTTTTTAAAGGCCACATTAGCAAAATCAAATAAGCATGATCCAAACAAATTAATTAAACTCCTCACTCGAAGAACGAAACATAAATCATGTATCAACTAAGCCCTCTTGGGAAAATGATTAAGAAGATGAGTTCCAAAAAAAAGTCTATTTTCACCTATAACTTTGAAACAATGATGTTTGGCCAAACAATTCCAAAAAATGTATTTGTTAGAAAAAATATGGACCGTAAAGAGAGATTTAGTTGTAATAAAACACAATGAGACTCCCATTATTTATAGGCTTCTAGACACCACTCGGTAAAGGACACATTTGTGGGTGAAGGGATACATCTCTACCAAGAGTCATAACTCATCTAAAAGACATATCTCTCTACCAAACAAATATGAAACAACACCATCCATCAAATGGGGTGATTGCATACATGTGCACCATATTTAATTTTGATTGATCACCCATCATGGCCATGCACTTACGTCTCCCACTTGATAGCACCTTAACTAATAATGTTAGCTCCAGTCACCATGTATTATGGTCCCCATGGTGTTGCTTCATGCTAACTCTAATTCATAAAAAAATCTCTCTTTTTGAGGTTTTCTTAATTTTCCTATAATTAAATTAAACGGCAACCTCATGATAATCTTGTTGGATAGGGAATGATATCTACAATTGAATCTCTACTTTTCGATTTGCTATTAGGGAAAAAAAAATCTCACTCCCCTTAGCTCACGATTCTCATAATAGATAACCTACTTTGTAGAGCAAGTCCCCATCCCACTTGCTAACTTTCAAATAACCGTATAAATTCTCAAAATTCTATTATATAGAATAGATGTACTTATACAGTTATACTTACTCTTTTAACATTTCTACAACAACATGTATTTTCTAAATCTAACGGTATACAAACGATCACACTATTTACCAATAAATTTATAATACTTAATTTGAATTATAAAATCAACAAAATTAAAACATTTAAAATTGGGAACATCATTTTTCATGGCAACAATCCTAGCACCAATTCGTAACGGATTTGAGAGTTCAGAGTTCAGACAGTTAACGATAGATCCTCTGCCGACACCTGTTCACATTGGTTTGCTGTTTTAGCCCAGTCAAATGACAAACACTAACCTGCAATACATCCAACACTACAAGCACACCTGAGGACATTGTCGTCATTTAAAGTATCCACCTACCCCTCTCTAGTCTCTCATTATCAGAAAAAACACACTCAATTTCTCAACTCCAAAAAATCCATGGAGAAAAAGGTAAAATGGAGCTGGAGCTCAGCTCTAATCGGAGCAGCTTCAGCTGTAGCAGCCACTGCTCTAATTTCAGCCAAGCCCAAAGACCCAACCTTCGACTTGATTTCAATCAGCCTCGACTCCTTCAAGCTCAACCTCCCCGTCCTCGACGCCGAGCTCATCCTCACCGTCCACGTCACTAACCCAAACATCGTCCCCATCCACTACTCCTCCACCACCATGTCCATCTTCTACGACGGTTCCTTGCTCGGCTCCGCCCAGGTCCAAGCCGGCTCCCAATCAGCACGCTCCTGCAAGCTGCTTCGCCTCCCGGCTCGACTCGACGGAGTCCAGCTCGCTCACCACGTCACTAAGTTCGTCGCTGACGTGGCGAGACGAGAGATGGTGCTTGACGCTGCTGTGGAGATCGGTGGTGCGGCTAAGGTGTTGTGGTGGGACCATAAGTTTAAGGTCCGCGTGGACAGTCGTGTCACCGTTGATCCAGTTTTCCTTGATGTGATTGATCAGGAAAATAATGCTGAGATGGAGATCTTTCATGCTTAATGAAAGCTGTAATGTTAAATGCTAATGCAATTGATTTTAAAATTTTTAAGTGGAAATGAATGCTCGTTCACTGCTGGCATCATTAATTATTGCCTTAATAGTTTTTTAGATAAGACTGCCATCAAACAATACATTGTTACGTCGTACAAGAGCAAGAACAGGGGAGAGAAGCAAATGGAGCGTCACGACTCATGACTTATATTTTCTAATGTTGTGCTTAATGAAAGTTAACTACTTAAAGGAATTTTTTTTAGGTAGTGGAGTGAGATTTAAATCTTGTTTTCAAAAGAGTGAAGAGAACGGGCAAAGTCAATTTGATTTATATGAGTATCTCCAACCGAGTCTTCAAATTGGAAATGTCAAATAATAATTGATGGCTGATGTGATAAATTGAAAATAATCAAATTTGACATCTTTAAAACTAGGTATTCTAGCCGATATGTTAAATTGAAAGCACTGTAGTGATATTGCTAAGGTCATCAATCCTCCTCTTCCCATAAACCTTTTAGGTGATGTTCGGGCAAAAATTCAGTTCTATACTTTAGTCCAACTTGCTCTCACTCTTGAAACAATATGGGACCTTTAGAACTAGGTTGTTCACCATGATGCCAAACCAAATATTCATTAAGTTACTATGAAACTTGACCAGTGTATTATGGAACATGTGCTTGCCTTTGAGCCAAAGGAATTTGAGACTAGTCTGATTTTGCCAAGATGAGAAATGCCATCACCTGAGGCAATTAAATTCAATATTGATGCTGCCTTATTGGGTAATACTGTTGTTTTGTTTGTAGTTGTAAGAGATGAAAAGGGTTAATTTTTATGATTGGAACTAAGAAAAGTGCCTTCTCTTATCTCTGCTACTGCAGAGGCAACCGTTTTATTATGGGCTCTACAGTTGACTGAGTTTTATGTCATTATTGAAGGTGATGTCAAAGTGTGTGTTGATGCTTTTGTTGGTAGTAGTGAAAACTGCCCTTGGGCAATTGCTCATTTCTGCTAAGATGCTTGCTCTTTAATTAAGAATTTTAATAGCTGTGTTTTTCATTGGGTCAGTAAGAAAGCTAATGGTGTAGCTCACTCTTTAGTTAAATTTGCAGCTCTTAATAAGTTCTCTTTTTGTAACAAAGACTCTTTCCCCAACGGTTAAAGAGGTATGGTTGAGAGATGGATTTTATTTTGATTAATAATAAGTTTACTGTCTTGATTAGCAAAAAAATGTCAATACTGTTGCACACTTCTCTCTTATTAGTGTTCCTCTCTCCAATTTTGGGTTGTAAGATAAAAATTACGTTCTGTTTTTGGAAATTACAAGTTTGTAACTGAAGCACAAGCACAACTTGCAGGCTGCATGCAGTTTGGTGTAGGACAAACGTTTTGGATATGAAAAATTAAAATTGCATCATAGTTGGGAATTAATTTAAGCCAATCAAAGGGGGTGATTTCCCCAAATGTATTAAATCCTCCAATTTTAATCAATTAAATGACTTGGAACTCTAATCTAATCTCAGAGGGCAGCACGTTATATGTTTATATTCGTTTACAATAAGTTACAGACACAACAATTTTACAATAATTTCATAACAATGTTGAGGTGTTAAGGTATGAATGATAAATAATAAAATGAAATAAGTGGTAGGTTCAAATAAAAACTAATAAAAATCTACCAACTTAATATTATTGTGAAATTATTATAAAAAATTGTGCTTGTACTAACCGGAATATAAAAGCCTTTCATATACTATGACATTTACCTACCAATCTTTTCTTTTTCCTTTTTAATGAAAACATTTACCTAACCATCTACTACTCCTAGGCTTAGACAGGTGTACAAACGAATCTTGAAAGTTGAAACTTCTTGACACCGATTATCATTTTCTTTTTTGGACAAAACAAGAAAATGCTTCGTATTTGTACGTTTATATATTTTTTGCATATACAAAAGGCTGTGAGTTGTTGGGCTTCTTTGTGTAACAAACACTTCTACGTCTACCCAGAAGGATATATATATGGGCTGAAAAATGGTGGGATGGGCCCACATTGAGATATTGGTATGGTACTGTAGGAATGCAGAATTTAGCCACCTACATTTATTTATTTATTATAATCAATTTAGCCACCTACATATCATAAATAAGTTGTAAAAGGTGCATGACTCATGAATTTTTTTTTTTTTTTTTTTTTTCTAAAAGAGTTAAGGAAGGTGCATGACTCATGAATTTTTTATTTATTTTTTTAAAGAGTTAAGGTATTTTATTTTTCATCCAGAAGAGCTGAAAAACAAAAAGAACAAAACAAAATAGAAAGAGAAGGAGTCATTTTCTTTTCCTTTTCAGTTTGAAGTATCTCATTTCCCAAGTGATCAATTTTTTAAGCAACTGTGAGATATGGAAGAATTTTGTTGATGTTGAAATATAACTATAGTCTATTGACTATTTTTTTTTTATCATTACTCTGACTAGTAATTAATTGGACGGCAATTACAATTTCCTGGGCTCCACCTGTATTATGTCAAAAAGATAAGGATTAATTTTTTCACATTAAAGCAAAGAAAGTGTCACGCCCAAGGGAAAAATGCAAGTAAAAGAAACATTCAAATCAAAATTTGATACGAATCATTATTATTACCCAAAAAAAATTGTATCACGCGTCAAGCCAATGATTTAGGTGCCAAGCAATGGTGCACAACTTTTGTTTTTGTTTTTGTTTTTTTGTTTAAGTGACTTAGCTCCTTTTACATATGTTACGTTTTCTTTACAAACAAAAATTGGGTGTTTTGCAAACATCACTCTTGCACTTTGTCAAACCGAGTATGATTGGATGGAATTCCAACCTATCTAAAGTCTAAACACCCACATTGTTTAATATGTTCTTTTAGTAGTTGAGAAAGTAATTGAAATAGGTTTGACAATAACATTTATTTTACTATTTGTAATATTGAAATACTATGTACAGAAACATAACTTATTCCATTGCCGTCAGATTAATTATTAGTCATAATAATGATAATCAGACGGAAATGGAATAAATTCTGAACTCTCATTACTATTTTTCAGCCTCAAAATATGATAAAAAAGGTACAGTCCCCTTAAAGCTTGTGGACCCAAATTAGGTATTTAGGTCTGATGAGTCGACGTCCATATGAATGGACGACTAAAACTCCATCGACGGTCTCGATTCTTTGACGCAACGACGACCGTAAGACATCGTCCTTCGGGCGTTAGAAGAAAGACGTGGATAGATATGCCAGCAATCCAACAGACGAATATATACTCCCCTTGCTCTACGACGAGCTTATGCATGGACGACTCTGCACATCGTCCTTGACATATTCCCCCACTCGGCTCATTAAAGACCACACTCCATGAACGGAATTAAATGCCAGAAGCGTTACGTCCCCATTAATGGCAATATCCCCGAGATATTGTAACTGTCTTCATAAAGCCCCCCATTCAAGTCCAATTAAGGAAAGAATTAAAGAAGGCTCAACGGCTAACTTCTGGGAGATCTATATAAACCTCGCATCAGAAAGACACAAGGTACGCACACTATTAGCCTAAACACTTTTACTTACCTGATAATCATTCTCCCCAAATCTCTGACAAAGGCATCGGAGGAACTTTGGCCGGCACCCCACCGGTGCATTCCTACCGTCGTCATTACCTTCTTGTTGTTTCAGGTCTTCCTGTCAGAGAAAGTACTACGAAGGACGACCGTGCTGATTTTTGCACATCATCAGTTGGCGCCGTCTGTGGGAACGAGTTGCTTCCAGCCATTTCGTTTCTTTACCAGAAAACTAAAAGCGGTCGCCCAAAGTAACCTTTTTCTCTCATGGAAGCCGGAGATAACAGTGCCCCGCCTTTGAGCGCCTCGGAGAGACAACTGCAGGCTCTCACAGCCAACATTCAAGAACTAGCACGACAGAGTGCTGCCGATCGCAGGGAGATGCAAGAGCTGGCAAAGCAGAACCAAGAACTCATGGCCCTCCTCCGGTCAAGGGGAGAAATTCCCAGCCCTGGACAGGGCCAAAACGGTGAAGAGATTCCTCACCACGAGACAGGAAGGAATCAGAATCAGAATCATAACCAGAATGACGAGGGCAGCTCTGCCAACCAGAATCGAGAGCCTCATCCTCCTCCTCATCCAAGTCAGGTGGCGGACCCCGCCAAATCCGCAGCAGACGTCAGGGCAGCAAAACTCGAGGAAGAGCTGAAAGAGATGAGAGAACAAATGAAAGAGATGAAGAGCCAGGTCAAAGCAAAGGCAGCCAAAAACCTCGATATGCTCGTCCATCGCTCTGAATCTCCCATTCACTAAGAGGATAGACGAATATCCTCTTCCAACAAAGTTCAAGGTTCCCCAGTTAGAGACGTTCGACGGGTTCAAAGACCCACTCGATTACTTGGACTCATTCAGAACCATCATGCGTCTACACGGAGTGTCGGACGAGATTATGTGCCGCACCTTCCCAACAAACCTCAGAGGCTCGGCAAGGACCTGGTTCAACCAACTGGAGACAGGCTCCATAGACACATTTGCCCAGTTGAGTAGGGCCTTCATTGACAACTTCATTGGAGGACGAAGATCAGTACGTCCAGCAAACTACCTTCTCAACATCCGGCAGAGAGAAGGAGAATCCCTAAGGTCCTATGTACAACGGTTCAACAAGGAAGCAGTCCAGATTGACGAACCGAATGAATACGTCGCTCTCACCGCATTCAATGCTGGCCTCCTCAAGGGGGATTTCCTCTTCCAGCTGTGCAAGGACCCACCGAAGTCAATGTCAGAACTGATGTACGAGGCCCAGAAGTTCATAAATGCGGAGGATGCCTTCCAAGCCAGAGACGAGTTCCTCAGCAGAAAGAGGAAAGAACCGGAAGATCGACGATTCGATTCGTCCAGGAATAAGTCTTCCAGGCAAGACTATCCAAAGGCCGAGAGGAAGAACATAAGCTCGTCCAACCGACGGGAAGAACGACCTAGCAGCTTCACACCCTTGAACATGTCCATCGATCAGGTCCTGCTACAGATTCAGGACAATCCAGATATCCAGTGGCCAGGGAAGCTTCGTTCAGACCCGACGAAGAGATCTAAGGACCTCTACTGTCGCTTCCACCGAGACCACGGTCACACCACCGAAGATTGCTTTGCCCTAAAGCAACAAATAGAGGCCCTGATTAGGCAAGGGAAGCTGGGGAAATTCGTACGACAGGACAAGACAGAAGTCCGTCACGAGCCTCGTCCACCCAGGCAGGACGAGAATAAAGATCGCCAAGAGGACCGCCCCCGGGATATCATAGGCGAGATACGTACTATCGTAGGAGGCCTAGCGTCCGGAGGTGCCTCACGGTCGTCTAGAAAAGCTTACGCTCGGCAGGCTCACAATATCTTGGTCACTCAAAGGTCAAGGAAGAGTTTGAAGATGGACGACCAAGTCATCTCGTTCAGTGAAGACGACGCCAGAAACATCCATCATCCACATGACGACGCACTTGTCGTCACGTTGACCATCGCAGGATTTCTCACCAGACGAGTACTTGTCGATAATGGGAGTTCTGCTGACATCATATACCTCCCAGCATACCAGCAGATGAAGATCGACAAGGAGCAGTTGAAGCCTATTGATATTCCCCTTGTGGGATTCACAGGTGACAAAGTTAAGCCCCTGGGAGTAGTTTCCCTCGTTATTGAAGCAGGGACGTACCCGAGACAAGTGAGAACCTCGGTAGAGTTCCTTGTGGTAGACTGTCCCTCGGCCTACAACGTCATAATCGGCCGTCCGACCCTCAACAAGCTTCGCGCAGTCACCTCGACCTACCATCTCCTCGTCCGGTTCCCCACTGAACATGGCATAGGAGAACTCAAAGGAGACCAGGCAACGGCGAGGGAGTGCTACTTCGCATCCCTAGGTCCAGAGGCAACACACCAGACAATGAAGATCGACGAGGGACATCAAGCTCGTCGAACCCACAGAAGAATTGGAGGAGATAGTGTTGGACGACGAAAAACCAAGTAAAACCACCAGCATTGGGACAAAAATGGACAAGGACAATAAGGGAGGCCATGATCAGTTTCCTGAAGAACAATCTGGACGTCTTTGCATGGACGCATGACGACATGCCTGGAATCGACCCAGCAACAATTTGCCACAAGCTGAACGTAGACCCGTCCATTCGGCCCATTAAGCAGAAGAGACGAGTATTCGCCCCTGACAGAAATCAAGCGATCTCTGACGAAGTAGAAAAGCTCCTGACAGCCGGGTTCATCAGAGAAGTTTTCTATCCAGACTGGCTAGCCAATGTCGTCATGGTTAAAAAGGCCAATGGCAAATGGAGAATGTGCGTAGACTTCACAGACATTAACAAGGCTTGCCCAAAAGATAGCTTCCCCCTGCCTCGAATCGACCAACTTGTAGACTCGACAGCAGGACACCGGTTGCTAACCTTCATGGATGCCTTCTCAGGGTACAACCAGATCATGATGGACGAATCCGACCAAGAGAAGACTTCCTTTATCACAAGCAAAGGACTCTTCTGCTACAGAGTCATGCCGTTCGGATTGAAGAACGCTGGAGCCACCTACCAGCGACTGATGAACAAGATGTTCCACCACCAGATCGGACGAAACATGGAGGTGTATGTCGACGACATGCTGGTGAAAACGAAGGACGATATGAAGCACTTAGAGGATTTGAAAGAGACGTTCGAAACCCTCCGTCAATATCGCATGAAGCTCAACCCGAGCAAATGTGTCTTCGGCGTTTCGTCCGGGAAATTCCTTGGGTTCATGGTCTCCCAGAGAGGAATAGAGGCCAACCCAGACAAAATAAAAGCCGTGCTGGAGATGACTCCCCCAAGGTCGACGAAAGAAGTGCAAAGCCTCACGGGAAGAGTAGCGGCACTTAACCGCTTTGTCTCGCGGGCTACAGACAAGTGCCTCCCCTTCTTCAAGACACTGAGAAAAGCATTCGTTTGGTCGGACGAGTGCCAAGAATCCTTTGAAGAGCTCAAGAGGTACCTGACGTCCCCACCGTTGCTGAGCCCTTCCCAACAGGGCGAAACCCTCTCCTTGTACCTAGCAGTCTCCCCGACAGCTGTCAGCTCAGCCCTCATCAGGGAAGACGGGGGCACCCAACTGCCAGTGTACTACACCAGTAGAGCTTTTCAAGGAGCTGAGGACAGGTATCCAGCCATGGAGAAGCTGGCACTAGCTCTTGTAATCGCTGCCAGGAAACTTCGACCATACTTCCAGTCTCACAAAATCATCGTCCTTACGAATCATCCCCTCCGTAAAGCGATGAACAAGCCAGACGCAGCTGGACGACTGATTCAATGGGCTGTCGAGTTGAGCGAGTTCGACATCGAGTACCACCCAAGGCAGGCTATCAAGGCACAAGCCCTAGCTGACTTCATCGCTGAATTCACAGCGAATGAAGACGAACCATCAGAAGAGAAGCCGGACGAAGAATGGGAAATTGAAATCGATGGGTCGTCCGTCAAGGGGGCAGGAGGTGTTGGAATAGTCTTCAAGACACCTGAAGGGCATCTCCTCAAACACTCCACCCGGCTCCAGTATCCCACCACAAACAACGAGGCAGAATACGAGGCCCTGTTGACCGGCCTACGTATAGCTAAAGAGCTGGGGGCAAACAGACTCAAGATCCGAAGCGACTCACAACTGATAGTAGGGCAGGTCAACGGTGAGTATGAAGCAAGAGAAGATAGAATGACCAAATATCTGAAGCTCGTAAGAGAAGCCATAAAGTGGTTCGACGGAGTTAAGCTCGTCCAAATACCTCGGGAACAGAACACAGAGGCTGACGCCTTGGCAAAGCTAGCCTCTTCTGACGAGACAACAGACCAGTACATCGAAATCCAACACTCGCCAAGCCACCTGGAAGAAGAACTAAGCCCCATCAACGTCAGTGACTCCTGGATGACACCCATCATCAACTACCTAGAAGACGAAACACTCCCTACAGACCCAGTCGAGGCTAGAAAGCTGAAAGTCCGGTGCACGAGGTTTGCCCTGATACAAGGCATTCTATACAAAAGAAGCTTCTCCCTACCATATCTACGTTGCCTAGATAAGGCAGAGGCTGACTACGTGATGAGAGAGGTACACGAAGGAATTTGCGGCAATCACTCAGGTGCACGTTCCTTAGTGCACAAACTCGTCCGAGCTGGATACTATTGGCCGACGATGCAGAAGGACGCGGTCTCCTATGTTCGTGCATGCGACAAGTGCCAAAGATTTGGGAACCTCATCCACTCACCACCGGAGACACTGACCCCAATGACGGCACCATGGCCGTTCGCCCAATGGGGACTAGACATCATGGGACCCCTCCCTGTCGGACGAAGACAGCTAAAATTCCTAGTAGTGGGAATAGACTATTTCACAAAATGGGTAGAGGCTGAACCACTTGCCACGATCACAGAGAAGAACATAAGAGGATTCGTATGGAAGGCAATCATATGCAGATTTGGGATACCCAGAGCCTTTATATCAGATAACGGACGACAGTTCGACAACTCGCCCTTCCGAGAATTTTGTGAAGAGCTTGGCATACACAATCACTATTCGTCCCCTGGGCACCCACAGGCCAACGGACAGGTGGAAGTTACAAATCGATCCTTGCTCAAGATGATCAAGACTCGACTTGAGGGGGCAAAGGGACTATGGCCTGAAGAGCTCCCAAACATCTTGTGGGCATACAGGACAACAGCAAGAACTCCCACAGGAGAAACCCCCTTTCGACTGACGTATGGCACCGAAGCCGTCATACCCGTAGAAGTCGGCCTCACTACATGGAGGACGAAGAACTATGACGAGGTAAGCAATGATGCTCAACTACAGTCAAATCTAGATCTGGTGGACGAAGTTCGGGATCAAGCTGAAGCCAGAACCAGGGTCTACCAACAGAGGATGGCCCGCTACTACGATAGACGAGTGAAGCACAGAGAATTTAAAGTTGGAGACCTAGTGCTGAGAAAAGTAACCCTCGCAACAAGGGACCCAACACAGGGAAAACTGGGACCCACATGGGAAGGACCATACAGGGTCGTCAAGTTCCACAGAAGAGGCACCTACCACCTGGAGAAGTTAGACGGGAACGCACTACCTCACCCCTGGAACGCCGAGCATCTAAAGAAATATTACCAGTAAGACAACAACATTCATATGTATTCCTTTTTGCTTTTTTGCTCATATGATTCGAAATCTCCAGTGTATTTGTTTTTAATAAACTAGCGGAATACAAAGTCATCCAAGCATCATGACTCCGTCTCTACTTCTCCAAGACTCCAACAACCTTAACTGCTTGAATAAAACAACAAGCATAAGGACGACCTTAAGCGCTTGAACAAAACAACAAGCCAAAGGTCCACTCAAACAACCTTAACTGCTTGAATAAAACAACAAGCATAAGGACGACCTTAAGCGCTTGAACAAAACAACAAGCCAAAGGTCCACTCAAACAACCTTAACTGCTTGAATAACAAGCATAAGGACGACCTTAAGCGCTTGAACAAAACAACAAGCCAAAGGTCCACTCAAACAACCTTAACTGCTTGAATAAAACAACAAGCATAAGGACGACCTTAAGCGCTTGAACAAAACAACAAGCCAAAGGTCCACTCAAACAACCTTAACTGCTTGAATAAAACAACAAGCATAAGGACGACCTTAAGCGCTTGAACAAAACAACAAGCCAAAGGTCCACTCAAACAACCTTAACTGCTTGAATAACAAGCATAAGGACGACCTTAAGCGCTTGAACAAAACAACAAGCCAAAGGTCCACTCAAACAACCTTAACTGCTTGAATAAAACAACAAACATAAGGACGACCCTAAACACTTGAACAGAACAACAAGTGTCATAGTCCCTGAGCATATGTACAAACGCACATGCATGGACGACTCCAAATACTTGAACAAAACAACAAGTGTCACAGTCCCTGAGCATGTGTACAAACGCACATGCATGGACGACTCTAAATACTTGAACAAAACAACAAGTGTCACAGTCCCTGAGCATGTGTACAAACGCACATGCATGGACGACTCTAAACACTTGAACAAAACAACAAGTGTCATAGTCCCCGAGCATGTGTACAAACGCACATGCATGAATAACTCTAAATACTTGAACAAAACAACAAGTGTCTCAACCCCCATGCACGTGTATAAAAGTTTATGCATAGACGATTCTATGCAAAACAACAAGTGTCTCAACCCCATGCACATGTATAAAAGATTACTCAGGGACGACTCTAGACACTTGTAAAGACACCCATGCATGGACGGTCTTAGATACTTTCACAAACACACACAATCAAAAAGCATTCAGATAAAAAGGCAGATACAATCAAAAAGCATTCAGATAAAAAGGCAGATACAATCAAAAGCAGTCAGACCACATCGCTATGACATCGAAATCCCCCAAAACCAAGGGCATTGTAGCATTGTATCAAAATACAAGGGGCCTCAAAACGGGCCCCACCCAGAATACTTGTCTTAAACATTTACAAAAAATAATATATAATAATAAAACTTTTTAAGAAGCTGCGTCGTCGTCCATCTGAGGGTCAGCTGATGTCGTCCCTCCATCCACATCCTCCACAGGCATCACTGACTCGTCATCATCAAACGGCTGGAAGGCTTCAAAATCGAGGTCAGGATACTTTTCCTTGGCCTGCCTCTTCAACAAACTAAACCCGGCAAGGAAGTACTTGGTGTTATTGTCGTCGTAAGCCTCCGATGACTTGAATTCCTCCACCGCCCCAACCTTGATTGCCTCCATCTGTGAGGTCAGCCTCTCCAACCGTTCATCAGCACTCTTTCGTCCAGCCACCTCCTTCTTCAGCTCGTCCACCTTGACTGCCAATCTCCACCTTGAGTGACGCCATCTCACCTACGACCCTATCCCTATCCAGGGTCAGTTCGTTGACGAGCGCCGACAGCCTTTGGTTCGATTGAGCAGCCTCAGATAGTTGAACTTTGTGCTTCATCAAGGCGTCCTCCCACTGAAGGCAACGGTTGGCAATCGCCGTGAATTCTGTCAAACCCTAGACAAATAAGGCAAAAGATTAGTCTCAGAAGAAAATGACGACGTGACAATTAGAAAATGACGACACACCTTCATCAGAGAGTGAACACCCGCCACCTTGAGGACGTCAGTATTGACCTTTTCATACTCATTAACGTCGTCCTTCGTCACTACGGTTTTCGCCCTCCTCGAGGCCAAGGAGGCGTCCCGAGGCAATGTCGGCGCCTTTTCAATGATCCTGCTTGACGACGGGGCGCTGGGAATCTCGATCACCTCAACAGACGGCGCTGAAACAGGTTCGGTAACGGACGGCTCCGGAGCAGGAGGAGGAGGAAGAGGCAGGCTTCTCTCACCTACCACCCTCTTGGACGATGAATCAGTCTTCCTTTTCTTACCCAGTGTGAGTGGAGCCTCCTCCTGCTGACTCATCATCTTCATCAACTTCTCCCGGTTAAGCTTAGCTGTTGCCATCCCTGCAAAACGCAAGTTAACAAACACCGTCAGATTAATGTCGTCCAACTAACGAAATAATCCAACGTTAGAGTGCTTACTCTTCCGGTTGATCTCCTGCAACGACAGAACAGCTTCGCTGGGTTCAGGTCCGAACGAATAGAGAGCCAAAAGCTCGGGTCGTATGAAATACTTGAAATGGTGCTGTTCGTAGTGTAACGCCCTAAGTACCCTTTTGTGACCGTCTTCACCTAACTTCGGTCGTCTAAGTGCTGCCAAAAAGAGACAAGAAAAAGAAGGACGTTAGTAGTAGATTACGAGAACACCTTGGAAAAATAAAGGCATACGAAGAAACACACACACACCAGAGGACGGAGGCACGCCCCACTCCCGACGGATAGGGATGAAATTGTCGTCCTTCTCACATTGGAGACCCTCCCAGTTGTCTCCACAGACAAAGACGTAATTATCTTTCCATTCCCTGTTGGACGATGGATTCCCCACTATCAACTTCAAACCCCTCTGCCTCATGTTTAGAGTCCAGAAGCCCGGGGAAGCCGATATCTGGCACGGCTTGTAACAGAAAAGCAACTCGTCTAAAGTGAGGTCGTCCCTCCCATCGCTTAGAATTTTCCACATTACCATGGACCCAACCACCGACCTCCAGGCATTTGGGGCCAACTGACCTGGCGCGAGGTTGAGATGATCCAACAGCTCCCTCATCAGGGGCTGCATGGGAAACCTCACGCCGGCATTAAAGTCGGCCTCATAGAACGCCACGTCACCATATCTGGACGAGCACGCAACCTCGTCCGACTCTGGGATCCTAATGACGACGTCCTCAGGTATCTGGTATTTACGCCTATAACTCTCTACACCCTCTACGTCCACTATTCTGGACGAGTAAGACCTAGCAATCCAAGAGTCGTGAGGGCCCACGACCCTTGACGAACCAGAGACTGACGGAGTTTCCTCCGTCGAACGAGCATCCGCTCCCCGGTCGGAAAGACCCTCAGGCAGGTCCTCGGAATGAACCGAGGGCCAACTGTCCCTCTCAGTTGCCATTAGATTCCTAGCTACCCTCCACCTGTCTAACGCCGGAGACGCTAAATCAAAAAGCTCCTCCGATAAGCGGCGGAGCACGCTACCCGGCGAGACAAAATCACCAAGATTAAGTATTCCACCCCCGCTCTCAGCCTCACGACACACTCCCACGAAAAACCGCTTTAAGGAAAAATGCAAGGAATCCAGTGTTGCAAGAGGTACGGAATCAAAGAAAAGAAACTCACCGGAAAAGAGACTCACCGGAGAAAAATGGACTCGGAGAAAGAAAGAGAAGCACTTCTGAGCGGGAAACAAGAAATAAAGAAAAGAAAAAATAAGAAACACCCTCCTTAGGTTTAAATAAACCAAAACCCCGGGCATACGAAACGAACCGTCGTTTCGCGAGGCGTGCCCAACGAATGGAGAACACGTGTCAAAAGGGGGTTCATTCGGTCGCTTCGGCATTTAATGCCCAGATTTCTTTTCGGCTGCGCGCTTTTCGAAAAAGATGTGCCCCAAAAACGCGCGAAAATAATGAAAACCCTAGATATTCCGCCCGTCGTCCATGACGGAGCCACGACGGAATAGGGGGCATCTGATGAGTCGACGTCCATATGAATGGACGACTAAAACTCCATCGACGGTCTCGATTCTTTGACGCAACGACGACCGTAAGACATCGTCCTTCGGGCGTTAGAAGAAAGACGTGGATAGATATGCCAGCAATCCAACAGACGAATATATACTCCCCTTGCTCTACGACGAGCTTATGCATGGACGACTCTGCACATCGTCCTTGACATATTCCCCCACTCGGCTCATTAAAGACCACACTCCATGAACGGAATTAAATGCCAGAAGCGTTACGTCCCCATTAATGGCAATATCCCCGAGATATTGTAACTGTCTTCATAAAGCCCCCCATTCAAGTCCAATTAAGGAAAGAATTAAAGAAGGCTCAACGGCTAACTTCTGGGAGATCTATATAAACCTCGCATCAGAAAGACACAAGGTACGCACACTATTAGCCTAACTTTTACACTTTTCCACCAAACTTACAAAGGCTCGGAGGACTTTGGCCGGCACCCCATCATTCTCCCCAAATCTCTGACAAAGGCATCGGAGGAACTTTGGCCGGCACCCCACCGGTGCATTCCTACCGTCGTCATTACCTTCTTGTTGTTTCAGGTCTTCTGTCAGAGAAAGTACTACGAAGGACGACCGTGCTGATTTTTGCACATCATCAAGGTCTACATTTGTAAGGTATATGCTTAATGCTTTAGATGATTCCAAAAAAAAAATTAATTCTAGTATTATACTAGTTCTACATTAATAGTGAATCAATAGCACTTTCTTTTCTTGAGTACATATAATGTAATCACATATGTCAGGTTTGATGGTGTTATGTATATATACAAAACACTATAAAAGCATGGAGAAGACAAGAATTCAATCTTGGGGTAGGGGGAGGGAGATAAAAGTGTTTACAATACTCTCAATGTATGCAAGACGAAAACAATGGATCATGTTAAAATATCATAATTTATGAATAATTTTCATAGAAACATATTTATTAACACATATTTAGGTGAAGCTTTTTCATTCAGATTTTTTTATAAAAAAAAAAAAAATTGAAATCGGCAGCCAATGTAAGAAATTCACCATGCCGATCCCATTAAATTTTGGAAAAATTGTGTAACATGTCAAGATTTTAAACAAATATGAAAAGATATAAGAATGGAATTTCATAATCATGGTATTGAGTTAGTTGCAAATTTAGAAAAAAGGAATAGTAAAACCCTAAAACGGTAGTTCTTGAGTCAACTCCAAGTCTCCAACGGTTCCCTTAAAACTCAATTTCAAACTTATGACACATTTTTTCATTTAGAAGTTAGATATAGAAATGTTTTTAAAAAATTCATTTATTATGGGACCCACCATTCATGTAAGAGAAGGGAGTGCGACATTAATATACTCCAAGAATATTGTATAATTTTCATGACAAAATTCGAATAATCCCTACTCCGATCTCCTCACTTATGTCACCAACACCTAAGAGAGTCTTAGCCACGACACAACTTCTCCCTCCCGTTGTTGAAATGGGAAGCAAAAGTCATACCAACACAACATCCATATGGTTTTGAGTGCAAGGCTAGTGTTAGTGATGGGATTGATATTTTCCTTGTTTATGTATATTGTATCCAAACAATAAAATTAATGAACAATAAGATATAAAATGACGGGGGTTTACAATCCCTTATTTTAGATTTTCTACTTAGTAAATATCAATTTTCTCATCCAAACGTAAGGTTATGGTAAGATTAATTAATTTTCTCATACTTGGCCTAGGTCCTTTGGCATTAGTTTTTCAATGTGTAGGTGCTATTATAGTCATGTTCAAACAAGTTTTTTCATGGACAGGTCATTCCTACCTTTTGGTTACGCCCAAGATCTTTTATAGACGGGGGATCGTCCTTACATTTTTTTTTTATTTAGCAAAAAAATAATTTGACTACTAACATGCCACCTAACCAAGGGTCATATATAGCAAGAGACCATGCTATCATATAATCATGTAAATGTTAATCAATTGAAACAAAGTCAAGTATGTGAGATCATTAGGTATTAAGTATAGAAAATGTCACTATCAGGTTCAGAGAGTTTAAACTTGGTTTTCAATTCTTATTCATATTACTATGTTGTGCTATTTATTTGGACTCGTTTTTGGCTAAACAATCCAACCAAAATAATAGTTACCAAAAGGTTTCAATCAAAAATCTATTCCTACCCCAAACATTACCTCAAATTCAGGCAAATTATAATTCACCTTCATTATTCATATCAGCAATACTAAAAAGAAGAGAATAGGGAGCTGTGATGTGACAATGACAAAGAAAAAGGAGTTCATAGAAGTTAAAAAAAGATTGTACTAACCAATTACCATTTACCAAAGCTGTATTTTTACATTTTACAGTTGCAAATGCAAGACAGCCTCATCCTAAAAATGCTCCAAAGACAGAGAGAGAGGTCGTTGTGAATTGTGATGAGGAAGAGAAAGTGAGAGAAACAGAAACTGTGAGTTGTATTTAAAAGTAAAACCTACCAAACCAATACGTAGTAGTTACAACTTACATTACTTCATTGCCTTTCTGTATTGTATAAAATTTACTCAATTAATTTCCCACCAAATACTTCTCTCTCTCTCTTTCTCTTTCTCTCTCTGTCTTTGCTTATTCAACTTCCCAAAAGCCCAAAGAAAGAAAGAAAAAAAAAAAAAAAGAGATAATGATACTCACGTCCCACATTCTTCAAACCCCTTTGCTTTAGTCCAACTCCACCCCAAATCTCTCTCTCTCTCTCTCTGTGAAAATCTTCTTCCTTTCTTTCTTTCTGTCTTTCTCAAACCTCGCAGAATCTTTTATTTTTTAATTTTTTTAATTTTTTTTCAATTGCTTCTCAAAGCAAGAAAGCGTTTTTATTAGTTTTTATTTTTGCGTTTTTATTATAATTCAAGAAAAAGGCCGTTTTCATTGCCAGCAATGACTGAGGTCCTCAATCCCAACCATTCTCCAACCCATTTCTCTTCTTCTCCTACAAGAGTTTCTTCTTCTCCTACAAGAGTTTCTTCTTCTTCTTCTTCTTTGTCATGTTCCAAACAACCTCAAAATGAGGACGACAACCTCTGTGAATGTGAATGTGAATGTGAATGTGGGTCACCTTCTTCATATGTAGCAGAGGACGGAGATTCTGTAGTGACAGTCTTTGAGGAAGAGGAAGAGGAAAGTGATAGGCAGAGAAGAGATCAGCTATCTTTGATTGCATTGCTGATAGCCCTTTTCAGGAAATCTTTGATTGCTTGCAAGAGTGATAGAAGAAAGCTGTGTGCTATGGAGATCGGGTGGCCCACTAATGTACGCCATGTGGCTCATGTTACCTTTGATAGGTTCAATGGCTTCTTGGGTTTGCCTGTTGAGTTTGAACCTGAGGTCCCCAGGAGGCCTCCCAGTGCAAGGTACTTTTTTTGTGGGAATGTGGATGTGGGTTTTTTAAATTTTCATGATTAGGTCCTCTTTTGGTTATTAAATTTGTGAAATTGCTGATTTTTATTCATGGGTGTGTTTATGTTTTAATGGTTTGTTCAAATTCTTGATTTTGTACAGTTTTTTGCAATGCAATCTTGAAATTGTGAATTTGGTGTGTATAATTCGTGGGTTATTCCATTTTTGATGTTGTGTATGTTTGTGCAATGCAATTCTTGAGATTTTAAGTTTGTGTTGTTTGTTTAGCTGGATTTCTATTCTTGGATGTGCTGTTGGTTTTGTGGCCTATTTTCAGTTATTGGTCTATCCAATTTGTAAAAAAAAAATATTTTTTCTTCTTCTTCTTGGTTGTTGCATTTGCTAAATTGTTGTGTCTATTTTATATTTAACATCATTTTTGGTGGTTTTCGTGAATCATAACTTACATATTTTGAAACAATTTTATTTGGAGATTAAACAAAGTAAAACCTAAAAATCATGGTATCAGGAGATTATCCACAGCTTATCATTGTGGAGTTACCAAAAGCCACAAAATATTGGTTTTATCAATTTCTTCTCCTACTTTGATTCCCTTTGTTGCGTGGCTAAGGGTATGCTCTTTTTACCGTTTGTTATCTCAAATATTTGTTAGTCTACCTTCACAATGGGATAGAGTGGTGAGTTACTTATAAATAAAAAATATATATCGATGGAGTGGTGAGTTGACCAGTTAGGAAAGCTGCATATGAGGGAATAAGGATCCTCTCCATTTTCTTTTGAAATGGAGAGGGTCCATTTCAAGATGAAGATTTGAAGGTGAATATGGTACCACATCATTTATTCCTTATTTGATGAAATCAAATTTTAAATGATGTGGCGCCATGTACACCTTCAAATCTATGAAAAAGTGAATGAAATGGACCGTTCCATTTCAAAGCAAATGGAAGGGCTCCTGATCCCGCATATGATGTGCTATCCCATCCTAAGGGAAGCCGAGATTAGCTTTAATTGTAACTAATTGTACAAATAAAGAAGATATAATGTTATGCTGGTATCATGTTTGTTATTTGAAGTCCTTTAATGGAATATTCGTCAATTCTCGGATCATTAATAGTTTCCTCCTTTGCTTCTTTCTAATGAGCTTTGGCAAACAGGGCCTTGTAGCTGTTCCTGGCTTATTTGTGTACTTATACATACATACATATATCACATTTAATCAAGTCAAAGTCCATAATTGCTGGACGTGCATGTTTGTATCCATTTTACAAGCATCCCACTTAATCAGTATTTTCCATACATATACATTTATTTCAGTTTGTTAAATGTTGGATTCTGAGTGGTCATTAAGAATGTGATTTAATGGTTATTGGTTAGATAACATAAATGGAAATCAAGTTAGCATCATCTCTGAAGGATTTATGAAACTCTCTTAAGGTTTAGAACCTACACATATGACATAACTCTCTTATCACTTTATATAGTGTAACTTTTATCCTCGAAGGCTTTAAAGCTTGGTAATTTATGCATGTCTTCTTGTCAGTTTCTACCTAATTGCTTTAACTAGTATGATCTTCCCTATGCTATTCCTTTGATTTTTCTTTTTCCCAAATGTAGTACAACCGTCTTTGGAGTTTCCACGGAATCCATGCAGTTGTCATATGACTCTCGAGGGAATAGCGTGCCAACAATTCTCTTGCTAATGCAAAAACACTTGTATGCTCTAGGAGGCCTGCAGGTATTTCACCTTGTTCTTTCCCTTCTCTATCTTCGTTAACATCATGATGTTGACTCTAATTCAGGACCAAGCATAATAGTTGGGAATTGAAAGAAATTTTTGTAGAGTTAAGTGGTTTGATTTATCTGAGTGCACAGAACTTTTCTATTTATATATCTTTGCATGTCAAATTATATTGAGTTTTCTGGAATTTTTTTTGGTCTGAAAGTTCTTTGGAAACTATAAATCTTCAAACTGTTGAGTTTACACATGTAGGCAGAAGGGGTTTTCAGAATTGCTGCAGAAAACAGTCAAGAGGAGTATGTCAGGGACCAAGTGAATGGGGGAGTGATACCAGAAGGTATTGATGTACATTGTTTAGCAGGACTTATCAAGGTATGCTGTTGTTATTTTATCATAGTTGATTAAGTGTATCATTGTTATCAAGGTACATCATTTTTAGGCATCATGTTTGCCCAATATTTGTTTGTGAGTTGATCTGAATGAGCATAATCATAAACAAGACTTACACTAACATTTTGGAATAATATTATGCATGTCAATTTTCTGCTCCAATACTGCTATCCTTAATCAGTTCAGAGTTACTGTCAAATGTCAAGCAAAAGAAATGATCATATGTGTAAAGAAAGAAGTTTTATTGTGGTTAAATGTCTACATACAAAGTGACTTTGATCTGCTATGGCTGTTTTTATATGCCACAAGTTGTGTCCTTTCACTTTCTGTGTTTGGCAAAGGCACTCCTATAGAGTATGGCAAGAAAACCAGAAGTAGTAAGGATTAATATTTTACCATATATATAAAGGGTAAGTTTAGTACCTTCTAAGGATGATTTCTTCTTCTTTGATATATTACACTAAACAGTTCAAGAGATTGAGGATGAGGGGCCTCTAAAACTGTACACAGTGGTAGAATGGGAGAAAAGTTTGATAGTACCTGTCATATTCTTCTGTTTAATTAATCTTGCTATTATGCTAAATCTAATGGATGTTAAAATCAAGGCAAAAATTTGTCAAGTTGCAGTTACCGATCACTGTGGACTAAGAAGAATGGACATTTCAAAAACCCCGGCGTGTCCATGTCGAACATGTGTCCATGGGACACTCTTGCATGTGTGTCCTCAGTAAGTTAGGAGGAAAGAATTATTTTTAATTTTAAACAAATTTCTTTTGTTTTAGATATGTTTTTAAAGGTTCTGACAGTTGTTATTTCTTTTGAAAACTTAAAATAATCTTAAAATATGCCTATAAATAAAATATAGACCTAAAGATATATATTAGTTAGTTAATCAATTGTCGTATCCCACTGTGCCATTTCGTTGTGCCCCGTGTCGTATCGTATGTGTCCATGCTTCTTAGGTGGAAATAGTTTTTGGCCTATTCTAGACTGATTTTATTGAAGAAATAGTCAAGTCACTGCATGGTCCTATGATTAACAAGTAAGAATGAAGCCCTATATCTAATATTTATTCATTGACTTTATGTATATTTGATTTTTAGGCTTGGTTTAGGGAACTCCCTGCTGGGGTTCTGGATCCTTTATCACCTGAGCAGGTAATGCAATGCCAGACAGAAGAGGACTATGTGGAACTTGTGAGGCTTCTACCCCAAACTGAAGGTGCTCTACTGGATTGGGCCATCAACCTGATGGCTGATGTTGTCCAACAGGAACATCTGAACAAGATGGATGCACGCAACATTGCTATGGTTTTTGCACCAAACATGACTCAGGTGAGTTAGAATAGTTTTTACTTCTTAAAGTCCAGAAATTCATGACATGTTTATGTTAATTGCAGTCTATATATTTCTTTCTTGCTAACTGATATCATTTGGAGCACCCCCCCCCCCCCCCCACCCCAAAAAAAAAAACCCTTTTTTCTTTCGACTTATTATGACCTTTTTCTTTGGCTAAGTTATCACCTTCCGTTTAAACTGAAAGGATTTGATGCCGCTGCAGATGGCAGATTTATCCAATGGTTTGGTGGAATGATAGTATGTTGACTTGTTTTGTTGCAGATGGCAGATCCTTTGACTGCCTTGATGTATGCAGTTCAAGTGATGAACTTCCTCAAGACCCTAATCTTAAAAACACTGCGAGAAAGAAAAGATTCTGTAGTGAAGGTTTCTTCTGCTTCCCGGTTAGAGCCTTCTGATGAGAATGGACACCAGAGCCCTTCCCAAACCTGCTTGGAAGATACTACCCTAGAAAATGAAGAGATAGAGCAAGCATTTGTTGCTGAAGAACCTGTTCCAGAAATTTCCCTTGACACTAATCAAAACAATAACCTTGCTACTGGAGAAGCTAGCAATTCATTGACTTCTTCTGAGAAACTAAATCCTGATGAAGATAGTTCTTGTGGGACTCCAGTCCGAGTTGACACTTACTTTGGCAAAACAGAAGCTGATGAAGTCTATGGTGCAATAGCTGGAATTCAAGGTTATGCTGAAAAGAGTAGGACTGGTCAATCAAGCAATTCAAATCTCAAAAAGGGGCCAATGACAAAATGTGGTCAGCAACCTCTAGTTCCGGAAATAGGGCCTTTTGAGAAGGCTAGAGGAATCAGCAATCTGAGTCGCATAGATTCAAGGACAGAGCGGATCGAAGCCTGGAGGTGAAGGACACTCAAGAGCAGTTGGGCATAATTCATTGTATAACACCGTTTTAAGTGTAAGTTTGTTTGATTTGGAAGTTGAGGATAAGTTTGTGAATTGTTCATGTATGTTGTCTCTGTTGCTGAGTGATTTGCTTAACCTTTTCCGATTTCATGGATGACCCTTGTGTAGAATCTCGCTAACATTGTTACTGGAGTTCCATTGATGTGATTTCCTGTTTGTTTTTCTATCTTTCTATGACCAATCTTTTATTTATCTTAATTCCTTGTGTGTGTGTGTTTTTCTTTTGGTGCTTACCCTTTGTCTCTTTTGGATGCTTGTTATAACTTTTTTTGATAATTCGATAGTTACAATAATGGATGGGCGAGAGGCGATTTGAATCCTAGTTCTCCATGTAAAGAAGACCGATTAATGTCACTGAGTTACAAAATTTGTGACGTAAGAACTTGTATATGCTTGAATGACTAAACCATCAACTGACATGTACAATTTATGGGGATAAGGATCCTCTCCATTTGAAATAAAATGGAGAGTCTCCATTTCATGGTTCAGATTAAATATCACAGATCCAACAGTGTACAGATTGTCACGTCATTTAAAATTTTAAATGACAAGGCAGTCTGTATATCGTTAGATTTGTGAAATAAAATCCGAACCATGAAATGGACAAATGGAGAGATTTCCAAATGGAGAGGATCTTTATCCCAATTTATGGCAGTGCGCTTTAGTGGAGACTAATATAGTACACAAACATGTAATAGGCTGTGTTCAATTTTGTGGGGAAAAAGCATAGTCTAAATGTGTGATCCAAGCCCACTAAGCATTTGGCCTAGTGGTACACCCCCCTCCTCTTGATCCCCACCCCTAAAGGGCGTGGGTTCAATTCCCAATTTATATAAAATAGATTAGTGTATGCGTGTGTATATCGTCAAGTAAAAAAAAAAAAAAAGTGTGATCCAACAGGTTGGGACCACGAAATAGAGACAAAAACTGAATACCATTATCAAAAGCTTGTCAAGATCAGGAGGAAAGGGACTATGCGGTAAAAATTAGAGTAATGTTACCGATACAATAAATTTCACAATTGTTGAGTTGGTAGGTTGTTAATGGTTCTCATATGAGTTCATGTCCCCAAAACTTTTCAAAAATTAAAATTTTACCCTTATATTTACTTTAAAAATTTCACAAAAATATATAGATGATCTTTCAAACTCTTTATATTTCTTATATGACCTTCTAAACTAGAAATTCTAATTTTGCTCTTATCTACCATTAACAACTTACCACCTTAACAGTTTTGAAACAAGTCACGTAAAATTTTGTGATGGTAGAGTTATTGTAAAAATAATAGGTTCTTTCTATTGGCCTGCATCAATGGTTTGTTTAGATAGGATAGGACAGGACATGGACAAATAGCACCCAACAATTTTCTCAAAAAGCAGGAGACATGGGAAAAGAATCTGCTCGAATATTCCTAAAAGTGCTTCTGGACTTGAAAATTACAGGAGAATCACAGATGCACAAATACTTGGCTGCAACTCGCTTTATTATCAACTCCTGAAAAATTATACATAAAAGTAAATTACATGTATGATGTAAAGTTGTAAACAGATTAATGGTCAACAAAATACATAAGTGCTACCTCTTATTTTATGAAATGGGTGGCTTGGAACTTTAAAAATAAAATTGTACACCGAAGTGGTATATTATATTATGGACCACTAGTATCCATAGGTAAGTGGTGTAACATGGCCAAATTCTCTTCTTCTTCTTTTTTTCTTGAGCAATCAAACAACAAAGAAAAACCCACAAAAGCGTTACTTAAACACTGTATGCTATTAAGTGGTAAGACCAGCTTGCGAGATTTGGAAATTGGAGCTGCCAATTTACCAAATATTGTTTAGAATGTGATATACTTAAATGTTAACTATCTTTCTTTTTCTATTTTTTGGGCTGGGGAAGTCAATTTTACCGACATAAAGTGAGCCAACGCGTCAAACCTAAACTCACCCCTTTGGAGGGGAGCTGGAGGCATCATTACAATGAATTGATCACTAGGTTAATGTCAATGAATGTGAGCCAGGTAAGTTTCTGCAGCTAAGATTCATGTAATCACCACAATTGATTAGGAGTTGCTTTCAAGAGGTGGAAAATGTAGAGATGATGTTAAAAGTAAGGTGCACTATGGGTTCAAATTGTATAACCAATCCCATCAGTACACCCTGGACTGCAACATCACAATTTTACATGGCATATTTTGATCAGAAGAAGTTGCAAAATTTGTTTGTTTTTTCTTTTTTTTCAAATGACAAATAAGATAGTTGTGGTCTCCTTGCCCGTTTTCCAGTCCTTGGTTGAAAACAATATAGCCTTCAGCAACAAGTATGTAGTCTCCCTCGCCCTCATGCTTTGTGGATGATTTTGTGGGTTCTTCCTATTGTTGAAAACTATGTTTATCTGTGGTCATTTTTAGGAAAAGCCGTATGTATTTAATGAATTCTCATATTTAGCAACCAAAAAAAAAAAAAAAAAGAGTTATCTTATCATTTTAAAAAAATTTGGAAAAAAACAAAAACAAAAACAAAACAAAAAATGATTGCAATCCTAGGAGAGAATAAAAGGGAAGGGAATGGATTCTCTTTTTGGCTCCTTAATTTGAGAGAAAAAAGTAATAATAATAATAATAATAAAACATTATTTTCAAAATATCTTATTAGAGTGGAGTCGGTTTTTTTTTTTTTTTCACATTATTTTCCCTTGGTTTATCTCAAAGACTCAAACCGACCAAACAACCTATCTTTCACTTCCTTCCCCCTTCCTTTCCTTTCTTTCTTTTCCTTCCCCTCCATTGTGTCATATAATAACGACCTCCACTCAATAGATTTGTGCTCTAGGGACTGAAAGGAAAATCCACCACGTATAAATAGTAGGTAACATCCATACAAATTTACATACAATTGTAACCACCAAATCTTGTCCAATCTCCATAACCACATCCTTGTTCCAATTTTTTTTGGGTAAGCAATCCGTGTTCAACTCCAAAATCTACACGCTCACTCCACTCCACTCCACTCCATTCCTAATTAATAGAACCATCCCTTGAACTTTTCAACCCATCCCAATCTTGTGCTCCCTTTTCTCTCAAGTCTCAACCATCAAAAACTCATCACTTTTTTTATCCATTGTCTCTCAAGCATCCTACAAAATACCAAAATAGCCAAGCCCATGGCTGCCTGTGGAAGCCTCCAGCACATCTTTGAAAAACCATTACCCGAAAACCCAACACTTCTTGAATCCCTCTCATGGAACAAAATCAAATCTATAAATCCCATTGAACAGTCATCCTTCACCGAGATCTTTGGTGAACTTCATTTCAAAGAGAATCCTGAATCATCAAACTCATCATCATCTTCAAAAGATGAGAACAACTGGAGCCCATCATCAAGGGACTCCTTCTCAGGTACCCCAAGAACAAAGTACACAAGTAGTCACAAAAGCAGTGACAGCTTCTCATCAGTATTGAACTTTGATAGCCTGCAGTTGTGCACTGAAGGTCTTGGGTTCGAAAGCTCCGATGATGTTGAAGAGTTTAGGGATGAAGATAAGCAAGAAGAGAAAGTAGTAGGCATGACAAAGCTACAACAGCATCATTTGGTATCTGAAAATCAACAAGGTGGTGAATTGAGGAGGTCAAGGACAAGTGGAGGAGCATTCCCTCCACCTATTTCTTGTATCAGCCAGAGTGGGAAGCCTAGGGTATGCTTTAAGTCATATAGACAAGATGGCAGGTTTGTGCTCAAGGAGATAAGGACTCCCACCCAGGAGTTCTTGCATGCTTTTAGAGAAGATGGTCGCCTCAAGTTGAACTTTGTTCAGCCAAATGATGAAATTCTAGAAGAAGAAGAAGAGGAGGAGGAGAGGAGGAGGAGGAGGAGGAGGTAGAGGAGGAAGAAGAAGAAAATGAAGAAGAGGACAATGATGATGACAAAGGTGGCAAGGAAGACTATGATGGTGTAAGCAATGGAGGAAAAGAGAGAGATAAGGCAGGCTGAAGTCAGCACTAACATGACGTCTAAGGCAATTTGGTCACAGGTAGAAAGTTTCCTGGCCTTAGAGGTGCCAGTCATAACTTGTAGAGGAACTGCAATTAATTAGAGGAAAGAAAAAGATGGATCTGGCTTTGCTCTTCAGAGAGTAATTTTCCTTTCTTATGCAGTTTTTTTTTGTTTTTTATCAGTCATCCAAGGAAAAAAATAAATAAATAACAATTCCTTTCCTCTGTCTATCTTAAATTTTCCTGCTAGAGGTGTTTTTAAAAAGCAAATGAAAGGTATTTAGAAGCAAATTTAATTTCAGGTTATAACAAATAAATTCCAAGGTGAGTGGGTTGAACTTTGCACTCTAAATTATGAAAATTTGTAATCTTCATCTCAATTATAACAAGATTTGTAAATAACACATTGTCATTCTAAACTACCCCTACCCATTATCCATCAATTATACATCTGCCCAATGCTTGACTCGATCCATGCCAAATTTGAAGATGTCACATTGGTTCGGTCATCGAACTAATCCAAACACAAAATGTCAATGTTCCGAAAATTTTACTTTCACAATGGCCTATATAAAGATAAGGTTGTACAACTCTATGCTCAAAGCCCTCATTGAATCACCAATGGGACCGATGGATCAGGTTAAGCATTGGGTAAACATTTCAAGATTAGGGTTTATAAAGAGTTGGGAATTTTTGAAGAACCAAATCATGTAACTAATTGATGAATAATGGATGGGAGTACTTTAATCCACTTGGAAAATTTTTAAGGTTATTTTAATCTTTTAAGTTTTAACTGATTGGATGGCTCGAGATGAAAAGTTCAAAATATAATTTTCAATCTAAACAGTCCAAAAAGTATTTCAAGGCCTATCTCAAATAGTACATAGAATGACATACGCTAATCTATTATAATCAAATCATAATGCATCATATTTTACGATTGGATTATTTCAAATTCCCAATGTAACAATTTTTACTTCATGTCGCTATTACTAGTACACACAATGACAAATGATTTCTACCCAAAAAGCAGGAAAGAGAAAGCGGAAAGCGGAAAGCAAAGAAAAGATAAAAATAGTAAGATGTACACGATTGAATTTTTTACCTAGAACGAACATGTCAAAATATCTGGATCGGATCTAACCAAGAACCACTCAAAGAAAGGAAATGAGAACCTCATGCACATTTCCAATCCGTGTCTCACAGATCACGATCCGATATTCCGTATTACACGTATTTAATTCATAAATAAATCATTTCATATCCTGCCATAAACTTGGCCAAATAGTATTTGGATTTCTTGCAGTGTCCTGTGTATCATAATTGGCTAATAGCACATGTTCCATTAACGCTAAGGTGAAAAAAACGAAAACCATATCGTAAAAATGAGCAAATGCATTCCCACAAGAGGGAGATAGTACTTTTTTGTTTTAGAGAAGAGGGATATACCGATATAGTATATGATTCCTATCAAAAAATTTTTTTTTAAAATGTACATAATTGATTTCTATTTTTTTTTTTTTAAATAAAATGTACATAATTGATTTCTACACCTAAAAATAGTACATTTTTTCACATACAGGACATATGAAGCCAAGAACCACTATAGGGGACGGCAATTTCACATGTTTCACATCCGTATCTCACGAGAATCTATAATTAATATTTTACACTTATTTAGACAATCAAAATAAATTAAACTATATCATGCCATATACTTGCCTATTTGGATTTTTTTATTTTTATATATATAATAGAAATCTTAATTTAAACTCACACACAAGTATATTGTGAGAATTCTGGGGATCGAACCCACACCCTCATAGATTACTATTGGACCCAATGCCCAAGTCTCATAAAACAAAAAAACAGCAGCTATGACCAAAATCCATGGGGAGCCTACATATGATCATGACATGAATATAGTGCCAATTTCAAGTTTTGTTCTCACAAAGTAATAGGTGCCTTGAATCTACCTACTCCGCTAACAGTGAATACAGTTCAAATCTAATTTATATACCACAAAAATTGAGCATATATTAAGTGAGACTCACCGAAGTCTCAATATAATATGTGGATGAATCGTTACTGATATACCTTTGAAACTTAAGAGATTAGGAACTAATTGATGGTTAAGATCAGCAAAACGATACATTAAACAACCATTTATGAGTTTGAATCCAGTATATATATATATATATATATATATATATATAGAGAGAGAGAGAGAGAGAGAGAGAGAGAGAACATCAGAATAAACCAACTCCTAATGATTGAAGTTCAGGGCCCCAGTCCCTTTGGTGGCCAAGAACAGATTCTTGGAGCAAAGCTTATTATAAAGGGGAACAAAAAACTCACACTTCTAAAGATGCATTTTTTAAAAGATAAAATTTAAGTTTTCTAGAGATGCAATACTAGGGACAAGCATTTTTCACAATTTACTATAGTGGCAAATTGTGATTGGTGCAACACCACTTTCACTATTTCACATGGATCCGCCCTTGAGCACCAATCACAACATGTCACCTCAACAATTTTGAAAATTTTCGTGTTGCTAGATGTATTGACCAAACAAAGATATGATGTGAACAGAATTTTGTCCACCAGACACGTGGCAAGATGGTCCCAATTCGTAAGATTACAAAATCTTTGGCTTTTCTTGATCTTATAGCTATATGGATTTCATAGAAGCCCTACATGTCACTGACAGAATGAATTTAACTCTACAGCTCTGCTGTGATGAAACAGCTAAGCCCATCACTTGAGTATGATTGCAACTATAGGCTTGGTTCCCACTACATGTGGCCAAACTAAAATAGAAGTTATTAAAAGAAAAGATATAGGTCTGGTTTTTTGCTAGGTTGAATGCATCATTGTAGCCAAAATTTACATCCTGTAACACACCGACGACAATTTCAAGCTACTGTTCTTGATTTCATGCATTATATATTATTTTGTTGAAATAGTTGACAACATAATCAGAGGTCAAATAAAATAATTCTAGAACCTGCATGAATGAACTTGACGTAACAGTCATATTAAAGCCCTGGGCATTGGCTTAGGTCGTAAAAACGGATATGGTCTAAGTTAGATTCACATCTTCTTCTTCTTCTTTTTTTATACGTAACTTTCAGAAAATATATAAACTCAAGCCAACAAACACTACATATCGGTAACTGACCAGAGTGAATGAGTATTATTTAAATATCTTGAGGGCAAAAGGCAAGAAGGATTACAATGTCAAACCACCTGAGATCTCTCTGTTTTTAAGGAAACTTGGTCTTAGGTGGTTCAAAAAAATTATGATCCATAATGGAGTGATATTTCCCAAGTGAACATCCTCCAGTGATTAATTCTGGACCATGTACAATGCAGTACATAGCAATGTGACATGATAATAGTAATACTCACCCATAAAAAATAAAAAATAAAAACTATAAAGCCATAGTAACAATGTTCAAGAAACCATATTTCAGATGTGAAGTTCAAAGTTTAAACACAAGACAACCAGATACAGTTGCTCACTTTGATTTAATATATTATTAAAACTATCTACCTGTTCATGCTTCTCCCCCCCCCCCTTTTCCCATCTTTGCCTCCTTCACTTCCTTTATCCACCCCCAAATTGTAATGCTTTAAAAGAATACACAGTTGTGAAAGCTATTAAAGCAATTTTATTTATTACCTCACAAAACAAGGTACTAACAGGATGATCTCACACTGTGGGGCTGTTGCCATCTAACGTCAGAAGCACCTTGTATAATTCTGGACGCCGATCACGAAATACTCCCCAGCTATTTCTCTTGGACTTGATCTTATCCAGATCAAATTCTGCTAGCAGAGAAGCTTCCTCTTTATCATCTGCAGATGCGACAATTTCTCCAGCAGGTCCTGTGGTCAACATGGATTCACATATATTTATATTAGATATATATCCATGCTTAGGGCCAAATAACTTGAAGGCACTCTTAACTTTGCTAATTCCATCAGATAAAGTAATGGATACCTGCTATAAAAGAGTTCCCGTAGAATGTGATTGCACTTTTTCCATGCTCTGTCTCAATTATCTCTTTTCCTATGCGATTTGAAGCCACTAGAGGTACCTGTATTCGTCCAAAATAGATTAAGTCCCCTTGTGTAGTAGCATTCAATAACAAGCACCATGTTTTTTGACAATGTCATTTATAATCACGGCAACCCTCGACAGAAATCACCAAAAAGATAACAACAAAAGACCATTTGCCCAACAAAAGATGCATTTGCTTTGAAATGCATAATCTGCCCATATCTATTGTTTTATGGTACTGGAACAAGGACCAGACAGATAGACCAACCTAGCCAGCTACAGTAATTCAAAAGTTGATAATCTACTAGTCTAAAGAACCTACCAGATTTGCCCCAGCATGCCCTTGCATTACCCGCCGCCAGTGATCACAAGAATCAAGCCCTTCATCCTGAGGTTCAGAACCAATAGCAGTAGGATAAAACAATATCTCTGCACCTTGAAGAACCATAGCTCGGGCTGCCTCTGGAAACCACTGATCCCAACAGATTGCTGAATTAAATAGGCAGTAGTAACTTTAGTTTTCCCCTATCCTCAATTCTGTTGCAGATGAAATGATGGAAAAAAGGAATTTGCCATATTGTTTGTTATTAGCATGGTTAAATAGAAAATCTGAAGCCTCAAGTGAGCAACAATAAAGGTAAACCATCTTTGCATGGCCCAATAATTACAAGCATACCCAAAAAAATTAAAAAACAGAACTTAAAAAATTAGAGTATCTAAAACATCTTACCAACTCCAATCTTTGCGAACTTAGTCTGAAAAACCTGTTTACCAAAAAGCATTGGTATTATTGTAAGTTGTATTATTTACACAATCACCACCAGAATAGAAACTACCCAAGAATTAGATATCAATTTAGATTATACTCCCTCCGTCCCTAACTGATACTCCTCAGTTCTCTTTGTGGCTGTCCCAAAATGTTCATTACATTCTAAACCTCATAATTTAAGGGCAGTTTCAAATTAAACACAACACTTTCAAAAACATTTCAATTCAAACCAGAAACCCATGACACTGCTGTTAATGGAAAACGCTTAAATAAAACAATGTCATGTGGCTTGGAGTGAAATAATGTCCATATTTAATAGACACATACATTGAAATAACCATACGACATCATTTTGTTTAAGCATTTTCCGTTAACAGTATCACCCTAAATGGATGTATGGTTTGAATTGAAACATTTTTTAAAGTGTAGAGTTTAATTTGAAACTTTTGAAAGTGGAGGGTTTAATTTGAAATCACCCCTAAACTATGGGTTTTAAAAATGTAATTTGTCCTAATTTTTTTATACTTCTGACAATAGCCTGTATCAAATCCATTTATTACAAAAGATATTATTGAATATTAGTTTTTAATGTAAAAGTAAAGGGTAACACTATGAAGTTAAAATAGTAAAGTGGTTGTATCATATAGGGATAGAGGGAGTACTAAGCACCCACCTTAAAGCCAGTGTCACCTGGATTGAAGTAGAATTTTTCCTGGTAGCCTGCAGGAGAAAACTATTATATATTAGCATAAAAAAGTACTTACTTTATATTCAAGGTAGGGAATAATCCTGCATCTCGCATACCTGGTCCATCTGGGATATGGGACTTTCTATAAAGTCCAAGATCTGTTCCGTCAGCATCAATTATGGCTATTGAATTGTAATGGGCATTGTTAGCCTCTTCAAAGAAGCTAACTGGTAACACTACGCCCAACTCTTTTGCAAGTTTCTGCATCCTACAAGGCATCACCACAATCATACAAAATAAGTTCCACTCCACAAAATGTGTATGAAGTTGAGATCATAGGACAATAACATGGTGCCAGAATGAGACATGGGAGCATTCAGCTAGCCAAGCATATAATAGATGCCATTTTCTGCTATTTTACCTCAGAATTGTTGGATGGCTATTATAAGGCTTAGCTCGCTGAAAGAAATCCTCCTTTTGTGCCTGACAGAAGTAGTAACCCTCAAAAAGTTCCTGAAAAAAATCCAAGAGGACGAAAGCTTATACACTATCATTAAGAATTATAAATTATTCAGTTGAAGAATTAGTATCAAACACAATCAATTATGACTTGGCATGTTTTTAGTTGCAAGCAATACTTCTATTAGTGAGGAGTATTAAGAAAATTCAAGGAAGCTTAAAAAAGAGGAACCGAAAACCTTATACAGCCCTCAGCCACTATATTCTATATATGTAGGAGAGTTGGTTACAAGGAGTATGGATTTGACCCATTAAGCCATACATGTTTACAATAGTCTTTTAAACAGGCTCCAAGGTGAACCTCTAGAGTCATTAACATTCACAATTTCCAGTTTCTCCTTACAAATTTCAATGATTGCAAAAGGGAGCTGATACGAAAAGTTCCAACCGTACACGTACCTGTATAAGAATAATGTTTGCACCCTTTGCATGAGCAGCTCTAACAAGCCTGCACAAAAAGTTCATACAAACATAAACCTTTACTACTCGTAGTCCATAACATGAGTACATTTTAGCATCATATGCATAAAGTTTCTAACCACCAAGCTCTCGAAAATCGAATAACATAACATTGATCAAGTTATTAAGAACTATTGCAAATCAATAAACCATTCAAAATTACTGGGTCAATAACAATAAGCTAGCAAAAAAAATTGAATAAAATCAAAACAAAAAATCAACTAGAGTAGCAAAACAAAAATCATAGAAGTTAAGTATTCACTAAGTGATTCATATATAAGAAGTTCAAATCACGTTTAGGAACAGAAAGGAAAGTGATTAGTGAGGTAAATAAGTCAAATAAGAGGGCTCAAGAAAAAGCGGACCTCTCGGCGGTGGTGAGATTAGTAGAGATGTCATCGGTGCAAGCGAATTGTAGAGCTGAGACTACCACTCTTCTGCCCTTTTCCATTTCCGGTCGCTTTCTCTTTCGTCGCTCACGGAGGCCTTGTTTGGGAGAGTGGAAGGGAATGGGCTTGCGATGAAATGACCTTTATAACGGATACGAAATTACAGATATGCCATGTAATTCTGCTGAATACAGATGTTCCATGTACTTCTGCTGGATACAGATATTCCATGTACTTGGTTAAACTTTCAAACTTTAGTTTGACGAAAAAGTTGTTTGCTTATTTATTAAAAATTAGTAAAGTGTAATTGTAGTTAAAAAATAAAAATAAGATTTTAAAAAGTTGTAATTAATAAACTAATGTAAAAAATGTAAAAGAGTCTTATAACTTAATGATATTGTCTTTTTCTAATGAGGATAATCTGGTTTCAAATCACCATCCCTTACATATTATGATTTTTAAATAAAAAATTAATTCAAATGTAATTTTAGAAGGATGAATTGTTGGGAATATGAGTAAATAAGTATTATTTATTTGGTGACAAAAGAATAATAGAACCATGGCATAAACAGTTTGGTTCAAATATAATAGAATCATAGTCCAGTCATAATATAGAATTATATTTATACCTTTTATGTGAGAATATTTCTTAATATAGATTATATTTGCACTTTTTATGGTCTCACTTGACATGCAATTATACATAAATGTGATTATGATAGAATGGAATCATATTCCAATCAAATTTTCTAAACACTTTTTGTGGGTCTCACTTGACATTCAATTATGTATATATTTTAAAGAATAAGGTTTGGCTACAAATTGGGTTGTAGCCAGTTTGCTACAATTTACTACGTAGCCGCTTATAAGACCACCCACATGTATTATTTAAAAAAATTATATAATTCATTAAATAGTTCATGTGACTAAAATACACATGAATGATCTTATTAGTTGACACATAATGGGTTATAGCAAATTGGCTACAACCCGATTAGTAACCAAACCTTGTTCTATTTTAAATAATTAATATCATTGGTCTTTGTTATTACGCAACTTACTAAAACGCCCAGAATCGTCGCTAACCCTTCATGAAATAGTCTGAGCCAAGCAGATAAAAGGGAACCAAGTTACAGTAAATGAATAAAGCTTAAATAGTATATTTGACACTCAACTTTGATCTTTATTCCAAATCATCCTTATACTTTAGTTTAAAGTGTCTGCTCAAGCCTGTATTTCATTCTCAACTGCTTGTATTTCTCAAGCAGATAAAAGAGAACCTTATAGTAAATGAATAAAGCTTAAATCGTATATTTGGTACTCAACTTTGATCTTTATTTCAAAATCATCCTTATACTTTAGTAAAAGTTTAAAGTCTTTGCTCAAGCTTGTATTTCATTCTCAACAGCTAACAGTGATAACTAACACCTGCCATCCCATGTCATGGAATTGACAATATTAGAATAATTAGGCTGTGAAATAAACTTTGAATAGTGCCTCCGCATTGTATATATTCTCCAAAACAGGGCCACCAGGATAACCCGTGCCAAACTCAAGAATTATAAAAGCACATGAAACACAGTTATAATCCGATGCAACAAATACACAGAGAGAGCACAGAGAAGTCGATATATTTTTATTATACTCCTACCAAAGATCCAGTAGTGTAAGAATACTACTTGTCATCTTTGTTAAGTGTTCATATCAAAGCACAGCAACCTCAGTCCTGCACTTCTGGCTTCTTTGCACTTGCTTTAAGGTACCATCCAAGAGATGCGAAAACAGTGATAGTACCAGCTAAAACTGCATAGTTCCGGTACTTGTCAGTGGATACTTTTTCCGTTGATGCTCCAGATGCTGAGGATGAGCTGGTTGGTTTGGCATCAGTGACTGATCCTCCTGAGCTTGTGGCAGGTGTTTCTTCTGGTTTAGGGCCCTGAGAACACTCGACTCATTAAGCATTAGGGATAACAATGTAAGGATCTCAAGCAACCTAAGTTCCTAAAGAGAGAAAGGAATATCTAGTTTGTAACCAAATTCATAGAGGCTTCAGCATGAAACTTGAGTTGGAATGGAAGTTCTAAAAAAATAGAGCTAACTCAATAACCCAATTCAATTTGAGACAATCAAATTGATTTTAATTGCAATGGATATGTAATATATTACAGTTCAGACAAGTTTTGACTATAAGTTCTTAGTTGATTAACCAAAGTACCAAACATAGGCAAACCAAACAAATCAACCGAGTTTTGGAACAGTAGCTCAAAAAGGAACCAATACATAGCAAACTAAATGGCCTAGCAATTAAGGTGTTGAATGACTACTAAGAATCTATTTAACTATTCCAGAGATAGTAAAGAGATAGTTTAAAACACAATTGCAGACACTGTGAACCCATGTTTTATAATCATCTTCACTTATTCTTAAACAACCATCATTAAGCAAGTAGTTCAAAATCAAGATCTTTAATAAAATTATGCAGTGCTATATCCACCAAAGTCTAAACACACAGCTGCAGACAGATAAAGTATACTTATTCATACCTTCCGTGCAAGCTTCTCCAATTTCTCTTGCTCACTTCTCTGCATTGTTAAAAAATATTTGTCAAAACACTGACACAAAAGCACTACAGACATGATAAACACACAGACACTCAGTTGCAATTGGTAGATATATTCAGATCACTCAAGATAGCAAACATCTAGAGAGAGAGAAAAAGAGAGATAATTTCATCCAAAGTTAAAAATAATTGTCTAGAAAGTCTAACATGAAATTCCCAAATCATGACCCTCCACGAGTTCCTCCCTGCATCGGTGATAATTGAGTTTGCTAATAATTTGATTCATTTAGCATTTTCTGTGCCTCATGACCATCACGAAATATCCTTTTTAATTTCTTAATAAAAAGAAAATTGAAGTAATTTGGCAGTACCAGAAATTGTAGCTTGGCAATATCAACTATCTCCTTGCATGGTGGATCTCTAATTTACTCATGGGACCTCTGATCTATTCATAATTTTGTACTTAAACCTTGGCTTAATCAATGCTCAAAGGAATCACATCCCACCAAACAGGCTTCACGTCGTCTCATTGTCCCCTTTCAATGACAAGGCATTCACCTCTGCCAAAAGGGCATTTTCATGATTTTTAAGTGCAGAACAATTAGATTATCATCCACCAGTCAATGTGGGAGGAAACCCACTAAACCTAGCCGCTAACAATTCCCAACAAAATTTATGTCTACTTGGACCTCATAATGATTTTCTAACTAATTGACACCCCCTCCTCCCTTTCTTTCTTTTCCCCCATTGTTTCTCCATCCACACAGGCCACAAGCACACTTGTCGCAACATAGACAAAACCATGATAAAAATATCTTATGGTGGTTGTACACAGCAACAACTATAATAATAAACCTAGGGGTTGTTTAGGAAATCAAGATCTATTACTCTTCTCCATCTGGACTTGCAAATAAGACTTTAGCACATAAGCACGGACACAGACACGATCCCATGGCCATCCACACGGCCAAAATTAAAGAAAAAACAAACAAAATTTAAAATAAATATTTTATTTTGGTGGTTGTATTTTCAATATTATATCAACTTTTAAAAACATTTATCAAAACATAAACATAAAAAATAATAGGGTATCTTCCAAACAAAAGGAATTCCTTCATCCCAACACTATTACTCTTCTTTGGAGTGTGTGGCTTTTGATTTAATGTGATTTTACGGATATACTATCATTATAATTCTAACCTTCAAAACAAGTATTCTCAAGTTATTTTACTAATTAAATAAATCCCAATTTTTTTCCTGCTCATGTACGGGGTATCATAGTGCCCAATCAATTTCCCAAGTTTGGTTTAGGACAACTATATCAATTTCCAAACAGTGTCTGTCCTCTTCAAGACAATTATCTTGAAAACTATCCTGTTCATGGCAAAATTTACTATCATAAGTTGAGTTCTTATACATGCATATTAAAAAAATTACACCTGATAACAATTGCATGTTAAATATAGAACAAAGGATTAGAAACTATTTTCAAACATTGCTTGACATCATAACCAAATCTATGGAAATCATTTTGGCCAAATTGATTAACTTGATTTTCATCACCCATTGCAGACTCACCACCTCACAGAAAAAGGGGAAACATAAAAATAAAAATCCCCTTATAAGCACATCAAGCACTTCCCTGTGATTTCAAAACTTCAGCATATCTCCTTCAAATAAAAATTGTTAATACCTACAGAGTCAGATAGGTTTTAAGGCTAACCATATAAATATATTCTATATATATAAATATATAAAATATATATAATATATATAATATATAATATTTTATTATCATAATATAATTAGATATAGCTCAGTATAGCTAAAAGCACACAGAATAGACAACATAAAGATATTGAAACAATTGACAACTGATTATCCACATTGGTTCCAGCTGAAATACTCAAACGTATACAAGCCCCCATCCCATCAATTTTTTTTTTTTTTTGGGGGTGGGGGGGTGGATAAGTAGAACTGAAGACATATTAAAGTATCCAATATATCTGAAAGACAAATCACTTTTTTTTCAATAAATACCAAAACCCAGATCATGGATTGAAAATGACCAAATAACAACAGTATTCCAATAATGTACAAACAAGCTATAACAAGGGAAAGAAAAAATAAGAGTATATCACTATATGATAAAACGTGAAAGAAAACAATCGAACTAAGGAAAGAAATCAAAGAAACATAAACATAGTTCCCTCTGCACCTTGATAACATCATCCATGTCTCACAGCATGAGAGCAACAAAAAGGTTTAAAAAAAGAAAGCATAAGAAAATATGGGACTTCCGAGATTACCTTAATGTAGATATTTTCTGCAGCTTTTTCCTCCTCGCCAAAAACTTTGCCACCACTGGAAAACTTTCGAGACACAAATCTTGTAGCCATCCTTGTCGCCATTGCAATTGATTATTTTCCCTATAAATGAGATAGTGGATGATAAAATTATACAATAAACCCTACGCAACTTTACTCACACAATCAAATAATAAAACTAAACCAGACTCTTGTGGACATTATTGTACAATTGTGTTCAGACATCATGTTTCACTTTTACAACTCTTTTATAGTTACCCCATATGGAACATCTGGTACATCCCACAGGTGGGTTTAACAAGTAGATGGTAATCAACAAACAGAAATGCCCACCTGCTCAAACTCAACCCGTGATTCATTGTCACATCACTGTTTTTTAAGTTAAACAAATGCCCAATGAATCTTGCAAGGGGAGGAGGTGGCGTTCGAGATAAAATTCATTGGCCATTGTCAAATCACTTAATTCATGTAGGTTGATTAACGAACTTCGCTTTCGTATACAGCATTATGTTTACAACCATATTCAAAATCAGAAATGCAACTTTTTAACGTTATATATCAACTTACATACCAATAAGTTTCTTCTTAATTCACAAGACTCACTACAATAAGAAACAAAAACAAAAATATGCATATATATATATATAGAGAGAGAGAGAGATATATATATATATATATATATATATATATATAAACCCCAAAAAGAGAGAGAGCGATGTGGAACAAACCCTAACCCAAGATCCACAGCATGCAATACAAGATATGAGAATCAATTTCAGAAACTTATACATTTACGCATCCACGTATATATATACAATGGAAGAGATTAGAAAGGTTAAGTATCGGATAGTCAATGGATTTCCAGAAAGCATGTATAAATGAAATCTAAATTTAGGACCAAACAGCTACCAGCAAATACACATAGAAATATTACATAAAATGTGAGAGAGAGAGAGAGAGAGAGAGAGAGAGAGAGAGAGAATGGCTTACCAAGCAATCGCAGATTGAGGGAGAGACTGGGAATGAGATAAAGTGAGTGAGAGAGGTGTGTGGAAGGAAAGAATATAGTGTAGTTTGTATGAGGAGTGGGTTAGAGTTGGGGTTTATAAACGGAGCCGGGTGGACCGAGTTGCGGGAACGAGGCTATTTGCCGTCGGATTTATAAGAAATGGACTTGATACGTTGGAATCGGGAGTAGGATAATATCTTTTATAAAAATTATATAATGATTAATGAAAATTGTTTAGAAGCAAATAACAATCTTCCTATAACTCGTATTTTTTTTTTTTTTGTCAAACACGAGCCGAGTTCGAGTTTATCAACGAACGAGATAACATGTTCAATCTTGATTCATTTAATTGTCAAACAAACTCGAAATTGTTCACTGGTTACTTGATTAACTTATTATTTTATATATATATAAACACCACGACTAAAATTTTATATCTCTTCACAAATTTATGTTGATAATTAATAAATAAATTATAGTTTAAATTATATTATTGAAGTTATTTAGATATAATAATTTTTTGTTTATGAATTTAAAAGAATTAGATCTACCAACCTCGTATTATAAAAAATTATATGTAATTTATATTATGACATCGAGTATTTATATCTTCAATAAATTACAAATACTAATTTGATATCTTAGGAGCTTATTTATAAACTAATAAAATTCAATATTAAGTCCATATAAGTATATTTAAACATATATATTATATATATTCAAAATCAAGTCTAATCACTCATGAACATATTATTCTTTTTAACTTAATTCGTTTATTAATCAAGTCTTAACTTGGGTTTGAGCTTGACTCGTTTATTAAATAAATAAACATAAAAAAAGTATTTTTTCGAGTCGAGCTCAAACTGTACATAAACGGCCTGGTTCAATTTTTGCCATGGTCTAATTGTAAAATAAGATAAGATAAAAGGAAGCCTCAACTTGGTAAAATGAAATTAAAATGTTGTGCATAATTATTACAATCCCCTTCACAACAATTGGGGAAACACTCTGTCCTATCTTGTCAAATTTTTTTTTTTTTTTTAAATGTGCAACAATTGTTTTATTATCACCAAAGCAAAAAAATTTGGATCCGAGCTTTCGCTTTCATTCATTCGCTGTTCAAACTTTTACATTCAAAAAGTCTCAGCAGATATCTTCTCCGGTACTCTCTCTCTGTAAAATTCTCACTTGCTCTCTCTAGAATTCGTGCAATACTGTCATGGTGCTCACTGTTAGTCTGTTATGTCATAAAAATCTTCCATTTGTCTATTTCTTTGATTTGTGGGGTTTTGATTGTCATGGTGGCAACACAATGCTATATATATTTGTTTGTGTTGAAATTGAAGGCAAATTGAACAAGCATAGTATAGTTTTATATATCAATTGGGGTTTCCAAAGTTCGGAACTTTTTTGGTTATTCAATTTGCAGTTTTGGGTGTGATGTGGCCTCAGTCCCTCTTCAAAAAAAAAAAAAGAACTGCATGTTTATTTATTGCTCAGGTTCTATCACTCTGGATAGGAACTTGCTGTATATGAAAAGTTAGCTGACATTCTTTTTTCTTTTTGTCCTTTTTCCCAGTTCATGTTATTTTCACCCTTTTTTTTTTGGAAGTACACAAATGCGTGAAATTATTTATAAACTTTCTTATGGAGTATCAATGCATGATTTGATGATATGGTGGAAGAATATAGCGTGCTGAAAAGAGAATTTTACGGATGACCAATTGTAGGTATCTGATGAGAAAAACAAATTTTGTGTCGTGCATGTAGACTTAATGTGAGTAAAGGGTTGAATTTGGTAAATGATAGTTATTGTGTTTTGGTGGGACAAATATTTGCCTTGGATTTCTGGGGTGTTGAATCCTAGCTGGGTTCTCATAATCAAGGGAAGATTTGGCTATAATTGGGTTTTGGTAAACGATTGAACATTTCTTTCTGCGTTATACTGTCCTAGGATAACAGTTTGGTATCATATACTTTGTGTGACCTATTTGAGATAGCTGCCTTCAATAATAATATTAATTTATAGTAGATTTATATTCCTTCTTTGCTTTTTTAGGAATGTGTCTGTAATCTGGAAATGAAGATGGCAGGCTATTGTTTATTTGGAGATATTGTAAACACTGGGTTATGTTACATCTCAGGAGATATTGTAAGAATTTTTTTATTTATTTTTAATTATTGATATTGTGTGTACTGGTTATGTAAAAGATGTCTATAATGTCCACTCCAAATACCTGATCTCAGCTTTTATGTCTAAATTTATTGCAGGAAGGTGCACAAATTGGTACGTTTATTTGGAACTGTATTATTTTCTACGATTGGACCATTTTTGTGTCTTTGTTCACCTTTTTGTTTGAGCTCTCTCATTCCTTGCATATCTGAATTACTCTTAAGCAGAACCATGGAAACTTCTTTTGAGTTTGTTGTGTCGCCTTGGATTACCATGAAGCATTATAATTGGCTCCTTATTTAGTTCAGTTATCCTTAATTTATTTTCATTTTTTTAATAAAATTTTGTGCTTCTCAGTTATTCTTAAATTTTATGGGGTTATGTGCACCCCTTGGGATGAAGATGGTGAAAGATTTTTTTACAGCAGATTCAAGACATTCATTATTTGATATTTTGCACCACCTTCATGATCATTATAAGTATATTCAGAAATCTCTTTTACCGGTCTTGTTAGTACTGCTACTAATGTAATCATTATACCATTGGTAAAAGTCTTTCACATTCCAACCCCTTGAGTCTTTATCTCATCATGTGGGTTCACTTAAAATTCATACCCCGTTGACCAAAAACACTGAAATTCATACTCCGCAACTCCTTTTGGCCTTTCATTTGTTTCCTCCTTTCGGTATTTGTATACTTCTTCCCATGAATTCTTCTGGCCTCTGTGCCTTCTTCACAGTTGCCTTGCCAGCTTGTGTAATTAAATATTAAATACATAAGATGCCATGGACAAAGGCAAATGCTAAGCCAGTTGAAGTGGAAAAGTCAAGTGAGCCTGAAAAGCCAGTTGAGTCTGATGAGAAGGTTGATCTTGATGAAGACAATGATCCCGAGTAAGCAATGGACGAAGAGGTTGACTTTGAAGAAGTAGAGAAAGAAGAAAAAGTTGAAGAGATATGAGAAGTGGTGGAAGAAGAGGAGGAGGAGGAGGAGGTGGAAGAAGTAGAAGAGGAGGATACTGATAATGCCAATGGGGCTGATGATGAGACGAAGGCTGAAGATGAGGACGAGAAAAAGAAAACATGCTGAACTTCTTGCCCTTCCTCCGCATGGCTCTGAAGTGTACATAGCTCCATTTCTATATAAAGCAATCTTGTAAGTGCCTTTTGTGAAGACTTATATCAATACCACTATGTTCTGTGACAACAGGTTTGGATTATGAAAGGCAGAGATTCTGGTGAGAACAAGAGCTTTGCATTTGTGACCTTTAGAAGTGCAGAATTAGCTTCTAAAGCCATTGATGAGCTGAATAATACTGAATTTAAGGTAACATAACCTTTTGTGCATAATTTCTTTATTGCCTTTTCCCCACATAAGCCGAGGACTTAATGGAAAGTTGAATATTGAATTTGACATAAAATTATTATTGATAGCTAAAAGATTAAGATTAGTCTTTTTTAGATTTTTTTTTTTAAAAAAAAAAACATTTTCTTATTACTATTTTCTGTTTTTTATGTATGCTGCAATTGTTGAATGCTTTTGTGTGAACTTTCTCTATCCAGGGTAAAAAAATAAAATGTTCAACATCTCAAGCAAAGCACTGTTTGTTCATTGGTAATGTTCCCAGAAGCTGGGGAGAGCAGGATCTCAGGAAGGTTGCCATGGAGGTTGGGCCTGGAGTTACTGCTGTGGAACTGGTTAAGGTCAGTGTGAACTAGATATACATCTCTATGGTAGTTATCATTGATGGTGTTTTTGTTGATAAATATGTTTATTATTAATAGTTGAGATTGCTTATTTTTCTTTTTTCTTTTTGTTTGTTTGTTTATTTTCTGAATTCTCAGTGCCTTTAAAAAATATATGTTTTACCAAAGCCAGTGGTTTGGTTCTTTTGTGTGGGTTGCAAATGTCTTGTACTCATTTTATTAAACTCTTGGTCACAGGATGCAAAGAACACAAACAATAAATGGGGCTTTGCTTTTGTTGACTACCATAACCATGTATATGCTGAGTATTCAAGGAAGAAGATGATGAACCAAAACTTTAAGCTAGGTGATAATGCCCCAACTGTGAGCTGGGCCGACCCTAAAAATGCTGATTCTTCTGCTGCTTCACAGGTCTTGTAATTTTTTTCCCTTTCTTTATTATAGCCTCCTGTCCATCTTTCAGGACCAACTATTTCAGTAAATATAACAAGAACATCAATGCCATTGTCATTGTTTGACATTGGTGACTGGTGAAAGCTACAGAAGTTTTCTTCTTCTTCCTTTTCTTTTTGTTGGATAAAGTTGTTGAGGTAATGGGATGATTTTAGGGTATGTAATTGTGGCATAATGTAATCCTTGAGGGCTATTAAAAAGAGGCTTTAGTAATGTTTTGAGGCAGTGCGATTTGAATAAAAACTTTCATTTGAGATGTTTCCTCTAAGCTTGGATTGGTGGTTTTGTAACTTGTAAGTTGAATAGCTCTTGTTTAGCTAAGGAAGCCTTTTCTTTTAATTCTTGTAAGGTTTGGTTTGAGGAGTGCCCAGATTTCCTCACTCTTGCTGTACAAAATGATTTATCTCATCTCTAAATAAAAATATATTGCTTTTCTCAAAAAAAAAAAAAAACCGCGATATTTCTAGTGAATCCTCCTTTCATTGATTTTCCTTAAAATTTAAATCTCTTTGTTAAGTGGATGGAAACTCTTATACAAAACCAAATGCTTTCATACAATCATAATGTGCTTAGATTTTGTGATAAATATAAAAAAATAAAAATAAAAAATACAAGTGTAAACTCTGCATTGGTTCGTTTACACAAGTACATATACAACTCTCCCCTCTTCTACAATTAGTTGAAGACTAGGGGAGCCGAAAACCCAAAGAGAAACTTTTAACATGCCACGTGATTCTTTTTTGAAGAACTCTCTCTCACATTTTCACTCCCGCCCCTCAAGCAAAGAGGAAGAGATTTCAAAAAATGAGACGATCAAATTGCAAATCTTCTAGTGATCGCTCATATTGTTTCTATTGATACATGGTTGTTTCCTTGCGTTGGCTTCAAGCCTTAGACACAGTTTGAGCCAGTTTGTAGAATTAATGAGTGTTACCCAAGAACAGCTAAAAGAAGCTATTTATTTGAATTGAAAATCACGAAAGAGGTCAAGTGAATGTACTACAGAATACTGAAAGAAATACAACTATATAGGCCATGTTTGAAGTTTTTCCACATGAAATTCAACAAATCGAACAAATTTCTACTCTAATTGAAACAACTTCACCGTCAACTCCAGCCTTCATTGTTTTGTATTTGAAAAGAAAATCTGCATCTGTTTCCAAGAGAATAAAATGTTAATCACTGAAAAGATTAATACTAATTAAACCCACAAATGCTAAAATTATTTCATATTACCTTCAGAAGGGTTTCGGATGTTGATTGCAACTCCAGTGGTTTTAGTAACATGACACAGCAACCAATTACAATCAGGATCCCACCATCCTTTGAGATTAAAGAGAATCTCTAATAAAGAACAAGGAATTTGATTAGTGATACATTTACATAGTAACAATCAATACCAAAAAAAGAAAAGAAAAAAAAAAAAAAGTTAAAGTACAACCTACATTTCTAAGTTTCATTAAAATGCATAATATAGTATGAAAATAAAATTACCATACGACTCGGGCTTCCACATGGCTCCGGCATCAAATATCGCTATCGAAGCTCTATTTACCAGCGATTTGTGTTCATGACGCTTTATTTCCTCATATGTCCAATTTCCCTCTTTGTAGTCATGCTAAAATTAAGAATAAATTTACCATCAGGTTTGTTCATGAAAGAGTGTTTCTTCTCACGTACGAAACTGGAAACTAAACTGATGATTACAATATAAGGTCTAAGGCGATAATTTAGTTCTTAACCTTATGTTTAATTTACTCCAATATCCTAAATTATCAGATTATGAATATATAAAGAATATATAAGAATTGGATTTTATATGGACGATTATTTAATTGATTAAAAATCATTCATCCTTTGGTATATAAAGGTTAAAAGATTTCTTAGAAAATGCAAATAAAGTATGACATAAATGCACCATATTTCATGATTGAAGAGCATGCGGTTTGTGTTTTTTCAAACATGAATTTTGAGTTTAAAGTAGTGAAGACATGACCTTTTTCAAAATTGGTAACACGATTACGATGTCATGTACAATTTGAAATACATTTTAAAATATTTTGTAAGTAATTATCTTATAAGACATTTATATTACTTAATATGTGTTATACTATTTAGGGAATCAATTTCAATTATATAACATGTCATTAGAAAGAATGTTGATAACAAATGGTAATTAAGGTTGTAATTAAGAGGTAATGACAATTAATTTTTTGAAAGAAAGGAAAAAGAAGAAATTAAAAAAATTATGACATGAGAAAAGATGATGAATCTAATAAAGTAATTGGAATGAATTTCTATTAGCTCACAATTTTAAGGACATTTTTTAGAATAAAAAAGAAAATATAAAACACATTTTTTTTTTTGTAAAATTAATTATTCATTCATATTTTTATTAGAGTTTTTTTTTTTTTTTTTCTTTTAGGATCTTAAACCAAGGCCTAAGTTACCTAGGCCTTGAGCCATCCTGCCCGATTGTTGGGATGTCTGCTTAGAGAAGATAGCGTATGGAAGATGATGTGCGTTCGTGATTTTTGTCCCAATTCTAATCACACACGTATATTTTGAAGATCCCAGAGATCAAAGCCACACCCTCATAGAGGTAGGCTTTTTGGGAAGAGAATTACCATTAGGTCGAATACCCAAATGGCACATGTGGTATGTATTGAATAAAAATACTTTTTAACAACTTTTTAAGTTTCTGGTAATTTACTTTTTCACTCTTCAATTTTATTTTTTAACTTTGAAGTAAATATTGCATATGGGTATTACATTTACACATAATCTCAATCAATTATATATGTATGTACCACGTGTCACTTAACTCTAGATACTTCCATGTACATTTGTTAAATAATGTCTCTCTAATCATCAGTTTCCAGTTTCGTACGTGTGAAGAAACACTCTTTCATGAACAATCCTGATGGTAAGTTTATTCTTAATTTTGTATTTGACAATGCTCCTGAGTCCTGAAGCAAACGGTTATAAGTAATAAACCACCTGACCAACCAATTTATTCACTATGTTTTGTATTGATGTGAATATCAGGTTTTCTTCAAGTTGGTGCATTTTCCATTCAAAGTTCATCAGCATTCCTCACAGACAGGTTATCTAAGAAGCACGGGTATGTTTTAGGGTACGGGTACGGTACAACGGTACGATAATTCTTAGAAAAGTAGGGTACGGGTACAGCAGGGATATATATATTTTTTATATATTATTATCCATATATTTTTCATATATTGATAAGTATATGTCAATTTAAGAGCAATTATAGATAATAAAGTATATCCATTGCCATTAAATGGTTTTTAAATTACAAATCAAGATCCAAAAGAGTAAATAAAAGAAGTGTATATCCATATAGTTCTACCTAAAGTTCATGTTTCCACCATTTTCATTACTTTTATTTATTTTTGTGACATATCCAAAAGAAAAAAAATGAAAGAAAACGATTTTTTTTTTCTTTCAAAAATTTGGGTACGTCTGGGGTACATATGCAGAAGTATCCCAAGAGTACGAGTACCCAAAAAGTATCCGGTACGAGTACGACTTCATTTTTGGAGTACCCGTGCTTCATAGCAGGTTATGCACTCTACCAGAATTGTCAGTTGACGAACTTAAGGACAAGATGTGGAAATCTGAGCCTAGAGTTTGTGTTTTGATTAAAAATGTGAAAAATTGGATATGGATAGCTGGTAGGCAATTCTAAGTGTTTTAAAACTTAAAATAATTTTAAATTACAAATCAAGATCCAAAAGAGTAAATAAAAGAAGTGTACATCCATATAGTTCTACCTAAAGAGTAAATAAAAGAAGTGTACATCCATATAGTTCTACCTAAAGTTTATTTTTTCACCACTTTCACTATTTTTATCTATTTTGGTGACATATCCAAAAGAAAAAAAATGAAAGAAAACGATTTTTTTTTTTGAAAAATTTGGGTACGTCTGAGGTATGCATGCAGAAGTATCCCAAGAGTACGAGTACCCAAAAAGTATCCAGTACGAGTACGGCTCCATTTTTAGAATATCCGTGCTTCATAGCAGGTTATGCACTCTACCAGAAATGTCAGTTGAAGAACTTAAGGACAAGATGTGGAAATCTTAGCCTAGAGTTTGTGGTTTGATTAAAAATGTGAAAAATGGGATATGGATAGCTGGTAGGTAATTCTAAGTGTTTTAAAACTTAAAATAATTTTAAATTACAAATAAAGATCCAAAAGAGTAAATAAAATAAGTATACATCCATATAGTTCTACCTAAAGTTCATATTTCCACAACTTTCACTACTTTTATCTATTTTTGTGACATATCCAAAAGAAAAAAAATGAAAGAAAACGATTTTTTTTTTTGAAAAATTTGGGTAAACCTGAGGTACGCATACAGAAGTATCCCAAGAGTACGAGTACCCAAAAAGTATTCGGTACGGATACGGCTCCATTTTTAGAGTACCCGTGCTTCATAGCAGGTTATGCACTCCACCAGAAATGTCAGTTGAAGAACTTAAGGACAAGATGTGGAAATCTTAGCCTAGAGTTTGTGGTTTGATTAAAAATGTGAAAAATGGGATATGGATAGCTGGTAGGTAATTCTAAGTGTTTTAAAACTTAAAATAATTTTAAATTACAAATCAAGATCCAAAAGAGTAAATAAAAGAAGTGTACATCCATATAGTTTTACCTAAAGTTCATGTTTCCACCACTTTCACTACTTTTATCTATTTTTGTGACATATCCAAAAGAAAAAAAATGAAAGAAAACAATTTTTTTTTTTTTTGAAAAATTTTGGTACGACTGGAGTACGCATGCAAAAGTATCCCAAGAGTACGAGTACCCAAAAAGTATCCGGTACGGGTACGGCTCCATTTTTGGAGTACCCGTGCTTCATAGCAGGTTATGCACTCTACCAGAAATGTCAATTGAAGAACTTAAGGACAAGATGTGAAAATCTGAGCCTAGAGTTTGTGGTTTGATTAAAAATGTGAAAAATGGGATATGGATAGCTGGTAGGTAATTCTAAGTGTTTTAAAACTCAAAATAATTTAAAATTACAAATCAAGATCCAAAAGAGTAAATAAAAGAAGTATACATCCATATAGTTCTACCTAAAGTTCATGTTTCCACCACTTTTACTACTTTTATCTATTTTTGTGACATATCTAAAAGAAAAAAAATGAAAGAAAATGATTTTTTTTTTTTTTGAAAAATTTGGGTACGTTTGGGATACGCATGCAAAAGTATCCCAAGAGTACGAGTACCCAAAAAGTATTCGGTACAAGTACAGCTCCATTTTTGGAGTACTCGTGCTTCATAGCAGGTTATGCACTCTACCAGAAATGTCAGTTGAAGAACTTAAGGACAAGATGTGGAAATCTGAGCCTAGAGTTTGTGGTTTGATTAAAAATGTGAAAAATGGGATACAGATAGCTAGTAGGTAATTCTAAGTTTTTTAAAACTTAAAATAATTTTAAATTATAAATTAAGATCCAAAAGAGTAAATAAAAGAAGTGTACATCCATATAGTTCTACCTAAAGTTCATGTTTCCACCACTTTCATTACTTTTATCTATTCTTGTGACATATCCAAAAGAAAAAAATGAAAGAAAATGATTTTTTTTTTTTGAAAAATTTGGGTACGCTTGAGATACGCATGCAAAAGTATCACAAGAGTGCGAGTAATTAAAAAGTATCCGGTATGGGTACGGCTTCTTTTTTGGAATACCCGTGCTTCATAGCAGGTTATGCACTCTACTAGAAATGTCAGTCGAAGAACTTAAGGACAAGATGTGGAAATCTGAGCCTAGAGTTTGTGGTTTGATTAAAAATGTGAAAAATGGGATATGGATAGCTGGTAGGTAATTCTAAGTGTTTTAAAACTTAAAATAATTTTAAATTATAAATCAATATCCAAAAGAGTAAATAAAAAAAGTGTATATCCATATAGTTCTACCTAAAGTTCATGTTTCCACCACTTTCACTACTTTTATCTATTTTTGTGATATATCCAAAAGAAAAAAATGAAAGAAAACGATTTTTTTTTTTGAAAAATTTGGGTACGCCTGGGGTACGCATGCAGAAGTATCCCAAGAGTACGAGTACCCAAAAAGTATCTGGTACGGGTACCCGTGCTTCATAGCAGGTTATGCACTCCACCAGAAATGTCAGTTGAAGAACTTAAGGACAAGATGTGGAAATTTGAGCCTAGAGTTTGTGGTTTGATTAAAAATGTGAAAAATGGGATATGGATAGCTGGTAGGTAATTCTAAGTGTTTTAAAACTTAAAATAATTTTATGCTTTTAGGGTTATATAACAAGTTGAGTAAAACTAGAAATACTACCAATTTTATTTCTAAACCTTTATAAACTCATGTGGCATTCTATGTGTAAAACGTGACACTTCATTAATTTAACATTTAAATTATAGGTCATTAATTCATTATTAAGTAAAAAAATAAAATAAAATCTCAATCCCATCCACCTCGCTGCCACTACCACCAAGTTTGTTGTCGCCACCACAGTGACGTAGCCAGAAAGTTGGTTCAATGAGGCCATTCAATGCGAGTGTGCGACGGGTAGTAAGGTTGCAAGGGGAAGGTCGATACGTCGATGTTGTTTACTTATTGCGCTTAAGATTTAGGAACAATGCTATCTCTTTCTCTCTAATTCAAGTGGTAAAGTAAAGTAAAGTAAAATTTATGGGTTTATTTTATTTTATTTTTTATTTTAATGACTAAAAAATGGGTTAATAGTAATTTGTGTATGTTAAGCTGAAGTTTTTTTTTTCTTCCTTACCATTGTTTATATTAGTTCTTAAGTTAATTTAAAAGTTTTAATCTTGGTCAAGCAATAGATCACATATGATATAATGACAAATCATAAACCCATTAATATCTCTTTGTTTTTAATATAAAAATCTCAACTCCACAATCAACACAAAAAGACAAGTAATGGACCACAAACATAACACATTAACAGTTTAACACACAGTGACACAATTACACAATGACACAAAAGCATTAAAAATCAACCAATACAATTATACAAATAGTCAATGACTCTTACTCAATAGGCAAACAAACAAAACAATATTGACCCCATCTCTATGTATTTTAAAATTTTATTAGTGGGGTCAACTTATAAAAATCCCTAAATTTTTTTATATAAACATACATAGGAAAGCTATATTTTTTAATTTAAGTGGGGTCAATTGACCCCACTGAGTTATACCTAGCCTCGCCCTTGCCACCACCTAAGCTAATTCCACTTCAAAAAATGAAACCGCAGCCAACCCACCACCATGGTGGTTAGACTCTCTCCAACCATAACCCCTAATCCCTTCTGTCTCTTCCACCACTCCCACTCCCACCTCCTCCCAAAACCTGGAGAAAAACTTGCTTCACCGTCTGTGTAATCATGGAAGACCATAAGCAAAGTACCTAGTTGGCGAATCTCAAAGATGAGTATCACATGGCTATTTATTATAGATTTGTGGAGAGTGCAGCCACCATGGTGGGTTGGGTGGGGTTTAATTTTTTGAAGTGGATTGAGCCTAGGTGGTGGTGCTGGCGATGGCGTACTTGGTTGTGGTGGTGGGTGGATCTGAGATGGGGAAGGGAGAGTGATTATTCAATTCTAAGATTATAAATATATGCATAATTCCTCTTTCATATGAATGATGAGTTCTACTAATTAAATTTATGATAGGACCCACTACTTTATGAGAGTAAGACTACACATCTATTTATAATCCGAGATAACTGATTAATTTTTCGGGAAGGAAACCGGGTTAGGGTTGAGATTTTTTATTTTTTACTTAATAATGAATTAATTGTAATCAAATTTTAAATTAATGAGATATCACGTTCCACCTAAAATACGGGTTTTTTAATTATTGAGTATCACATTCGGACGTGGCAAGTGACCCCAGCCGAGAATTTTTAAACAAGTGCAACGTCAGCTGGTAAATTATGACGTGGCACAACCCTACTGGTCTTCCCCATGTGGCGCTTCTACGGTCAGCCACTGCTAATTGCTAGCGTATTCAGCACACGGCCACTCCCCCCCACCTAGACAACTTACACACTCTGTGTCGATCCGTTTGTTTCCCGAGAAAACCAAAAGAAAAGAAAAATCGCAGAGAGAGAGAGAGAGAGAGGCATGGCGGTGAGACCGACGGTGTGGCGGTTCCCAATGGATCCGGGGTCCCAGGACAATTCGGGCCTGCCATGGGGCGTGACGGTGACTCCATTCTCGGAAATGGACGAGAATGGTCAAGGACCCGCGTACGGATCGGAGGGAGATCAATTGCCGAGGTGCGAGAATTGCTGGGGCTACTTTAACACGTACTGCGAGCTGGAGCAGTGGTCATGGAATTGCTCCCTCTGTGGGACTCTCAATGGCCTCTCTTCCAAGTCCATCGCTCGCTACTCTCGCCCACAGTCTTGCCCCGAGATGATGTCCTCTTTCATAGATCTCGAACTCCCTGGTTATTCATTGTCACTCACTCACTTTTCCACTCACTCTTTGCTTAGCGATTAATTCTTTCTGTTTCTGTTTATTGCAGCCGATGAAACTGAGGAAGATGCCACACAAGCTCATCCTGTCTATGTTGCAGCGGTAGATTTGTCATGTACGATCATAACGCTTTTGGAATTCAATATTATTATTATTATTTTTAGAATTCATATGCAAAATTTAGTTTGAGGCATTCACATTATTTGTATTGTATGTTATAGTAGCTTCTGATTAGTTTATATAGGCATTTTCAAACTAAGATTAAGCTTTATGTGCTCAAAACTTCTGTTAAGGTTTGGTGAGGAAGAGAAATGCTCGAAATTTTGAGGGGTGTGAAAGGAATATAGTAGACCTGAAATTGCAGTTCCTTAGAACCTTGCTTGATTGGATGCTAGCGACTGGATTTTTCTCTTATTCAAATTTCCTAACGTTTCAAGATCATTGTAATCTTAGAGCTTAATTGTGTTGTTGTTCATCAAGTATATGTCTACTGTACTTGGTGCATATTTTTTCTTTCAGTAGGTAGTTTTTCTAATATGAGCTAAAAAAAAAGAAAAAAAACTTATCAAAAAATATTTTTTCTTTCAGTAAAACTTATGAAAAAAAAAAAAAATCCATGAAAGACTTGATACTAGGCCTGTGGCAACCCTAAATTTGTAGTCATTGCTTATTACATCCCTTTAATCGTAGCCCTTGAAGTTTAAAAACTTTCATGTCAGTCGCATGACCTTTTAAAAAGATAGGAACATAAGTACTTATCAAAAAGAAGATTACAGTAGTTTAAAAAGCTAACATGACATTTGGAATTTAATCCCCCATTACTTAATGTGGACGGTGTGGCGAGAAAGAAATTCCAGAACTTTTGAAGATAAGAGGAAGTCTGCAGATCAGCTCCTTGGTTCATTTGTTGAGTCCCTTTTTGAGTGGTCAAGGGCTTGGGGTTTTACTAATACTGTTACTGTTCATGATTTGTTGCTGGTTTGCATTCAGATTTTTCTTATATTTCTATGTTGTAATGTTGTTCTCTCGGGTGCACATTTTGTGCACACTGAGTTTCTTTAATACAAGTCTTATTACCTATCAAAAAAAAAAAAGCTAACATGAAGAATAAGAGAATAAATGCAAACATAAATATGACAGTTATTGCTAGATTTGATGCTAATTAGTGTAAAATTAAGGTTGACTAATGGGCTAACTTGGCCTTGCTTATTCAATCTTCGTGCGTCATCATGGCATAGGGTTGAGAATTGTAAAATTTTGTGAATTGAATTGTGTGTTCAAACATTTTTGTATAAAGGATTCTTTCTTCTTGTCGTTTTCCTCTCTCTACACCTGTTCCCGGTCAAATTTTAGCCTTAATAGATCTGACTAAATATTTTCTACCTTAATAAAACATGATTGTAATTCCTTTAGTGATGCATTGTTTTGAGTGTTATTTATTTATTTATTTTCATTTCTTGATAAAAATTTGGCGCCTAAGTTTTAGCTTGTATTGATTTTATTATTCTTCTGAAAGATGACTTATCATTTAATTCTCCTGACTTTGACTACAGCTTCAGAAGAGTTTCTGGAACTTACTAAAAGTTCGCTGCTGGCAGCCTTGGAAGGTTGATAATTGCTAGTTGAAAATAATTATTTGATATCTTTTACCAATAAAAATATTATTTGATTTCTTTCCTGCTTGAGCTATGTTCTTGGAAGGTTGAATTTTCTCCTTTATTTTGTATTGCAGCTCTTGGACCTGGTTCATTATTTGGGCTTGCTACCTTCAGCCACAAATTAGGGTTGTATGATGTTCAAGGGCCTATACCAGTTGTAAAGAATGTTCTAATTCCGCCTGATTTGGAGGGAACCCTGCCAATTGAGATTGAAGATGTCATGCCTTTGCTACAATTTCTGGCTCCGGTAGGTCTGTTATGGGGTTTTGTCACTCATTTTTCCGTGTGCATGTGTGACATTTTCTTTTTAAGGATAAAATCAGGCGATTGGGTTCTTATGGACATGTTGAGCACCCAAAATCATGTGTATGGTAATAATTTAATTTTGGTTATGCTCTAAATCAGCAACTTTGGTACAGGTTGAAACTTGTAAAGACCGTATTGCATCTGCGCTTGAAACGCTTAGACCTACAACTTCATGGGAGAGAACCACAGCAGCAGGTCAAGGGATGGATGGTATTTTGATGGGTGGGCGAGGTTTTGGGGTGGCAATGGAAGCCCTTTTAAATTACCTTGGATCAGAATATGGAAGCACTTTTGCCTTAGGTATCTGCGATTATACTCAAGGCTCATCTAATTCTACTTTTGCTCAGATTTATGTAATTAAAGGCCTTGGTTAAGCACATGATGCACTTTCAAAGTTAATCATATATGTTGTCACCATTGAACATAATTGCAGCTAGAGTCTTTGCCTTTCTGTCTGGCCCTCCGGATTATGGAGCTGGGCAGCTGGATACGAGACGATATGGTGAGCAATATGCAAGTAAAGGAGAGGATGCGGACCGTGCTTTACTTCCTGAGCAGACACCTTTCTACAAAGATCTGGTCATATGTTTTAACTTTTGTTTATAATTCCCACCCCCCCACCCCCCCCTGTAATTTTGGGAGATGTAAGCATTGACATATATGTTACAGGCTGCTGTTGCTGTTCAAGCAGGTGTTTGTGTGGACATATTTGCTGTCACGAATGAGTATACAGATTTGGCATCCTTGAAGTTTCTTAGTATTGAAAGTGGTGGCTCAATATTTTTTTATTCAAATACTGATGATTCCACTCTTCCTCAAGACATGTGAGTATCCAATGAAATAGGATTTAATGTTGGGGTTATGAGTTTTAAAAAGGCATTACATGGTCAACCTTGTTAGAAAAAGGATGGTTCGATAATTCTAAATTGCAGGAATAATGCACCAAATGGACTACATAAACATCTACAGTACAAAGTACATTACTTTTTACATGTTTATTGTTAAATTTATTATATGACTTTCTTTTTACACTTTCATGAGATAAGTAAAAAATAGGATGTTCGTGTTTGTAATTCAAATTTCAATTTATAGAGAAAAGTGACATGAATGGTCCATATTTGAGTATTTCCAATTCCATTGTCATGATTGTGACTTGTTCACTGTGCAGGTATCGAATGCTAAGTCGACCATATGCATTCGGTTGTATATTGCGATTGAGGACATCTTCTGAATTCAAACCTGGAAACTCTGTAAGTTTGTGACTTTTTCAAAATTATAATGACACTTTGAAAATTTTCTTAGAGTATTCTCTTTATTTGTTTTTGCAGTATGGCCATTTCTTCCCAGATCCACAGTATGAAAATGTTCAGCACATTATTTGTTGTGATTCTTATGCCACATATGCTTATGACTTTGAGTTTGCCAATAATGTTGGATTTTCAAGGTACCTATATATTGTTGATATCCATCATGGCTCTTATATTTCAGTGAAAAACATAACTGATACTTGATGATTATGCTATAATCAATATGCATGGATTTGAAAAAGAAAGGGGTGGAAATTCATATTGATCAATTGAAATCTCTCTCATTGGGCAAGTTTGATGTTCCAAATCCAGTTGAAGTCTGTTAGTTCCAGTATATATTATTGTGTGTCATTTTGTCAATGCTAAGTATATAACATGGTGCGCACATATGCACACACTGGCATGTATGCACATATGTATGTAACTATGTATGTAAAAGTCCTCTACCATCAAGAACCCTTTAACTCAATTTTTTTGTAAACTATTGCCCACCACTTAAAATGACTTGTGGACATCAATATCTAGCTAAGCAGTGCTTTCCTACATCAACTTTCTAGGTTTAATTTCAAAATGCTTAATTGAATATATAATCCAATTCCTTAAAATTAACTTCATCAAGGAATAATAGATTCATGATTAAATATTGGATTTTTTATTTTATTTTATTGACCTCTCTAAAATTTAAATGTTAAATCACATAGCCATTCGTTCAAAATCTGATTCTAAACTTCTGAAGTTCCCAATATAACACAAATGGTGAAGACATTTTTATGTTTTGATTTTGAAACTACCCCTTAATGTTCGAGCAGATCTAGAAGTCTTTTTAGATGGTGAAAGAATGCTCTATTAAATGCATGCTAGACATGTGACTGTGAATTGCGCATAAATATGAAATCACAAATGCCACTTGGTTGGAACCCATAATTTGCGAAGACAATTTATCTTAATTTGGTTTTATTTAATTTTAGAAGTCAATTGTGTTTCTTTTCTATTAGTCCAATGGATTTTATTTGATGTCTTTTTAGTAAATTAGGTTATTAGTATTTTATTTAATTTCCTAGAGTTAAGGGTGTATTTATAATTTAATAATTGGGGTTTTTTATCTAAGTCAATTAGAATTAGGATTTATTCGTAATTTTCTATTTAAGCTGCTATTGTACTAAAATGGTGACAGGTAGACAATTTTCTTGATTAATAAAATGTTCGTTGGAATTTTCTCAATGGTCTTGTGTTTATTCCAGCCAACTATAGGCGTTGATTCCTAGATTTTGTTTTCTTGCTCGGTGCCAATTCCAAGCAAGCCTGTGTGTTGATTGCTAGATTATTTTTATTCTTGATCTTCAATTTTGGTGTTGCATCAATTTTGGTTTTGTACTGCAGTACTAAAATTTATGGAATATAAATATTATCCCTATACAGATAATAAAATTGTTTGCAATCATGTCTTCTCTCTTTTGCCTCCAACCTTCATTCTTATATTTTATTGTTTGGGTTGAATGGCATTTTCACTATTCTGTTTAATCCCTCCCTTTTATTTTGTAATTGTGCATATCATGATTTTGATTACATGAGACAGACCCATTTCTCAATTCAGACACCTAAAGAGAATATGGTCCCAAATAAGATCACTTGCTTAATGCATGGGACAACTGTAGATAAATTTTTGCTTGATGCAAGGCAGTTCTACTCATGGCCCTACTTTTATTCTTTTGCAGGCATGGATCAGAAGTTCCTACGCTACAATTTGCATTTCAATACACAGTTGTTGTGCCCCCTGAGGAACTTTCAAATTCTGGATCAGATTCTGCAACTAGGTATAATTAATCCTACATAACAGCTGTTGATAAATTGACAGACATGCATGTCTTCTTGTTTTAGAAGATTAGACCAAACATAAAAAATATCTACTGTTGCATAAAATGATAATTAATGATTTAATGCAGTGTCACTTAGATAATCTACCCAATTTCTTAGGTTGGGGTTTACTACTTGTAAGCCTTGTATTTGGTTGTGATCCATGTTTTTGCCATTAGCTGGACCTCAAGGGTGTTACTCTCAACCTTGTAGAATATACCTTTAAGCTGGAGTTTCTTGTCTGATCATCTAATCTTTGCAAACCCCTCTAGAACACCAAATTCCAGCAAAGCTAAGCTTTTGAAGTATACCAAGATATTCTGACAAATAGAGGAGGCAACATGTTGAAGCTTGTTATCACATATGATCATTCTTGTCCCTTTTTCTTTTTATTTACTTTTCTGGTATAATGCCATATTGAAATTGCTGGGTAGCTTCTGCATCTTCCTCTCACATTTCATTGCTTTCCTTGTATTAGTCAATATTGATGATTGCATTATGCTGAAGAAATTACATTGAAGCATGAGATTGTTATTGAATAAACTCTGTCTATCAGTCTATGTATTTATGCCTTATGTAGTCACCACATCATGTCTTCCTCTTTTTCTCGTAGTTATTTATCTTCTGAATTTTCTCTAAATTTTCTTCCAAAAACTTGCTTATTAAGATTGATGTGATGAATGTTACTGCAGAGTCAAGCATTCTCTTAAACGGCGACTAAGGATTCGAACTTTGCAATATGGTGCTGCTCAAAATATTAATGAACTTTATGACAGCGTTGACCATGAAGTAGTTCTTTCATTACTTGTTCACAAGGTATTTTTTTAATCCCTCCCGATGTCGTTTCAAATTCTCTGTTTTCATTCTTCTGGATTTTCTGTTGTGTCACACCATGAATGTTTCAAGGAAGATTGTTCCTTGTCACTTGCGTTGCTTCTTTCAAGTAATTAAATGGACTCAAGACTTGTGTAAGATATTTAGAGAGTTTTCTATTATACGAGAATGATTTGCTCAGAAAATTTCACAAACTATATACAGGTTATGGAATACAATATAGTTTTGCATCAGAAAATAAAAGCAAGTTTCTACCCTTAAATGGGGGATTAATTACATACTACTGAAGTTCTCACGGATTATAAATTTTGATATTTTTCCATCTCTTTCTTTGCCCTTTTTTTTTTTGGGGGTGGGGGAGGGGAGGGTGGGTTGGGTTCAAGTATAGAGTAAATGCATTAATGAATAGACTATGAAAAGTGTTTATCCATGTAACGTGAAATAAAACTATGAATTGGAAGAGAAAATAAATAAAAAATCATAATTAGAAACAACAGAGTAAACCCTAATGCTCAACTGTTACAAGAAGTACAAAGAGGGAACCTTTTCATACCTATTTATTACTTGGTATTAAGATTTATGCTGCCACAATTGCACATTGGCCAAATTGAAGCCCAAAGTATCAGCCTCCGATATCCCTTTCTTAATACGAGGGTTGAAGTTTAGACTGCTTTAGGTTTCCCTATGGAAAAGATCATAAAAGAAGAGAGAATGATTATGATTCCAGCTTAGAAGATTAGTGAAAGCCTAAAGCAAAAACTTCCTATTCCGAAGTAGATGATGATTGATGGCCCATAAGACATATAACATAGCTGTCAAGGACATGCGTGGATGGTCAGTATATATTTGAAGATAATTTACTGTCTTGGGATTGGCATTTTATAAGATGCATAATTTTGGTAAAAATCCTTGGTAATAAGACTTATGAAGGGATATATTGGTTTCCAAGTACCCGATTCCCTTTGATTGTTAGTTGTCTCCTTCATGAATTTTTAAGGTTTTCCTGCTAAAATTCTGGGAGAACCAAGTAACTTTGATATGTCATGAGTGAGTTCCCTGGAAATATTGAAAATGAAATGATGTTATAAAGAAGGTAGCCTAGCAGTTTTAATCTTGCAGTACCCCTTTGCACTATTTTATTGATGTTGAAAAGGAAAAATTAATCGTTACTACTTGTTGTGAAAAATGAAAAATAGGCATGCAAAAGTGTTGAGAAGGACGTCTCTTTAAGAGGTTGGACAAGCTAACTCCATTAGATTACAATTATTGAGCTTGGTGGTTTATAACAACCAAGATCCTGATCCATTTTATTGCTTTTATTGCAATCAGGGCCACTCAAAGGAAGGCTGAAATTCTAACTGTTGCTTGATTAGTAGAAGGATGTGTTTCAGATGACTCGCTGTAGAACAGTTATTTTTTAGTGTTATACCATCTCACCTAAGGGTGCAACAACAGGCACCCTAATTCTGTAATTGGCATACAGAAATAGGATGATGTGTTTCAGGAGAACGCTTAAATGCCAAAGAAAAATTCCTGTCCAACTCTATAGAGGACCTTACATATTTTTGCCAAACCTTGCATGGTGTACTACCTCTCTACTTGCCATTTCACTATTGTCTAACAAAATCGCAATGCACTATTAATGGAAGAGATCATCATTTTCCACCACTGGAACTAGGATGTTTTTAACTGATGCAGTGAAATCATTGTCTGACTGGATTCACTTGACACAGAAAGAGCCTGTTGGATTCAATGATCTTTTTGGATATGGGAATAATTAAAGTCCCATTGTGCCAAGTAAAATTATGAAACAAGTGGAAAGAAATTTGAAATTCTTAGCAAAGGAAATTAGACACATCATCCAAAGGTATGGCTGCTGGTTACGTATGGCCTACTTTCCTTGTACCATTTATTTTAGTATGTAAAACTGTCCTTGAATTGTTATACCAGCATTTTATTATTAATTAAAGAATTGGTTGGAGGGTGAGGTTGCGGGTTCAAGACCCACTGGGTGCGTGTGTTACTTACCAAAAAAAATAAAATAATAATTACTAAGATCGCCTTTTTTAATGTTCCTCTTTTCTTCCCCCCCCCCCCCCCCCCCCCCAACTTTTTTCACTTAACATTCTCAGTTTTATTCATTATCCATATTTTTTTGCTCTATAGGTTATATTGGCCTCTTTGGAGCAAGGGGTTCGGGATGGCAGGATATTGCTTCATGATTGGCTAGTAATCCTCACAGCTCAGTATAATGATGCTTATAAACTTGTCCAGTACAAGAATGGAAGTTCAGTAACTGCTCAGGTTGATGTTTCATTCTCACAATGCCCACAATTGCAGCCCTTACCTCGCTTAGTTTTTGCTTTGCTTCGAAATCCTCTTCTCCGCTTCCATGAAGAAGGTGTTCACCCTGATTACAGGATCTACTTGCAATGCCTTTTCAGGTAATTAGTGCTCAGATTGATATTGGACCAACAATTTGTAAATAACTAGTAAGTATCCCAGATATTGTACCAGAAATGGAATAGCTGGATCAGGATGATTGTCATAAATCAAATCCATCAATTCCTTGGTTTAGTATTTACATGGTGGAAGATCAAATGTTTGGTTGCACTTTTCCTGTACTTGTTGTCCACTTAGATGTCATTATCATACTATTGAGTTGTGACTGTTATTATATGTTAAAAGTCATGTATATGTTTAATCTTTTATATTTCTGCCACACGTTTTACACCTCTGGTGGATGTTGCAATATATGTCTTTTAAGAATTAATTGTAACAATTTTCTTTGTTGAGAAGATAATTTTGAAATTTGTTTTTCCAAAATTTGTGTTGCAGCGCATTGGAACCAAGTTCCCTTCACCGTGCTGTGTATCCAGTGCTGATGTCATATTCTACTCCAGATAAACAAGCATATCCCCGCCACTCATTGAGTCGTGCTGCACTGATTACCAGTGGTAGTCCAATATTTTTCCTTGATGCATTTACAACTCTTATTGTGTTTTATTCTTCAACGGCGGACCCTGCACTTCCTTATCCTCCACCTCATGACTGTAAGTTTATTTTATTTGTTTCTTCTGTATAAAAGTGATAGCTGCTCTGGGTTAAGTGAGTTGTGCTTCACTTTTTCTTTTTCTTTTTTTAAACAAAATGGCTTCTCAGGTTTGTTGCGGACTACAATTAACAAATTAAAGCAAGACAGATGTATCACTCCCAAACTCACATTTATCCGGGGAGGGCAGGATGATGCCACAGTTTTTGAGAACCATCTTATTGAGGAACAGGACGTTGATGGAAGTGGCCTCACAAGTGTCATGGGTTTTGTCTCCTTCCTAGAAGATATTTCACGGGGTGTTTTGGAATACTTGAAGTAGAATACAAGTTCCAGAGTCCCAATCACAAATTACAAGTGCGGGAAAAGGTACATCTTATACAGTCATCATGGGTGCTTTAATCTGAGAAGGTACTATTAATTTTGAGTTGGACCACTTCTAGTTCAAACTGTCTGGCGAATCAAAAGATTGAGAGGTTTTATGCTAATCCTGGGTTCGAGTGGTTGTGGTTTTCATGTGCTCTTTTTACCTGTTGGAAGCTCCCCAATGCAAATTTTATAGCAGATCAAAGCCATACATACTAGTAATTTTTTGTAAAACAAAGTCCCAGCACTGAGAGTTGTCAGTGTTTTTGTTCAAAAGTCCAGACTGTGCCAAGACGAGTTTATTCCAGCAATGTGGTGATTAATGCATTAATACAATTTTCTGCAGAAATTTTCAATAGTAGCAGAAAGATTAATAATCTTCATTCTTAGTTCCTTACTTTTATCCTCTGCATATTGATCAAAAGGCTTCTCTATTACAAACAATAGCTTCTCAACATTTGCTTCAAGCTGCTGCTGCTGTTCCTGAAACAAGTTCTGCTTTATTTATTTTTCCTTCTCTGTCATTTCATCCTAGAATAAGTCATCCTTAAATATGTAATATTCAAATACATATGAATAAGAAAGAACCTTCCTTGACCTGAACAATCTGTAGAGTCCACATGTTACCCAACTGAAATCTTTCAATATCAGCTGTCTTTCTTCCATGTAACGTATATCCTTACTCGTATGGTTTCCCTTGGTATAGATTCGAGCTTCAAAGAATCTGTATGAGCTTTTTATCAGTTGTAGCAATGAAGGAAGTGCAATAGTTTGTCTTTGCAATTTTGCATGCATAATTGTCTTCTCTTTGTCTTTTGAGTGTCGCCCACAACTATGGCGTTTATCAGTTGTGCCGCCACAGATCCAACAAAATCCTTGTTCACAGATACACATCTTACAAGGTTGCATCCTCCATCATTTTCATCCGGCTTGTCACAATTTGGGCAAGGCTTTGTATACAGTGTGATCCGGTTAACTGTCTCTGATTGATGTTTGCACGTCTTGGCCCAAAGTTCCCACATCAATCATGAACAAGGAGACTGCTTCAGATCAGATGTGCAACCAAAACATAATTGTAGACCACATGCACATCCAACCTCGCTTAATTCTCTTTGAGGTATCATGGGGGCCTCATTCTTAACGCAACTCATTACCGTTAACCCCGTGATCATGACAATGGTAAAAATCTTCACCTCCATTGTATTCAGTGAGGGAACCACTTTGAGACCAAGGATGGCCATGGCCCCCTTGCCACAATTTTTTAATATATATATATATATATATAGAGTTAATTTTATAGCATATATATTAAAATGAAAAGTTTAATTAGACTTCGTAAAATTACATCTAACTCCCTCTTAAGAATTAAGTTAACCTAAAGAGATTTTAAAAATAGAAATAACTAACTAGCTTATACCTATGACCCTTCTCCTAAAAACAGAAAGAAGAAGATTTTTTAGTTAATATATACCTAAATTTAAGTGGTGTAATTGTATTTAAGGTGTCAACTATCTTAAGAAATGTTACCAACTCGTCCACGGATCACCATTATCTCGAGTTCCTCAATGCTACCCGCAATTATAATAGACTGGGGCAAAGTATATTTCCTTGTTACTCCTGTTTCTCTCTCTCTCTCTCTCTCTCATTAGTTTTGAAAAGAAAAAGGATATTTTTTTGGATCAATTTTGAACATCATAGTTTAGTTACTAATTTGTCAATTGTTCAACTTCAACCAAGTTCCAAATTTTTGCATTTCATGAGAAATAGAATCCTATGTAGCTTATTGCCTGAATTGAATTGCTATTGTCACGATGGTTTTCCTCGTACTAACTTGGATCCTTATTTTAATGTTGGTTGTTTTTTTTAGACACGAGTACCCAATGAACTATGAATCCACAACTTTATCCTCACTTAAAGGAAGACCTAGCAGTTGAGCTAGAGTTCATCGACTCTTATTTTTATTTCGAGGAATAATGTTTTAATTGTTTATTTTAAATCCTTCTTCCTTAGAATCTTGACCAATCACATTTTCTTTAAATATCTATGTTTGAAAGAAAAAAATAAAAAATAAAAAAATCTAACGGACATAATAAATTAATAATAGTATAATTTTGTTTACTCTTTGAGTAGGTTAGCGCCGATTTGCGCCACAGCCTATAGAGTAGTTGCTGCTGCACTATTAACCTGAAGGGCAGAGCTCAGCCCCCAACATTCTCAAATGGCAAGGCGTATTCATCTTCTTCCCAAGTTCCTCCTCACTAACTCAACCAAACTCCAAAACCCCATTGCTTTTCCTCTCTCCCAATCCCTCTGCTCTGCCTCTGCCCCTGAAAACCCTCCTAAAACCCCAACAGAAAATCAAAACCCTACTACTCTTGAAGACCAACTACGCCATGATCAAGTCCAAAACCTCCAAACCCTCCTCCAATCTGGCCGTACGGATACTGCTCATAGGCTCATCAAGACCCTTATTCACTCCAAACATCCATTCTCTTCGCCCTCCGATCTTTTCACTCTCTTCTCTCTCTCTTCGCCACCCATGAAGCCCGCTTTCTCGGACATGCTATTGTTGGCTTGCTCGGAGTCCAGAATGACAAAGGAGGCCACAGAAGTGTATACCTTAATGAAGAAAGATGGTATTTTTCCTTCTTTAGCTTCTTTGAATAAGTTGATTGAATCGTTGGTGGGTTCGAAACAGTTTCAGAGAGCATTGGATTTGTTTTCGGAAAGTGTGGAGTTGGGTATTCGACCCGATAGGTTCATGTATGGGAAGGCGATTCTGGCGGCGGTGAAGTTGGGGGACTTGAATAAGGGCTTTGAGTTGCTGAATTTTATGAAGAATAACAGGGTGAGTCCTAATGTGTTTGTTTACAATGTGGTGCTTAGTGGGTTGTGTAAAGAGAAGAGAATGAGGGATGCGGAGAAGGTGTTTGATGAAATGCTGAAGAGGAAGTTGGTGCCGAGTTTGGTTACGTATAATACGTTGATTGATGGTTATTGTAAGGTTGGGGAATGGGAGGGTGCTTTTGGTTTGAGAGAAAGGATGAAGGTGGAGAATGTGGAGCCGAGTGTTGTTACGTGCAATACATTGCTTAGTGGGCTTTGTCGGGCACGGAGAATGGATGATGCAAAAAGGTTGTTGGAAGAAATGGAAGCTCATGGATTTACACCAGATGGATTTACTTATAGTATACTATTCGATGGGCATTCGAAGTGTGGTGATGGTGAGGCTTCATTGGCTTTGTTTGAAGAAGCAATTGGCAGAGGGGTAAGGTTTAACAAGTATACTTGTAGCATTTTGTTAAATGGATTGTGCAAAGAAGGGAAGATGGAAAAGGCAGAGGAGGTTTTGAAGAAACTAATTGAGAATGGACTTGTTCCAGATGAGGTAGTGTATAACACTATCGTAAATGGATTTTGTCGAAGGGGTGATGTAGACAGAGCCATTTTGACAATTGAACAAATGGGAAGTTGTGGGTTGCAGCTGAATCACATCACTTTCAATACTTTAATTGACAAGTTTTGTGACATGGGGAAGATGGATAAGGCAGAGGAGTGGGTAAAGAAGATGGCAGAGAAGGGAGTTTCCCCAAATGTTGAGACATATAACACCCTTATTGATGGCTATGGACGAAAGTTATTGTTCGATAGGTGTTTCCAGATTCTTGAAGAAATGGAAAATAAAGGGATAAAGCCAAATGTTGTAAGCTATGGTTCTCTCATGCATTGTTTTTGTAAGGATGGTAAGCTTCTTGAAGCTGAAATAATCCTTAGGGACATGGTAGGAAGAGGGGTTTTGCCAAATGCACAGATATATAATATGCTCATTGATGGTAGTTGTACGGCAGGAAAACTGGAACATTCTTTTAAGTATTTTGATGAGATGGTGACAAATGGGATAGAGGCAACACTTGTAACCTACAATACACTCATTAATGGGCTCTGCAAAAAGGGAAGGGTGATAGAAGCTGAAAATATGGTTTCCCAGATTACTTCTAGTGGTTATAATCCTGATGTTATCACTTACAACTCCCTCATCTCAGGGTATTCCAATATAGGAAACGTCAAGAAATGTCTCATCTTGTATGAAAATATGAAGAATCTGGGTATTAAACCTACTATAAATACATATCATCCTCTAATTAGTGCATGTGGTGAGGAAGATATGGTGCTTGTAGAGAATTTGTTTTATGAAATGTTACAGATGAGTTTGTCTCCTGATCGAGTTGTATATAATGCACTTATTCACAGTTATACAAAACATGGTGATGTTCAGAAGGCGTTTGCTTTGCATCATGAGATGATAGACCAGGGTGTTCATGCTGACAAGATGACCTATAATACCTTGATTCTGGGGCACTTTAGAGAGGGAAATTTGTCTGGGGTGAAGGATCTTGTTAATGATATGAAGGCTAAAGGACTTGTTCCTAAAGCTGATACTTATAGCATACTTGTTAAGGGGCATTGTGAACAAAAGGATTTCATTGGGGCATATGTTTGGTATAGAGATATGTCTGAAAACGGTTTCCTCCTAAATGCCTGTACATGCAATGAGCTCATCACTGGCCTTCGACAGGAGGGAAGGTTGCAAGAGGCCCAGATTGTCTGCTCCGAAATGCACGTTAAACTAACAGATGATTGGAGCACCAGTGATGACCTTTCTGCCATTGCCAAATAGAGAGATGTTTGGTTAAGCTCAGCACAACAATTTGTCAACAAAGAGAGACACGGATATTATACTGGAAAACTTGTTCCATAGTTTCTATTTGTACAATTCTTCTGGCTGAGTGCTCCTTCGTTGATATTAAAACATGGAAAAGAGCATAGCTGACCTTAGAAAGGAGGGTAGGTCAGATGTAGAAGAAGCAAATGTTTGGCAGGCTGAGCTGCACAATGGCGTATCAGCTGTTGTGAGGATTTGATGGGAGGTACTAAGTGTGAATAAGCTTCTAGCTTGAAAATTGATCTCCAATGAATGCCACAGGTATTCTATTTGCATAGATATTTAAATACCTATATGTACAACCCATATCAGTTTTTACATACCCATATCAGTTTTTACCTTTATATATAGATAAATTTTGCAATACCTATATGTCGTGTTTCCTATATAACCTTCTTAAATTTGTTTTAACTTTTTGTACTTGTTATTAATTTGCCCCCCTCAATCTTGAAGTTCTAGCTTCACCATTGACTGGAATAATGGCAAATTTGGAGATGGATGTTTTCATATATACGTGAAAAGTAAAACAGAATTTGAAATAATTTGGTATACAATATGCTTAAATCGAGAAAATATATGATACATATGGAAGAGAAGATCAAACAGGTGCGCATAATTTACTGCTTAGTCGTTTGTGGTTTGAACTACCTCTCTGTTGCTGTGGGAATCAGCCAGTGGCTCTGGCTTTGCTGTCTTCCTGTTTCTCTCTCTCTCTCTTTTTTTTTTTTTTCCTTTCTCTTTTTCTTCTTTCCGACAGGGAGCTTGGGTTATACGAATACGAGTCTGGTGACAAACTACACTCATAACTTTTTAATTCCCTTTCTCTCTTCTTTTTAATTCCCAAGTTCTACTTTTTGTTACTTATAACTTTTTAGTTATGATCCTTTTTATTTATTTATTATTATTTAGTGCTAAAAAGGTCAAAGGAAAACAAATTACCATCAGCTTGAAAACTAATTATTACTAGCTTAAAATCAAAATCAAGCTTCATACTGTAACAAACGAGTCTTAGTGGTAAAAATTCTTTTTCCTTTTTCGAAAACATAAATTTTAAAAAATATCACATTTTTAATATATTAGTAAATTATGGCAGTTAGTTATATTAAGCTGTGTATCTGAAGATTCTGATTTAACCAAGGAAGAGCTTCTTGGTAGCCTCCACTTTTTATAGGAACTAGTGTAGTCAAAGGCGAAAGCTTTTAAATAACTCAAATAGTTTTTGATGTAGCTTTGGTGAATGATACTGACTCTCAACTGTATTGGTAAAAGGTCTTGTGTCAAAAAGTGGTACCTGAAAGATGACTACATCCATTTGTTTGTTAGAAGACCTGTGAGGAGATCTCCATTATGATTCAGTCACTGCAAAGGTATGAGTATACAATTTGGGCATGCTGGTTCTTCTTTTGCTTTCATAGTAATTCAGTGAATTTCCTTGCTTTTATTAAGGTTACTTTGCCCATTGGGCTGCTCTTCAGAAGCTTCTCTATCAGTTTTGTGATTGTGAAAGAGATGCAGATGACAAAGGTCATACAAAGAAACAGATATTACCACTCGGATCTGGTTTTGATACAACATTTTTTCAGTAATAGGTGTCTTGAGTTTCCTTGTGAGTTAGAATAAGTTTAGCACATATGAACATAAGGCTTGTCATCTCTCAGCAGCCTACATGTTTCTGTATTTTATTTTGTTTATTCTGGTCTTTAATAGATGTGAAATCTAATGACATATTTGTAAATTTCATTTTGTACGGTTAATTTGGGAAGATGATTTTCCCCTCTCTATGTGTATGGTTGGCACAATTACTTTGCACAATTCTTTTATAAATTTTACTGCAGTTTATTAATTGATGAGTGATGCTAGGGTGACTGAAAATTTTACTACATAGACTTTACAAATTGATGTGTCACCAATCATACAAAACTGATTCAAAATTCATTTATTATGTTTTGAAATCCACCAATCACATTCATTGCTAGATCAGTTTGTAACGGCTATGGAGTAAAATTTGTATCTTTAGTATTTTCCTTAATTTATTTTTTTATGAAAAGGATTATTTCTGTAGTGTGATTGGAAATGTTTTCTTTTCAGTTTTTCCCTCTGGCAGGATAGGGGAAAGTACCATATCTATATGTGGAACTGGATTTCAAGGAGATGCTAGTTTGGCACATTCTTTTTGTTTTGCTGAATATTAGCACATTCATTACTATCCCATGGGTTTGGTTAGCAATGCACTAGCTTATTTTTGTGGTTTAGTTTTAAAGAATGCATAATTGCATATCATGTGGAAGAAATTTATGTGATCCTTTTCGTTCCTGCCATCTCAATTCTGCTTTTACTTCACCAGATCTTTAGTTATCTGTCCAATGGCAATTAAATGTTGCCTACAATATGAATATATTTCACAAGTTATTTATATCATGCAAGAAAGTTATATGATCTTTTTTGGCTAAATAGTTATGTGGTGTTTGATTGTTAGGTATTTAGTAAAAATGCAGTGGTTATTTAGTACAATCATTTGAGAAAGTTGGTGTAGTAGCATCAATCTCACAAGGCATGCCCCTGGGGGCTTCTTGATGCTGTGGATCTCTGATTGCATTCTTACTTAATAGGTTTCATCTGCTTTGAAGATCTCACAGTTGCGATTTTCCTTTCCTGTTCATATACATATTGTGGTAGAGACGTGTTTATGGCTCTGCCTTTTTGGACGACTTAAAGTTCAATTTTGGAAGTTGTTCAGCTTTTGAAGGCAAAGTTTCGCAATTGTGGTTTTAGTTGGGTTAATAAGAGACAACTGTGAGCATATACTTTTTACCTGTAGTATATTAATTATGAAAATAAGCTGAACCTATCACGTTCCTAGCTTCTTTTTACAGACGAATGACAGAAACAAAAACTACAGCTACAACAAGATTGACTTTGAAGTTTTCATCTTCATCTATTTTTTTGTCTTCCAAAAGGCCTGCAGAAAGAGTACAAACACAATGGCCTCTCCTTAAGTATCTACACAGACAACACACTATAAATACTGGCCCATCTATTATGCCCAAGCACCTCATTCCACCGCAATAACAATCATCAAAGTACCATATTAGCTTTTCGTTTCTCTATAACTCGACTTCTCTTCCATGGCCTCTAAAACTTTCGCCATGAAATTCTTCACACTACTAATTTCTTCATTTGCCATCATCCATATGATAACAGCCGGAGATGCAGACATTCTCACTGACTTCATAGTCCCCGCAAATGTCTCCAGTGTTACTGGAAGTTTCTTCACATTTACTGCCATGCGTTCCCTTTACACGGCAGGCTATCCCACTGCCTTCAAGGTCTTCAAAGTAAGCTTGGTTGAGTTCCCAGCTCTCAATGGGCAGAGTGTTTCCAATGCTGTCCTTGAGTTTCCGGCTGGCACCACTAACCCACCCCACACCCACCCTCGCTCTGCTGAGCTCCTTTTCTTAGTCCAAGGTAGCCTTCAAGTGGGGTTTGTTGATACAACCAACAAGCTACTTACTCAAACACTACAAGCTGGTGATATCTTTGTGTTTCCTAAGGGACTTGTGCACTTCCAGTTTAATGCAGATGCAAAAGCACCTGCTGTTGCGATTTCAGCTTTTGGGAGTGCAAATGCTGGAACCGTTTCACCTCCTAACACTTTGTTCGCCACTGGCATTGACGATGATGTCTTGGCTAAATCCTTCAAGACAAATGTCACCACCATTCAGGCTCTTAAGGCTGGTCTTGCTCCCATTCCTTGAGGATGTCATCCATTATGAATAATAGCAACTTTATCACTTTATGATATATCCTAACGCTTTGGTGTTTTCTTTATTTTTGAATAATTATTCTTCTTGTTTAGAAGGATATGTATCATCAAGCACGTAAGCATAAATGTGTTTTTCTTATCAATCATCAAAGACACAAAATCTTTCACTTTACTATATTACTAGTTGCTACCGCGTAATTCAGCTTGCATGTGAGATCAACAAAAAGTTATTCTACAATAAAAAAAAAAAAAAAAAAAAGTTATTCTTCACATGGGATTGTGATACAAAAAAAAATATTTCAGTTTTTCATGCCCAAAAAAAAAAAAAAAAAAAAAAAAAAAAAAAAAACCTATAGTATACATAAATGTGTAATCATTAGAATTTCCACCACTCATAGAATGAAAAGATGCTAGGTTAAATTTTTATTTGTTGATTTTTCTTTTCAAGGATAAGATAATATCATAATATTATCTAAAACTGCAATAGAGAGGTTGCTAGTCTCATCAAAGATGTACGTATGTTAGCAAATCTATGTGGAGGATGTAAAAAAATCTCTTTAAGGTTGCAACATAATGATTATGTGGAAGATGTGGATAAAAATTTATCTTTTAAGACCGTTGACGACACGGTAGAATCACTTAGTCGAAAATTTCACAATTTAATGAGTTGACAGATTATGAATAATGTAACATCACTTTCACTGGTACGACCGATCAGTCATTAACATCACTTTTATTATAAACGGATCATAACCTATTACCTCAACAGTTATGAAAAATATTATAAAATTTGTTTAATCTTTTAAGAAAAATTGCACCAACAGTATAGAATGTCAGAGGGTAAATTAGATATCTTTGGATAATTTTGAAAAATCCAAATATCAGGAATGGTATTTGTAGTTTTTCCTTAAATGTTTAATTTCAAGTGAATTAAGAACCATTGGAGATTCCATAATTCCCATTTTAAAATAAAAAATCCCAACAAAAATTCATTTATTTAATTTTTCCTTTTAAAAAACTTTATAAATCCAACAAAGGAATGATCAGTCATTTTGGCTGATTTTACAATTTGCAGTGCCGCTTTTTTGGTGTTGCCACTCTTTCTTCTTGCCAGTAAACGCACACAGAGCTGCTCTTTACACACTCACACACACACACTCTCTCTCTCTCTCAAAAATGGCAGCTTTAAGAGGAATATCCCACAGCCTATACACACATATTTCCCATCCAAACCCTAACATTTCTCCGGCTCAACTCATCCTCTTCAGAGGATTCGCTTCTAAGCTTTTCGTCAAAGGTACTACCCCTCCCTTTCTCTCGTTATAGTAATATTAGCGAACTTCGATTCAATATCCTCTGCTTTATATCTAGCTTGTGATTCAAGTTGGGTTAGCTTTTGTTTTGGAAGATAAGGTAGTAGAATCATATATTGAAAATAAAGCGTGTTTATAAAAGAAAAAGCTTCAATCTTTAGCTATACATTTTTGGATTTGATGGGCTAAGAGTCTTGTAGCTTAGTGGTATTGTCTGGTCTCCTTTATTATCAACCTTTTGCTTGTTGTAACAATTGAATTTCAAGTTGGGTTTCTACAGTGTTATGTTCCTAATAGAGACCAACAAATTCTTCATGTTTTACATACTTGTATATGATAAGATCCCAAGTCTTTAAAACCACTGCTTTTGATTCATTGCAGACCCTTGTTCTTGTCTCTACTGAGGTTTGTACTGCTATTTCACTTTCTTGCCCATTTGATGAAAATATGACTGAAATGCCAAGAGCTTGTAGCTCAACTGGCATTGAATGGTTTTCTTTATGAGGAGAACCAGGGTTCCCTCCTCAAACTATCGAATTATCAAAAAAAGAAAAGAAAATAAAATATGACTGAAATTTGATGCTTGAGGTTCATAATGGTTCAACTTTAATCAGAAAGAATTAAGCTCCATCGGAATGCTTCAGGAATTAAATTTTTTTCAGATAGGAACAAGTGGTATTGTGAGTCCTAAAATTTTGGTGAATAGTTAGAGAACCTACTGTGGCCCATTTTAGCAGATTCTCATTATAAGCATCTTTTGGTCTTTTGAAGGATGGCTGCAGAGTGTGTATCTGCTTAGAGCCATTCTCAACTTATTTCTAAGCTGGATAGAGGGTATGGTTTGTTTGGTTATCTACACTGTACTATATACCCGGTGTCAAAGCAGTGTTTTACTTATCAAAGTTTAATTTCAATGAACTTCTTACTTAAATTTTTATTTTTTATTTATTTTTATCTGATAACTTTTTCAGTTCCCCTTGAGCTTAATTCTGATACCTGAAGAAACCATGCTATTGCAATATTTGAATCGGGAAAAGGAGACAAACTTTACTGTGATACTTTGATGGAATATCTTGAATGTCATAACACATGCACACATGTGTACACACTAAAACATGTATATGTGAGGTATCTAGATTTTTTAGATCGTAGAATACTACTCTGTAAGTAAACAATACTAAAACAGCATGTTCTTTACTCTTGGAGCTCTATTCTTTGATGCATCCAGCTTTACAACTCTTCTGCTATTGACATAACTCATGAATTTGTTGCAGGAATACTTATCATTTTTTTTTTCTTTTGAATTTGTTGCAGGTATATCTTTCTCCACCACAGAAGAGACGTTCGCTGAAGCTTTTTCTAAATTTGGTGAAGTTACTGAAGGTAACTACTGTTTCTGCCAACTCCGGCATCAAGTTTTTCCATATCAATAATCTTTATACAGTCTACTCTTCTCCTTTTCCAGCTAAAATAATAATGGATAAAGCCAGAAACAGATCAAAAGGTTTTGGGTATGTGAGTTTTGCTAAAGAGGATGAAGCCCAAAGGGCCTTGACAGACATGAATGGGAAGGCAAGATTACATGATCTCCTTTTTTTTTTGTTTGTTTGTTGTATTTGAAAATGTGAACTTGCAAAAATGAAAGTGGAATTTTTTGCAGTTGCTGGATGGACGTGTCGTTTTTGTGGATAATGCAAGGCCAATGTATTTCGATTCTGCTATGCCAATAGCAAGAGGACCCCCAGAGCCAGCAGCTGATAGCTGATATTAACCTTTCAATTCTTCTCTAAATATATATGCAATAATGTTGGAAAGACTAGAACATGAATGGTCAGGTATTTTATGTGTAGCCTGTTTAATTTTATTGCTTCAGCAACCTTTTGATCTCTCCTTGCCTACGGAACTTCTAGACATCCTTCTCAGAACCAACTCCTTCCTTTGAGTTTATAGCGTTTGATGGGACATTTGTCCTGTGGAATGGGATGCAAATTGCAGCAAAGCAAGGCTAGCATGTAACAATGTATGGTCATGTCAAAACCTTTAAACTTAAAGAGATGAATCCTGGTGTTACAAATTTCCCCCCTGTTAATTGGCATTGGCATAGCTGGGATTTGTGTACATAGAAAATTAGTTTGCTAGTCTGGACTGTTTCCGTATGCTTCCTCCCAATCACTATTTAAGTTTTGCTTTGTAACTAAAGTTTCAACTCACAGAACAGCTGTGCTGCAAATTATATTGCTGATGAAATTTTTCAGCTCATCTCAATCACAGCTCAGCCCCTCTTTTTTTTTTTTTTTCATTGAGACCAACCATCCTCTGCCGGCAACTCTCAACTTACCTCTCCCTCCTCAACAAACACTCATCTCTCTCTCTCATTTTAAATCCATAATATCACAAGTGTTCTTCGTTGAGCAAAATATTTAAAGATTATATCATCATGTGTTGTTAAATTTATATTAAGCAATTTATACCAGCATTTATCCTTAAAATCCCTTGATTTCAAATCCTCAAATCTAAACGCAACTCACAAGTGTCGAGTTTAAACCATCACTTCAATGTTTTAATTCTCGGTTGATGATTAAAAGGTGACCTCTTCTCTCTTTGTATTTTGTTTTTGAGTAAAGTACAATTTACACCCGTTAAGCTTATTCAATTACCATTTCATCATTTCAGTCATGTAATTTTCATACTGTGGTCATTTTAGTACTTCTGTCAAATTTGGTTAAAAATTGGGTGGGTGTCATGATCCATTTGACACTAGCTTATTTGGCTTTTTATTGAAAATGAATTAAAGTATGATTGTAACTTAAAAGGTTATTCTTTAGCAAAAAACTTAAAAGGTTATTCCAGAGTTGCTGGGATAGCCACTAGTGTTATTGCAAAGCGGTGGAACACATCCTGGTAACAATGCCGCCATGGACACATTCAAGTTGCCTATCACTCATTCGCTCATTTTTCGAGAGCCATGGAATAGAAAATTAGAAATACCGTTTCCTAGCGAAACATGATGGTATTTGGGCTAGAGCCTAGAGGTGGGCCATAATGCCGCGATTTGCAAGACTAGCATACGAATTTTAACAAAGAAGAAGAGACAAAACATAGAAAAAAAAAAAAAAAAAATCATTTGCTCCTAAGTCATTCTTGTATATCTTCCATGTGCAAAAGGCAATCAAATTAACTGTTTCGGAACTCAATAAATGCATATTCATTATTCTTATAGAAATGATAAGTTTTGTTAATTAAATTAATGATAAGGTTTACCATTTATATGAGATGACAAAATACATATTATTGTGTTTTAAAAGTATAAATAATTTTTTAATTTTTTGACTTACATGCAGTAGAATTAACTATTGAAAAAAAAGATAAAACTTAAAAGAGTTACACTAGTTGTAACTTCAACCCAACTCAAATATATAATTTATTTTTTGTTTGTTTGTTTGTATTTTTATGGATATCAACGTACCTGTAAATCCGACCCGACCCGACAAGTGCTGTTCCCATATCCAAGTTGAGTTATGATATTTTGAGCAAAATGACAGGTAGATCGGAATTGTTGCGGTAGGTGGGGTCAAATTGTAAAATAAGATAAGATAAAAAAAAAGGCCAAATTTGGTAAAATAAAATTAAAATGTTGTGCGTAATTATCACATATCCCCTACACAATAATAGTGGAGCCCCAAAATTTACATAAACTCTCTCTGTCCTATCTTCTCTAATTTAGGGTTTCCTATTGAACCCGTGAAAAAAAAGAAAAAAAAAATTTATTACACACCAAAGCAAAAGAAAAACTTGGATCCAGCATAAAAAGTTTCCGGTTTTTCGCTTTCATTCATTTGCTGTTCAAACTTTCACATTCAAAAAAGTCTCCGCAGCTAGCTTCTCCGGTACCCTCTCTCTCTCTCTCTCTCTCTGTAAAATTCTCACTTTCTCTCTCTAGAATTTGTGCAATACTGTCTTGATGCCCACTGTTATGTCATAAAAATCTTACATTTGTCTTTTTCATGAGTTTGATTTGTGGGGTTGTGATTGTCATGGCGGCAACACAATGCTATATAGTTATATATTTGTTTGTGTTGAAATTGAAGGCAAAATTGAGCATAGTTTTATATATCAATTGGGGTTTCCAAAGTTTGAAACTTTTTTGGTTTTCAATTTGCAGTTTTGGGTGTGGTGTGTAATTGCATAATTTTTTAGCTCCTCAAGTATGAAGAAGCTTTGGAATTGATAAAAAAATGAATCTGATTCTAAATTTTTGTGTTTTTATGGAAATATAGTTTGTTTACTTTTTGGGTAGCTTAAATTCGTTTATTTGTAGTTTAGCTCAATAAAAATCGAAAGATGATTAAGGAAAAATTACTGTGGTATTATTATATTACTGTTTCTTACATGTAACTTGGTAATTAATATGGATTTATATTCTATATGGATCTTCTGTAGAAGTCTCGTTTTCCACAATTTATGTCCTTTGGCCATGTCAATGATTTCCTTAGATAGAAATGCTTATGGAACTCACAATGATAATCAATTCAATCTAACTTTTTTGAAATATTGAAGTACTTCAACTGGAATTATGTTCATCATCTAATTCTATGACCCCCTCTTCAAAAAAAGAAGAAAAAGAAAAGAGCATTAGTGTTTTACTTTTACCTGTTTACTTTTCTAAAAATGTTCTCTTATTCCTTTTCCACCCCTGTCGATTTTAGACGTTTGTATTCATGAAATCTATTCATTCTGCTTTTAAAGATGCTCTGATAAGATGTTCTCATCAGGGAGCTCATTGGGCTATTATACTAAAAAAAACTCTTTACTGTTACGTTTTTAATTCCAGATATTTAGAGTGGGATACTGCATGTTTATTTATTGCTCAGGTTCTGTCACTCTGGATAGGAACTTGCTGGATATGAAAAGTTAGCAGACATTCCTTTTTCTGTTTGTTCTTTTTTCCAGTTCATGTTATTTTACCCCTTTTTTTTTTGGAAGTACACAAATGTGTCAAATTATTTATAAACTTTCTTATGGAGTATCAATGCATGATCTGATGATATGGTGAAAGAATATAGCGTGCTGAAAAGGGAATTTTACGGATGACCCTTTATTGGTATCTGATTAGAAAAACAAAATTTGTGTCATGCATGTAGACTTAATGAGTAAAGGGGTGAATTTGGTAAATGATAGTTATTGTGTTTTGGTGGGACAAATATTTGCCTTGGATTTTCAGGGGTTTTGAATCCTAGTTGGGTTCTCATAATCAAGGGAAGGATTTGGCTATAATTGGGTTTTGGTACACGGTTGAATATTTCTTCTGTGTTATACAGTCTTAGGATAACAGTTTGGTATTATATACTTTGTGTGAGCCATTTGAGATAGTTGCCTTCAATAATAATATTAATTTATAGTAGATTTATATTCCTTCTTTGCTTTATTAAGAATGCGTCTGTACTCTGGAAATGAAGATGGCAGGCTATTGTTTATTGATCCTCTTGTGTCTTGTTTAGTAGTCTAAACATGGGTAATGTTACATCTCAGGAGATATTGTAAGAATTTTTTTTATATGTTAATTATTTAGACTGTGTACTGGTTATGTAAAAGATGTCTATAATGTCCACCCCAAATAACTGATCTCAGCTTTTATGTCTAAATGTATTGCAGGAAGGTGCACAAATTGGTATGTTTATTTGGAACTGTATTATTTTCTACGATTGGACCTTTTTTGTGGCTTTGTTCTCCTTTTTGTTTGAGCTGTCTCATTCCTTTCATATCTGAATTACTCTTAATCAGAACCCTGGAAACTTCTTTTGAGTTTGTTGTGTCACCTTGGATTACCGTGAAGCATTATAATTGTCTCCATATTTAGTTCAATAAATCTTAATTTTTTTTTTATAAAATTTTGTGCTTCTCAGCTATTCAACTTATTCTTAAATTTTATGGGGTTATGTGCACCCTTTGGGATGAAGATAGTGAAAGGCTTTTTTGCTTTTTTTGGCTTTGGCCTATATGTTTCTTTACAGCAGATTCAAGACATTCATTATATAATATTTTGCACCACCTTCATGTTCATTATAAGTATCATTCAGAAATCTCTTTTACCGGTCTTGTTAGTACTGTTACTAATGTAATCATTATCCATTGGTATAACTCTCACATTGCAACCCCTTGAGTCTTTATCTCATCATGTGGGTTCAGTTAAAATTCATACCCTGTTGACCAAAAACACTGAAATTCATACTCTGCAACTCCTTTTGGCCTTTCATTTGTTTCCTCCTTTCGGTATTTGTATACTTCTTCCCATGAATTCTTCTGGCCTCTGTGCCTTCTTCACAGTTGCCTTGCCAGCTTGTGTAATTAGATACACAAGATGCCACGGACAAAGGCAAATGCTAAGCCAGTTGAAGTGGAAAAGTCAAGTGAGCCTGAAAAGCCAGTTGAGTCTGATGAGAAGGTTGATCTTGATGAAGACAATGATCCCGAGGAGGCAATGGATGAAGAGGTTGAGTATGAAGAAGTAGAGGAAGAAGAGGAAGTTGAAGAGATAGAAGAAGAGGTGGAAGAAGAGGAGGAGGAGGAGGATGAGGATCCGGAGGAGGAGGAGGTGGTGGAAGAAGTAGAAGAGGAGGATACTGATAATGTCAATGGAACTGATGATGAGAAGAAGGCAGAAGATGAGGAGGAGAAAAAAAAACATGCTGAACTTCTTGCCCTTCCTCCACATGGTTCTGAAGTGTACATAGGTGGCATTCCCCATGATGCTTTGGAGGAGGACTTGGAGCTTTTTTGTGGATCTATAGGGGAAGTTACAGAGGTTAGCTCCATTTCTATATAAAGTAATCTTGTAAGTGCCTTTAGTGAAGATTTATTTCAATACCACTATGTTCTGTGACAACAGGTTCGGATTATGAAAGGCAGAGATTCTGGTGAGAACAAGGGCTTTGCATTTGTGACCTTTAGAAGTGCAGAATTAGCTTCTAAAGCCATTGATGAGCTGAATAATACTGAATTTAAGGTAACATAACCTTTTGTACATAATTTCTTTATTGCCTTTTCCCCGCATAAGTCGAGGACTTAAATGGAAACATGAATATTGAATTTGACATATAATTATTATTGATAGATAAAAGATTAAAATTAGTCTTTTTTATATGTTTCTTTTTTAAACATTTTCTTATGGTTGTTTTCTGTTTTTTATGAATGCTGCAATTGTTGAATGCTTTTGTGTAAACTTTCTCTGTCCAGGGTAAAAAAATAAAATGTTCAACATCTCAAGCAAAGCACCGTTTGTTCATTGGTAATGTTCCCAGAAGCTGGGGAGAGCAGGATCTCAAAAAGGTTGTCATGGAGGTTGGGCCTGGAGTTACTGCTGTGGAACTGGTTAAGGTCAGTGAGAACTAGATACACATCTTTATGGTAGTTATTATTGATTTTGTTGATAAATATATTTATTATTAATAGTTGAGATTGTTTATTTTTCTTTTTGTTTGTTTCTTTATTTTCTGAAATCTCTGTGCTTTTAAAAAATTATGTTTTACCACAGCCACTGGTTTGGTTCTTTTGTGTGGGTTACAAGTGTCTTGTACTCATTTTGTTAAACTCTTGGTCACAGGATGCAAAGAACACAAACAATAACCGGGGCTTTGCTTTTGTTGACTATCATAACCATGCATGTGCTGAGTATTCAAGAAAGAAGATGATGAACCCAAACTTTAAGCTAGGTGATAATGCCCCAACTGTGAGCTGGGCTGACCCTAAAAATGCTGATTCTTCTGCTGCTTCACAGGTCTTATAAATTTTTTTTCTTTTCTTTATGTAAACCTTATAGCCTCCTGTCCATGTTTCAGGACCAACTATTTCAGTTAATATAACAGGAACATCAATGCCATTGTCAATGTTTGACATTGGTGACTGGTGAAAGCAACAGAAGTTTTCTTCTTCTTCTTCTTCTTCCTTTTCTTTTTGTTGGATAAAGTTATTGAGGATTTCATGGGAAGATTTTAGGGGATGTAATTGTGGCATAATGTAATCCTTGAAGGCTATTAAAAAGAGGCTCTAGGAATGGTTTTGAGGCAGTGCAATTTGAATTAATTTTTTTATTAGAGATGTTTCTCTAAGCTTGGATTGGTGGTGATTCCAAGTACCCTTAGGTGGTGAAGCATAGGATTTCTCCTATTCTTCTTTGTTTTCTGTTATTTCTAATTTACCCATACTGTCATGCATCAATTCTACGAGTATCCACCTTAGTGGGGACATGGAACACAAAGGTGTTAAAAGAGGATGTTGGTAAATAGTATAAGTTATAGTCATGAGACCTGTAGGAGTTGCAAGTAATGAAATCGCTGCTTCAATAAATTCACTATTGGAAAAAGGACAAGGAGGTAGTAACAATAAGTTAGACTAACAGATCAACTGGCTCTTCCCCCTTGATAATTTTGATAGCCCTGATGAGGAACTTGATGGGTGACTTTTTATGGGATTACATGCACTTATTGTATTGTATGACCTATGATCCATTCCTGGTTCACATGACTATCTTTTATTAGTTGTTCGAATATGTCAGACCCTTATCCTCTATTGTTCTGAACTAGTTTTCAGGATCTGGTGGTAATTGAAGTTGATTGCAGTTTATTGTTGGGGCATTGCTCTTGAAAAACTTTAGCTTGTCTCGTACAGGTGAAGGCAGTATATGTGAAGAATTTACCGAAGAATGTTACTCAAGACCAGTTAAAGAAGCTATTTGAACACCATGGGAAAATCACGAAAGTGGTTCTGCCACCAGCAAAATCCGGACAGGAAAAAAGTAGGATAGGTTTTGTACATTTCACGGAGAGGTCAAGTGCCATGAAGGCACTGAAGAATACAGAAAAATACGAACTAGATGGTGAGTATGCATTTGTTTCTCATGCATTTCGTTTTTTTTTTTTTTTTTTTTTTTTTAAACAAAATCAAATTAGTAATGTTGCTTGGGTTTGTGTTGATTTTCAGGCCAAGGTTTGGAGTGTTCTCTTGCAAAACCACAAGCGGATCAGAAGTCTGGAGGATCAAATTCACAGAAGGCAGGTTTGCTTCCAAGTTATCCACCTCGTGCTGGTTATGGTATGGTTGGTGGTCCCTATGGTGCTCTTGGTGCAGGATATGGCGCTCTTGGTGCAGGCTATGGCGCACAGGTGAGTAACGTTTAAATGTGTCACTCTACTCGTTTGTGTGTGTTTTACATGAAAGCTCACTGTTGCTTTTGTAGATTACATTTAGGGCATGGCCTGATAAAATATGTTGGTAGAGAGAGAGAGAGAGAGAGAGAGAGAGATGGCGAGAAAAATGAAGGGAGAAGTCGCTGTTTTTGACTTGCATGCTGATTAATAAAATTGCTTTAGCAATTTGGTGGTATACATATTAAAAATATATCTCTTTATTCCTCTCCCAATTGTATTCATGTTGTGTTGTTTCCTAAACTGAACGACTATGTCTGTGCTTCCAAGGATGAGAAGTAGGAATAGGAAAAGATGGGAGGCGGCGATGCAATGCGGTCTTCTAAGACCCACGGTGGTGGGTATGAGTAAAAGAAAAGGAGAATAGAGAAAATAGTATGTAAGAAACAATGGCTCCTAATAAGGTCTTCTGATTGCCAATGAGCTTTAGTTCAAGATCCGCTGGGTGCTTTTGTAGCTTACCAATATATCGTTTACGTTGTTAGACTGGGTGCTGGTGTAACTTACTAATATATTCTTTATGTTGTTAGATTCTCTTTGAGGCTGGGTAGGGGGTTTCATTGCCTTCTTCTTCTTCTTCTTTTTTTGGGGGAAGGGGGGTGTGGGTTATTACACCCTCATATCACATGTTATGGGTCTTTAAATGGTGCTATTACATATTATATATGTGCTTTGTTATTGAATACCACTGCAATAAATTTTGCTTGTCTTGGTTAGTTCTTACACTTGTAATTGACAACTCTAGATTTTTGCTGATACTTGGACATGCATATTTGCAGCCCATGATGTATGGGAGGGGACCAACTCCTTCTGGCTTGGCAATGATGCCAATGCTTCTGCCTGATGGACGGATTGGATATGTTCTGTAAGCACATTTATGCTATAAGTAGGCTTATTCATACAAATATTACATTATTAATTATGCATCTGCAATTTTTTTCATGTAAATTCCTTCTTTCTTGTCCACTTTTGACAGCTTTAATTTCCATTGAGATTCACTGCTTGGGCAAGCAATCAATCTATTTAGTGATGCAGAGCATCTAAGAAGCCTAAGAAGGCCCAATGAGGCTTTGGTTAATTGGATTTGGTTATCTAGTTAACATGAGTTTAATTTTAACTGTTATTTACATGCGCACACAAAAATATGAATTTATTGATTGGATGGTAAATGACATCTGATTGATATAAAATTTAAAATTTGTGTTAAGCACGAGGAGAAAATATATTCTATAGTGGGATTGTCAAAATATTAATCCAATATAAGAAGTTATTGACTAGTGTAGTATCTATGTTTTTTTTCTCTTTAGAAGGTCATGTGACTACAGTTCTGATTTCTAATGAGATGAATTGCTAAGATTAAAATGATATATGTGTAATTAATTAAGGGCTAGGATTATCCCTTATCCATCCTCTTGGGGCCAAAATTTATTAAAAAAAAAAAAAAAAAAACGAGGGCTAGAATTGTAGGGTTACTATGAGCCTGGTATGAGAGGTATCTGAAGACTCCTCTATGCAGATTTTGGTATCATATCATCAGAAATTTGGACTGAAAGTCTTTCTCTGATCTCTTGGACCCTTAAACTCATGCTCTATGAGTTTCAACTTCAATCCTTTTGCTTTTGCTATGATCTTCCTCTTATTGCCTAGTACTTGTGTAGCAGTGTTGTGAAGACCCACTAGACCAGTTGGTCACTTGGTTCTTTTCTCTAGCCTAGCTTTTTATAGGGAGCCTATATCTATCTTGTCAGTATGCTCTACGATGTGCAACTCTATGAGTGGAGTTCTCCTATGTTATCAAAAACACACACACACACACACATATATATATATATATATATATATTGCATGAACTGATAGGCAATTTTCTTGTGGAGCCATTTCTCCTCCAGGATTAGGTCTGGTCAGTTTATTTCCTCATGGAAAAAGCTAGGCTATATTGCTTTAAAGAACAGGAAATAATAATATTGCTTTAATTAGCTCATTTTGACAAATTTCCTCTCCCTTCCTTCCTTTCTACAATCCAAAAGGAGACTAGTTTTCCAAATGAACTTTTAAGTGCGCTGTATGATCAATGTGCTACCAAACAAAGACTGGTGGCGTGAATTTTTTAAGCTAAAGCTGTTTATGGTTTGGCCCGCAATAAGGTTTAATGAACCTCCACTTCCATGGTCATTTTATTTCCATATGTTATAGTATACAAAATAAATGGTTGTTGGATATTAAATAATATAAATTAGAAAATGTTTTGGCTGAATCACCCTGTTCCATGGCTGATGCTCCTTTAAGTGGGTTGATAATCACTCTGTTCGGTGGGCCAGCTTATTGAGTTTTGTATGAGTTCTCTCTTTGATTGGTCTAGGGCTTGGGGTTATACAACCTCTACTTCAATTGGGGACTTCCTTGAATCCTTAAGTTCTCCTATTATTTTGTAATGCTTTTGGCTACTATGTGTTCATGCTTTATATACACCATGTAGTTTATTAATGATTTTTAGATTTGTCAAACGTAGTTGTAAGTTGCAATAGTAAATCTCATGACGGTGAAATAAATATAAATGGCTTTACGTGACATCCTAATTGTTTGTACCTGGGATTGAACGTCCTTTTTCTTCTCATCTTTGCAGGCAACAACCAGGAGCACAACCACATACTCCACCTTCACATCCGAGAAGTGGTGGCAGGGGTGGTGGTGGGAGTGGCAGCAAGAGTAGTGGCAGTTCAAGTAGGGGAAGGCACAGTAATGACAGTGGTCAGGGGCGCAGGTATCGCCCATATTAGTTGCCCCTGTTAGCTGCTAAAAATTTTACATCAATTGATGTCAAACCTTAAGATTTTCTGTATCTGAATTTAACAGCGTCATCTTCTTTATTGAGGCGTGTTATGGTATTATTGTACTTTCCCAGTGATTATTACGTGACAATAGATAGTTTTGATAGCTGTTTAATTCTGTTATAATTTTCATTTATAATAAGCCTTCAGTCATTTCTGCTTACATGCTTTTAAGGGTCCGTTTGGACTTTGGAAATCTATTCCCCTACCATGCTTTATGCCAAAAAGCACCTTTTTTAAAGGTAAAAAATTTTGCTTACCATCCTTTTTTTCGCAAAATCAAGATATTTCAGTGCCAAAAAGCACGTTCCCAAATGGGCACTAAGTCTGGATGTTATTATTCTCTTCTTGAATTCTGTCTTCCCCCATTAGGATAGCACATACCAATGCCCATTTTGTTACATACGTAGTTTGCCAAAATCATGTTGGTTTAGGCCTTTGAGGTAAGTTACAGTTGCCAATAATCTTATCCCGTGGTTGTCATTTATTCCTTCTCTAACATATGAAAGGGAAAATACTTGTGAAATTTATTGAAAAACTTGCTTCATTTTCATCCAATCATATTCATTTTCTGTTGGTAGGCATCTGACATTTAAATACGCTAGACTAAACCTTAAGAGTTGGAGGAGGCTTCAGAAAAGGATTTGCATTGCAGATGCATTAATAGTTGCAGAAATAATTAGGATAAGCAAAGAGAAACATATTAGTTTGATGTCATAATACTTGGTTTTCGAATATAAATTTTCCATCTTTCTTCAGATTTTCCAAAATGAGCACTAGTCTCTATTATTAGTTTTTCCTGCAGCATTAGACAGGGCTGGTCACAACCTCATAAAATACTGAGTATTAGTTAAGTGACTGCACTTGTATTTTCCCATCACTGAAGGTATAGCTATAGGTGATAGGTTGTCATTGCATCAAATGAAATTTCTTTCATTTTTATCTTATCTCCACTACAAAATTTCCACTGAAGTTTAAAATTCCATTTATTGAGCTTCACTCATTTAGGCTTGGGATGGGTAGAAGATTATCGCTTAGCATTAGGAGAGTGCTTTTATGGTTGCCTTATCATAAAGCCTAAAATAAAACATAAAAAAATAAAGACCAAGGCAACTTCCAACTTTTGGATAAATTGGTTGGTATAATCCTACATTAATAATAGGGTTATACATTCCTTTAAAGTTTCAGCCTTTCAGGAAACAAAATCCTTGGCTAACAAGAAGCAATCATCAACAATGTCAGCTATTTTCCAATGAGCAGATTTAGGCATGTTCCACAAAGCTTCCACACACTCTAATGGTTCCAAGACACCCAACAACCAGTAACGTCCTCTTAAAGACCATTCGATTGGGCGTAATTTTTTACGTAGCAGCAGCCAACAGGATGCCTGCTTCTTCTCTAGCCACTGTTGAAGCCAAGGTCAAATATTTTCCAATGAAGTTGCTTCAAGGTTTCTTCCATATGTTTGGGTGGGCAGGGATGCTTAATTTAAAAATGAGGGTTTAGAGGGGTATCTTACCCCACTAAATCCACTAAGACCCTTTTAAAAAAACCCAAATAAAATGAATTAAACCACTCACATCCTCTTCCTTCTACTCACAAACACACTGTAAAATGGAAGACCTAATAGAAAGAATTCCTTCTTGCTCTATCTTCTAACTCCGACCAATACTTCAAGTTAAGTTATTCTTGCAATTTCCGATTTCCAGAATATCAAATAAAGACTGTCACAATTGGCAAGAGATACTTGATGGCGAACTTATTAGTTTTTTGTTCTTGTCCCTTTCTTTAACACTTTTTCCTTCTTAATTTGAACTAACCCTCGTTCCCTTAGCTGATGAAAAAAGGTTAATCAACCACAGGGCTCATCCCAAGAATCTTCCAAGAAGTTAAAAATTGAACAGAAGAAAAGGCCAAAAGCAGCCTGATGGGTTAGGGAGTATGTCTCCTGTATATTGTTAATTGAAAAGCATAACATAATCTTTGAAAGGGTATACAAGGATGATGAAATTCACATTCAAAAAGCTTTACTTTGATATGTCCATCTGAAGACTAACATGAGGGCATTTTAAGATATTAACGAAGCTAAATGAAATAGTTCGATGCAGTCTTCCTACTAAAACTATTGACTAGAAAAATTAAAGTACAATTTATCTTTGCCTATCTGACAAAGTAAAAAAAATCAACTTTTTTGCTCAGGCATCCCCAGTGCCATCCTGGTCTTCTTCGTTTTCAACCCTTTCACCACCTCCACTATCATGTGATGGCTCTTCCAATTTCCTCTTCTTTTTCTCTTCTTTTTCCTTTGCTGCTCCGGCCTTCTTTCCAGCATTTTTCCGCCTAAACTCTATAAGGGAACCAAGAAGAAAAATCAGTATGAAACCCTGATAAAATATATCCAGCTACCACTGATTAACTTGAACGAAAAATTTCAACAACCTCTACAGCAGATTTTGTTGGATATTTGTCATTTTCAAATCATCCTATAGATAAAAATGATCATCAATGCAGCTATATTTGCTGGCATTCATCTGTTTAGGTGGCAGTTCACAAGGATGAATGATTACAATACATGTTTTTATTTTTATTTTTTATTAGTAAGTTCTTTGGGAGGGGAAAGTAGAAATTTGAACTAGTGACCTTTGCCGCAAGAGACTGTGGTACCTAGCAATTTTTAAATTGTTTCAATTCACACCCCCAATAAGTCTCTAGCTAAAAGTGACAGAAATTCACATAAGTAGCGACTAAAACCTATCCAAACACAAAAAACCATTCTATGTGAAATTATAAAACCTCTATGAGAGTTGTGAAATTATATAATAATCAATCGTTTAGTTATTTTCAGCAAAACATTCACAATAAAATTATATATTATAAGCGCATTTATAAATCATATCATATCATATACTATATAAAAAAGTTGTTTCCTACCAAATGGACGCCCTCTGCCCCCTCTAAATTTTCCAAAAAAAGCCTAGTAAAGAGCCCCTATGACCCCATGTTTTATTACAGCATCAAACAAGACCACAGACATCCTATGGCATCATCCATTTCACATGACAATCAAGCAGAGACCATGACAATAGTGAGCTAGTCATCAAAATGGGGGTAAGAAATAAGTCTCTGCTTTAGATTTGCAACTCATGGTGTATTGGACACATGCAAGCCCAAGTGAGACCACACAATTCCAAGAAACTTTTGAAAGATTTCATACTTATCTTTGAAGGAGAGAAATTTTACTTAATCTATAGAGGTTCAATTACATATCAAAAACAAAATTATAAAGGTTCAATCACAATGCTGAACACATTATTCCTCATTGAAGTTGGATCCTAATCATGTGTCATTAGCATCTTACAAAGTTCAATGATTGTGTTGAGCTGATGTCTTCTAATTTGCTAACCCAACATATATGAAGAAGGTTTATTTTAATGTAAAACACCAATGATTTTCTGACTGTAGATTAATTTTAGAATGTGGCAATTTAGAATTCAAACAAAAACATGACCTCCTAGAAATATAGAATGCTAACAACATTGCTCTTCTCAATTCCATCCAGGCACATCAGTGTCTTCTCTAATAATAGATTCTTATTTACTCGTGCATAATGTTTAACTATTCCTTCTGTTTATTCTCTACTTAAGGGAGAGAGTGAACAAAAGCAAAACAATTGAAGTATAGTCGACGAATAGCTAAGCAAAAATAGTCAAGAAATTCATCATGTCCCAACTCCCAATATTCTACTTGTAATGATATTGAAAACCAAAGAAATCCATATTAAGAAACAACCCTTTTGAGTTAGACAAGACCACTTCCTCATCTTTAAAAATTCTTGAACTAAAATTCAAGCATTCTCACACCTAAACTAAATGAAGAGAAGAATCTAAAAAATTGAGAAAAAGATGGTCTCCAATCCTTAACACAGAAAATATATTGCATTGTCTGAAGTTTCTTTCTTTCCTCACAAAGAAAGCTACCTTCAAAGAATCAAAACTCAAAAGTCTTCCGCACCTCATTTTGCTTAAAATTTAAAACTTTCAGCTAAAACCCATTTCTTTACAGTTTACATCCTCTTAAAATTGAGCAAGCTTAGACCTATAAAAACTCTTTTTCATTTAACAGATTATAGAGGGTTGAATTGGATTTCAATAATTTTTAACACTAGAGTCTGGGTTCTATAATACTAACAGATTTGGATAATGCTGTTCATCTGGGTTCTGAATTAAAGCAATAAACTTGTGAATGAAAGTGGGAAATAAAAAGCTAACCATCAAGTGAGGCTTTAAGGGGGTTGAGAAAATCAGGAAACTCGATTTCTTCAAGTGCTTTGAGAACATCATCAGCATTCATTGTCTGCCTCTTCGATTCTCTACATATGTCATTAGCACTGCATTCCCATTTCACATTGTTAGAGAAATTGGTCTATAATAGTAAAGTGAGAAATTGAGAGAGAGATGAGAGAGCATACGTGGCAGAGAGGTAGTGGATGAAGATGCGAGCGCTTTCTGAGAAAGCAAGAAGCGCGTCCTTGTGAACGGACAAGTCACCGTCTTCGGAGCAATTGGAAAGCTTCTCTTTCACCACGCGCCGCACGATGGTTCTTGGCAGCTCCTCCGCCTCCGATACCACTTTTTTCTCGCTCTCCATCTCTGAATCAAGGTGGGTTTTTTTTCTTTTCTTATGTCACGGTTTCTAACTTTCTAGGTTTTGTTTGATGTTTCCCTTTCCCGCCATCTCACCTCTTGGGACCACTTTAGCCCAAATGGAATCAAGTTTGGGCCTTCACGGCTTGGCCTTTTTTATTTTTATTTTTTATTTTTATACAATTTTACTACAAACTAGTTTGTAGCTAATTGCCACTTGGGTATTTAGCCCAGTGATAATTCCCTCCCCAAAAAACTCCCTTTATAAGGGTGTGGGTTCGATCCCTGGGATCTTCAAAATATACGTGTGTGTGAGTTTAGATTAGAATTTCTATCATATCTAAAAAAAAATAAAAAAAAGTTTATAGCTAATTTACTATAACTCACTATCTGATAATTAATAAGATTTTTCACATATACTTATAGTCACATAACATATTTAATGAATTATGTGATTTGTTTAAATAATATACATGGATGGTCTTATAAGTTGCCATGTAGTGGGTCGTAATAAGCTAGTTAACAAAATTAATTTCTTTATTAAGTTAATGGGATTTGACATGGAGACACCAATAGGCTGGATTCCCCATCTCATGCATTAATGCATTACTTTAATTGTACATGAAATAATTGTTTACCAACCTTGTGGTACCCATCCAATGATATGCGATTCTTTTTCTTTGACCAATAATTATTCCCACAGAACAATGCAATATGACACTAAAATTTTACAATAAGTCTAAAATCATAATATTAATAATCATAGTAGGTTATAATTGGTATATAATAAAAGTAATGTTAATTTGTTTTTATATTATCCTTATTTAAAAAAAATAAAAAAATTGAAAGTTATTTTTAAGGAAATCCTTATATTTTATTAATAAATTATTGATTATGAGAAAATGGGAGGAAACATACGACAAATTCTGTTTGATCTAATTAACCTCGTTTTAAACAAAAAAGCTGGTCAATAATCTATTGAAAGTCAAGCCACCACGCAAGCAATTAGCAACGCGAGAGTAATCTCGAATCAACACGCTTGTCCGCCTTGGCCACTTTCCTTTGCCTTCTGCGAAACAAGCAAACAGGCAAGCAAGCAACCGCTAATAATAAATAATTGGAAAAGTCTTAATACATGGTACCTGAAGGAAAGCCCAAGATTATAAAACGCTATAAAATAACCATTATTTTCATAAAGCTCTCACAATCCAAGATCTTCTTGAGTCTTCTATATACTAGTTTCTAGATATATATCACCCCCTCACTTCAAACGTTGTCATCTCTTATATATAACTCTCTGACCGAGTCACTCACGTAACATTTTACATTTATCCTCTTTCTTTCTTTCTGCATCAATATTCATTATTCAATGGCTTTCTTCCACAGACACAAGTCTCCCTCTTATGCTCCTTCTACACCATCCTTGCAGCCTGGTGAAAAACCATATACTTCTGCTTCTCCAAATTACTATTCCCAGCAATCTCATTCCCATCCAGCTCATCCCCATGGGAGTACTCCTCCTCCTAATGCTAATTATGGACACGCTACCAGCTCATATGGATATGGCTACTCATCAGATTTTCCACCTGGGACTAACCCAGATGTGATAAGGAGCTTTCAGATGGTGGATAGGGATAGGAGTGGTTTTATTGATGAGAATGAGTTGCAGCAAGCTCTTACTGCTACGTACCACAGGTTTTGTCTCAGGACTATCAGGCTGCTCATGTTTCTCTTCAAGAATCCCAATGATCCTCTAAGAATTGGTCAGTTTTTTTTTTTTTTTAGTTTCATTCTTCTTTGAATTTTCTTTGATTTGATTAGAAGATTAAGGACATTTTATAAAGCTTGTTATTAATTATTATGGGGTTGGAGTTTAAATTAATGGTAGTTGTGGGCCTTGTGGCAATTAATATCTTCATTTGCTTATGGTCTAATTGTAAAAAATATCTTCTTTTTCTTTTTGTGTTAGGCTGGGTTTTACTTTTCTCAGCAGCCAAATGCGAACATAATTAATTTATAACTAATTTACAAATTATACCCTCTTGATATATTTTCATTCTAGTCATTTAATTTTAATCTGTTTTTTGATTTAGTCATTCCGTCTAATTTATTTTTCACTCTTCAAAATGATTTTGTTTTAGTAAACTTTACAATGTGATTTAGACTAACAAAAGTACTGCATTGTAAAAAATGAAACTTAAATAGAGGATCTTATTTGCAATTAAACCTTAATTTATTTTATGTGTTTGTTGTAATTATGTGGGTTTATTTTCAAAGGAGTTTGTGTGATTCAAATATACAAACGGTAATAAAGCTCATGAATCCAATGCTTTTGTCTTGGGTTTGAATTAAATTTTGAGTTTACTTTTTCAAATTTGGCTTGCCACACTGTTTTCTTTGACCGTTTGATGGTTTGCTTTTAGTTTCTTTCCCCAACCCCCCCCCCCCCCCCCCCCCCCAAAAAAAAAAAAAAAAAAAAAGGTACTCTCAGCATTTACTGATTTAGGGTACATTTGCTGTTACAGGGCCCAAAGAGTTTGCTGCACTATGGAGTTGTCTTGGTCAATGGCAAGTGAGTAATCTTAGCTTATCCCATTTCTTTCATCTAATGTAGCAACTTGAGAGAAATTAATTATGGCCTTTGTGCTTAGAAACTTATACAATCCTTCTTGGGTTCTTAGAAAATAGTTGGTAAAGAAGGAAAAGACTTTAGAATGGCTCTATGTAGAAATTCTAGCCATGTCCTCTGTTTTCCTTCGTTCTTTTTGACAATCTAAAAGATGCATGTGAAGCGAATCAATTCCTTTGCATTATATGGGATTTTATATGGTGACAACAGTTGTCTAGATTCCCCATCCTGCTCATTTATTGCAATACTACAATGATATACCATAAAATTGATATCGTGACCCTAGTAGAGTTGTAATACCTTCTCATCTAATGCTAATATGTACTTAACGAATAAAAATCTTCTGAGTGTTTCACTTTATGCTCCATTAATAGGTGGAGCATAAAGTGAGACAGAGAATTTTAATCAATAGATGGTATATGCAACTAAATATTTAAGCACGTGTCTTATTGAATTTTTCTTGATATATAGTGAATTAAAAACACAGTTGTCTTGGCTTGATGGATTCGTGACCACTACCCTACATGATTTTGTCTTCAATTTCACCCACATTAATGTCTCTGCTACTGCCCTTACAACATGGTCAGAGACACTGCTTATCAAAAATAAAAAATAAACATGGTCATAGACACACTCATTTTGACAAACACTGTAGTGCTAATTATGTTGAGAAAGTTTTGTCCAAACAATTACTTTTGACTGTCTCACTTTCCTTTTTGAAAGATCAAGGTTTTTTTTTTTATGTTACTTGGCATGTCACAAATTGAACTATTGGACTCGGACTTGCAGGGCATTTTTCAGAGATATGATAGAGATAGGAGTGGCAAAATTGACTTGTTTGAGCTGAGGGATGCACTTTATGGTACTGGCTATGCAATCCCAGCTTCTGTTCTCCAACTTCTGGTTTCCAAGTATGATGATGGAAGTGGCAGGAGGGTGGAACTTAATTTTGACAGTTTTGTTGAGTAAGTCTTCTAAATAGGATACTGTATTACATGCATCATCATTTATTTATTTTTAGATTGTTATGTGGTTACATTTCTAATGTTATGTTTTGTTGGATATGCAGATGTGGCATGATTGTTAAGGTAAGACTGCAAATTCCTTTGAAATCAAAAATCTAGATTTCTCTTTATCCCTTAAAATAAATAAATACTCTAATTTTCTTCTTGTTATTATCTATATTCCGCACTATTAAATAGTGCCTATACCTCAATATTTCATGTTTATCCATCTGATGTGCTTATGTCACTGTGATTTCAGGGATTGACAGACAGATTTAAAGAGAAGGATAGGCAGTATACCGGTTCAGCAACACTTTCTTATGACACATTCATGTCCATGGTCATTCCTTTTCTTGTATCTTATAATTGACATGAGGTGATACTATTCATTTTATAATCTTGATTTATTTGATTGATTGGAGTCAATTATTGAAGGTGGGCAAGAACTTGTACATTAAAAGTGAGTTGTGTTAAGCATTTGCTTTGTATAATTAATAGAAGTCTCTGTTTTTTTTCCTTTGTTTTTCCTCTTGAGTAATGTAAAGAGAATTCTATCTTTTTTGTATCTTAATACACCATTAGTTCTGAATTATACACAATACTCACAAACTACAGGAGTGAGACACCAGTTAGAAAATCAATCAGTGGTGAACGCATTGAACACCTCTTTTGCAAATAATAAATACAATGGTGAGAGTATGGGTTTGTGTGATTGGGTCCTCTTTTGTATAATAAAGGGCCTGAGTTGGGCCATTGGTTTGCAAATTCATAATTTGTTGGGCCTCTAGGGCTTAAGATCTTCTTGTGGGCCTAAGATTTCTGTCCCATAATGAGCACTTTTCTCCATTCCACAATAGCTCTCTGACTCTAATTGATGGCTCTCATTGGCCATTTTCATGAATACCATACTAGTTTTACCCAAGGGATATAGTATGAAGAGATGTTCTTCTGTGGTTTCAACTTTCAACTCCACAGCCACAATATAGACTATACATTAGAGCAGTCTTCCACCGTCATCCTGTGCCATTTAGGAGCGGTGATAGGTCTGCAATTTAATCCTATTATTATAGGGTTAAGGTTAACCCCCAAAAAATAAGTGCTCAAACATGCAGACATATTCTTATGATATAAAATAAGAGAAATAGAAAGACAAGATAAAGAAAAGTGATAATAAAATGATATCTGAATTTCTTTCTTGAGTAGTCATACACACAATACAGTTTTGATACTAATAATTGTAATCTACAATGAAACTAAAAGTTATTATTTATAGATCTTCTAAAGTCGGTAACTTAACAGTGTAGATAAATTATAATTGGTGAGACAATATGATACTATTACAGTTGAAGGTTGAAATTCATTATAGCACTAAGCTAAAGGCCGCATCAATTTGCCGCATTGAAAGCCGTAACAAATTGCGGCTGCAATTTGTTTAGTTGAGAATGTTGACCTTGCACAGCACCCGAAGTTATTTTGTTTACAACATATGAGAAATTTCTAGTAAAAAGTAAATATATTAAATTAAATTGCTCACTAAACTATTCTCTCCAAAAAAAAGAAATGGACATTCTCAATCAACTGTAATATTTAGTAAACTCACTAGATATATAATATATAATTTGATTCAGAGCTTGACAAAATGGGCACTGATCCTTCACCCAAAAAAAACATTGATTGTTAGCGAAGTAGAATGAGGATTGAGGACATAAGAAAAAGATCTACTTCAAACGATGTATTTAGTCATATACATAATCATCATCACAAACTGATGTAGGAGTTCATAATTTTTTTATCGCTATCATGCTACATTAGGTGGTATCATAGTCTTGATTATCTTGGTCTAATGGCCAAATGACAGAGTTGATGGCAATCAATTTGTTGTTGATGATTAAATGGCTAAGCTTAGCCATCAAGGCTATGATGAAAGTTCAGAAGGTGGTGTCAGGATCCTATGAACGATAAGATTTGTTTGTCAGTCCCATGATTTACACCACTTGAAATTGTGAAAAGTAACAGGAAAAATCGTTATAGAGATCTAGCTCATGGTCAGTAAATTCGTAGATGCATTTCTGGATACAACAAAATTATGTCCTTTGATGGAATGTGTAAATGAGACTTCATTGATTGGATTGTAGGTGAATTGTAGGTTGACATACAGGATGATATAGTATATCAAGATAAGCACGAAGTTTGTTCTTGGTATTATGGCATGGAAGGAAAAAAGATGATTTTTTTTCCCCCATGATTTTTAGAAATATTATGTTATACTATTGTCTATTGATGATTATAGGCCACTAAATTCTTACATGGAGATAAATAATGTGAGCTTTATCTTCATAAATACAAAAATTGATATCAATTGAAGGTTGAAAAATGTAAAGTCATAGTTTGAGATCATTGATTCCTATTACAAGATGGTGAAAAAGTTGATTTTGAAGAATATGAACAAGAGGCACATATTATGTAGAAAGATCAATAGATTACCAAAAAAAAATGTAGAAAGATCAATTTGAAATTTCTCTTTATTTATTTATTTATTTTTTTATCAGTAATTTGAAATTTCTCATTAAAAAAACAAAGATCAATTTGAAAACAAACTAGATGATAAGCCTATGACGCACAAGCCAGATAGTCTAAATGGTTTTGTGAACAACAAAGTATCACAATATATTGATTTTACTAGAGGTGAAATATTTGATTGAGTTGTTGATTCTTATTTGGCAACTCTTGTTAGTAGCTTGAAAATAAAGAAAAAAGAAATTGAAGTTACTATGCTTATTCCATCGATAAATTACAGGTATGGAAAGAAGATAAAGGGGTTGAAGTATCCAAAATATTTGTTCTCTTCTCATGTAAGATTTCAATTTTTGAATGTTAACTCACGGGAGCATATCAGCTGCAATGGCTGAATATGCAATCCCTGCAATGTGTAATATGTGGCCCAATAAAAATAAGACATCTCAATAAAAAAATATGAGCTAGCAATTTAAAGCCAACTCAGCAGTTATAATTCCCTCTAAACCAAATGGATCTTACATTCTTCTTGTGGCCAAACAGTCCCTCTCACACCAGTCAGATCTAGCCACTGCCACATTAAACCTCCGGCAACCCATTTCAGTTCGACCTTGGAGTGGATTTGAAGATGGTGTGGAAGGTGGAGTAAGTGTGATGGATGCGAACAGAACCAGAACAACAAATCTCTTTGCAAACACAAAACCCATTTGTATCACATCAGTGCAGAGCACGACAGTGAAGGCATTGATGCTGGTTCCAGCGACGAGGGGCCAACGCTGGTGATCGGGTGTGAGGATCAACAATCTTGAGGGGGATCTGGTCCTCGAGGTGGATAGGAGCGACGACTCCAACGGTGACACATCTCTCTCTCTCTCTCTACGCATGGATCGGTGGGTTGTTGACACCACTTCACGGTGGCACTTGACACAATGATGTAAGTTCGGTAGGGAAAAGAGAGGCGGTGGTAATGGTGGCTGGTGGCGGCGCTAGTTTGTGACTTTTCAATTGCTTGGGACTGTTTGGGCATAAGAAAAGGAAAGAAATATGTCGGTTGTTTGGCGATTGTTGAGTTGGTGATGATGTGGTGTTTTTATTTAGTTGGCATTCTTTTATTGGACCAACTCATCACATTGTAGAAATTACATATTCAACCATTGCAGCTGATATGCTCCCTTAACTCAAGAACAATTTATTTCTAAGCAGAGGGTTTAACTTTAATGTAAGATTTTGTACATGGTCATTAGAAGAATTTTCTAATTATTTTTGTAATATCAGATTTTTCTAGAATATGATACCCTATCTTCTAATATGATCAAAACGTTTTAATTTTAATGTATTAAAACTATATTGTTTTGAGATTAGGTTCCACACCATTAACGAAAAAAGATAAATGATAGAAATTAAAAAAGTACTCAAAGAAGTAGTCTCACAAAAACAAAAAACAAAAAATTAAACTTGAAAGATCAAAATCAAATCTTATGGGTGTACTTTGTATTTTAGTTGTTTGGTATCATGGTGAACTGTGCAAGGCTGCCTGTCAAGTGAAATTGTTATAATGAAACATGAATTTTTTTTTCCCTAAACGTTATAATGAAACATGATATATAATAATATAAAGTGTACAAAACTACAAATCAAATAGATTGTACTATGGTTGTTGGGTCAAATAAAAAAACTTATAGTTTCTTTAACATTTTCGCTATCCATGATGAACACCAATGGTCCATTGAGGTTGCCTTTTGGGCTGACAAAAGTTGTTCCAAACCTAGTAGTCAACCAAATTAATTCAATAAGTCTACTTGGCAATAAATTTGCTTGCGAAGGTGGTACCTAGAGACTAGTTATAAAGTGACAAGTCTTATGTTCTGAAGAATGGCTGTTAGAGCCAATAAGAAAATTTGTAGGATCTTTCTAATTTTCCGACCCTTAATGAATACCAATGGTCCATTAAGGATTTTGCCTTTTGGAATGAAAAAAGGTTGATCCAAACCCAGTAGTCAACCAAATTAATTCAATAAGTGTAGTTAGTAATAAATTTGCCTTACGCAAGTAATACCTAGAGAATAGGTTTGCCTCTTGCCGTCTTCGGTCATTATCTTTCATGGAAAATTATAGAATATTTCGGGAGTACATTAAATGCGTACTCTCTCCTCTCACATAAGTGGTGGGTCCCGTTAATTAAATATATTGTGGAACTCATCACTTATGTGAGAGGAGGGAATACGCATTTAATGTATTCTTGAAATATTCTATAATTACCTATCTCTCACTATGATCTTGAATCAACCTCCTCACATGTATTCATTTATTGAAATGGGGGAGACGAATACAAGAGAGATCGGTCAGGAAAAATATAATAAAGTGGAAATCATAAATGGATAATGCATACTTACAAAATTTGTATAAATAGAGTTAGCATCAAGTGTAACATTTCATTAGATTAATATTTTGGAAAATTTCACGAATAAATTACATATACTCTTTATTTTTAATATACACACCGAATTCTCTGTATTAATTAAATGGTATTTACTATCCGATCCATTAAATCATATGTTATTTATAATTTTAGAGTATAAAATAACTTAAAATTTAAATATTTTTTAGATGAGATAGTTATTCATTTACGATAATTTCAATATTGTGCAAACATGAATGATATAAGGAGATGGTGGGGTTGTCAAAAAAAGAAAGTACATCCATTAGAAATTTGAGAGAGAACAGCTAACAAGTCACTATCAGTAAATACTATTTCTAGACTTCTGCTTACACGGTAAAATTAAGAGTATATGCTACATATACGTATACAAAAAAACGTTGTAGATCCTAGAATCCCACAAAGCTGCCCTCTAAAATCTTCACCAAACCCTTACTAATTATTAGATTTTTATTAAAGAATTACAGCTCTGCCTGCCTTTACCTAATTACCTAATCGCTTCAGATTCATTGTTATGTTTTTGCAGATGAATTACATAATGTATTAATGAATGGTTTATATGATTATTGTTCTACATGATGGATCTCGCGCAATTTATAAACAATAGCTCCGATCTGTCACTGCTGGAGTGAGCAACTTTCATGTTAGAAATTAATTAAAGATCCGCTGCTTGTTGTCTCCCTGCACATATGCAACAAAAGCTCAAATCACATGAATAGAAATAAAAACATAGACCTACCATACTTTGATTAATACTTGAATAATTAAATGCTGTTAACCAAATATTCAACTTTCAAGATGCAAAATTGATTGAATCTTTTTCATGTGATGGTCTGCCAGCTTCCATATATTAAATATTGGCTGGTTCCACGTTTAAGGGGGTGTGCACAGGGATTTATTAATAAAATTTAGTCTTTTTTTTTTTTTTTTTTAATGAGGGTGTATAGAACTATTTGAACACTTGACTATTTCCCAAGTTTATATAGTTTCCCGTTTCACGCATATCAGATAATTACAGAGATGAATCTTTAGGGGTGACCCCAAAACACTAATTAGAGGTTTCGAATCCTGGATCTCATGAGACCTTAGAAACCACTAGATTAATCCATAGGGTTTGGTAATTCAATGTTTCTCCAAAGTACGGAAGGGTTCCTCAATATCAAATTAACAAAACCCATGTTTTAAGGGAGGGTCTCAAAGAACTTAGGTTTGCATGTCCCATGGCATTGAATGAATAGTGACTCATGAACTACTTGAAGATATATTGGGGGTCAGCTATAGCCTATAGTGGTAGTAAGTAAGCTAGCCAGTCATTGTATAAGTCGAAGTCTCAGTGGATTCGTTTTACTGGCAATCTTATCTCTTCTGGGCCATGCTGATGTAAGAATCTTATGGTGCATTCAAATGGTCCATGATGTTGAAATCCACCAGTGCATCTTGTGGTTCAAGCATCCCTCCTTTATGATGTTACATTTGCAGAATTTTTTCAACATAATCTTCAACAACAAAGAAAAAAAAAAGCAGGAATTCTAAGGTTGATTTCTAATTAGGAATCTTTTTTAACATAATTTTGACAAGTTTGATTAACAAGTTGCACCCAACTGATGTTTGCTTAGCCAAAAGACACCAAAAAATGCTAATAGCATATTTTAAAGAAATATTAGCAGGCAGATTGACCCTGATGTGATTCATATAGTCATTTAGTTATTTATGTATGACAGAAAAGACCTGCCGTATAATGATTTATGCATAAAATCGAAAGAGTAAAATTTAGGTATAGTTCCTTAGGTTAGATACATTAGGTTCCCTAATTGAATTCAAACATATGGTTGCATTAATCAATAAAACACAAACAATGTTATCTTTTCCAAAAATATTTAAATTCAATGTGTTTGAATTCAATTGGAGAACCTAATATATCTAACCTAAGAAACTTTACCTAAGTTTTACCTAAATCGAAATGGAACTGCTTCAATCAAGGCTGTTGCAACAAATTCTCCATTGGGAATAGAAAAAAAAAGATGCAGACAAAGAAGCTGCCATCTTTAAGATAGGATTCACAATCAAAGACAAAACTGATGAGGTTTCAGTTTTGGTGGTGACCGGTGAAAGACATAAGAAAAATCAAGCTGCCAGCTGCCGAAAACGGACTGTCATGGCTTCTTATCAGATAGAAGACGGTTTGGACTTTTGTCTAGTTGAAGCCAAGAGGAATTTTTTTCAGCAAGATTCACATGCATGATTGCAAGTGGATGGTAAGAAGCATGGACACCCCACTAACATATCTTCAATAAACAATGATAAAAACAAAGAGATTGTATTCTTGAATTTGGATTTTGATGAGGCTTTGTTATCTTAATTATTTAATGTCAAAGGTTCTGTTCAGTGCATGAATAAAGTGGACAAATATAGAAAGGCACAGGCTCTACCTTATAGATTCCCTGGTAAAACCTTTCTACAAAAAATATTTATCCGGATTTCCCATCATGTGATTTGAAGTTTTTTTCTAATATGTTCTAGTGTATGAAAGTCGAGGAGAGAATCTGAGTCTATCACAATAAAGAGAAAGAAAAATGACAAGTAATGGACCATATCAGTCAGCATGTTTAGCATTGTTCTAAGTGTAAAGTAATTGCTTTAGCAAAAAAAGTGTAAAGTAAATGAATTTCTCACCTTAGAAACTCCTCTCGCATCAGAATCATCTTTAGGAATTCCTCTTTTTCCTTTGATCTCTCCCGCTCTCAGTTCACGAATTCATAAGTGCTCACAAATTAAGCTTGCTATAACAAAGATAAGAAAGCTGAAAACAGACAAAGCCTGCAAAATATGGGAACAAATTTACAAAACTTGGCATTAGATGCATCATTTTACTCAAACTAACTTACCAATTGAAAATCAGGAAGAGGGCTTATGCATCAAAATATTTAATTATGGAAATAGACTGTAAAAGCTATACAAATTATAGAGAATGCAAGTCTTACATTCTTACTGGATGCTGAAATTACTATCCCCGGGAGATTACCCTGTAATCCAATGTTGTAAACCGGAGTACCATCAGGATAGAAGAGGCCATAGTTCTCTCTGATGCCGGACCAGGCTTTAAATTCTCATTAAAAAGTGCAAACACGTATATGTCAACTGGAGTAGACGGTTTTGCTGGAGTACCTTGCTTCTCCTGTATTTTCTGCAGCAAATTACCATTATATATTCCAGCATTCTGTGGTGTAGCTCCTGCTTCATCGTTATCCCCTTTAGATGGCCAACCAGTCTCCGAAATTTTAACCTCAACATCTGTATGCCCCATTGCTTTCATCGCCGCATAGACAGCATCAATTTGAGCATACAACATGTTATCGTAGTGCAAATTCGTATTTGGATCAACCATCCCTTGGTTAGGCTGAAATAGCACATACTCTAATTGAATCTGACCCGGGTTATCCTTGTATGCAAAATATGGATAGGCGTTTATCAAGAAGGGCGAATCGATTTGAGCATGAAAATTTAGAAGAGGTTGGATATATTGAGCGAGATCTTGCCTAAAAGTTCCGGCTGAAGGAGGGAAGGAAGTACCTAATATGGTAAGAGAATGTGCAGTTGTGACAGTAACTTGTTTATCTAGTCCAAGATTAACAAGAGTACGATATACCATTTGCATTGCTGGGAGGAGATTAGACTTTAATTGGGTGTCATTGCTATAGAATACCTCATTTCCGACAAGGATGCAAGAGATCTTTGTTTGAGGAAGGTGGGGTAGAACATGTTGTTCAATCCAAGCTTGTGCCTTCAAGGGATCAGTCATATTTTGAAGATACTCATTTCCTAGGCCAACAATGAAATCAACATTCGAGTTAGAGAAGGCGAGTAGGACATTCGGATCGGCGTCATAGAGTTTTACTCTGCTAATATTGAGAGATGTAAGGAGGTAAGCAACACGAGAGGGTGATGGCAGATTGTCGGCGATCTGTCCATAGTTAATTCCGACTCCAATACTGAGATTTTGGACAAATGAGTCTGAAACAGAGTGGAAAACAGAGTTAGAATGCATAATTTTGATTTTGTACAAATGCATAATTTGCGTTTCTGTTTGACTTTCACATCTCAAGATGGGAGCATTCTCAAATTTGATTGTCAAGTTCAAAACCAATTTAAAAATGGTAAAGATTGACCAATTATCAATATACCATTTTTATTATGAAATGTTTATAATAATCAAAACTTGTCTATACATGACTCTAATGCCTTAATCAATGTTCAACAACTGAAAAGAAGAGATACCATTTACTCAAAGTCTCAGTAAGCTTTGAGTAAAAAGAGTTTCTTGGTACACAAATGATTTAATGGGCATTTCAAAGAAAATTTTCAATAAACCGTGGCAATAAGAAAGTCATCAATTAGATCAGAAAGTTACAAATATAGAGATACAAAAGAGAGAAACAGAACTCAAAAACTATATGTCTATCCTATAAAACATTAACAATGATACCTTTTTGGTGCAAAAAGAACAAAAGACTCAAACTTGTAAGAAGAGTTATATTAGACACAGTTGGGCAGAACTCTTAGCAAAGAAACATTCATTACTATTAACTTAAAAAAATAAAAATCTTTTCTTTCTTCCCCACCGAAGCCAAAAAGAGAAACCTGAAAGAGTGAGAAACATCAAGAGAGCTTTGAAGATGTAACAGCTTGCCATTACTAAACCAATCTTGGCTTTTAGCCAAGCAAGACCACCACCACCACCACAACAATAGCACGCTCTTATATCAGCAACAATTCATCGGTTTTGCTACCTAAAAACGAGGCTTCTTTATATAGGATTGAAGTTTTTTTTATTTATTTTTTGACTTGAAGATAGACACACGCACACACAGATCTATTTTGCGGGGATTGGACCCACACTCTTTAGAGGTGTGAATAAAAAAAAAGGGTGTACCACTAGACCAAATGCTTAGTCGGGTATATAGGATTGAAGTTAAGAGTAAAAGCTCTGTTTTTTCCGTGTACACGTACTATTATGTGACAGCAGGGCACCACTAGTTTTATTTTCAGTTATTTTAGGTTTTATATTTCCCTTAATTTGCTTACACGTAAGAAATAGTTGTGGACACTAACTGAATCTAGTTACACGTGTGACAAACCGACATCGTACTAGTGTTATTTCCACAAGTGACCCTACCTCATTTTCCAATTAACCCCCAGGTCTCTAACTATTATTTAATAGAAAGTCGTATGGGGATCTACTTGGCCTTTACATCCCCTTTTCAACTATTGCGCCTCGTTTTCTCACCTCCTCTGTTTTCTTTGTTCCATATATCACGGAATGTGAGATTGTGGAATATAGTGAAAAATAATTCCGCTTAAATGTGTTTTTGTGTTTTACGCGGATATTTGGAAATTTCTTTGTTTTCGTGATTTCAAACTCATTACTTGGAATTTTCATGCCTGACTTCCCACCATATAACAAAGAAGGCTTTGGTTTAAGATAAGAAGAGAGAGGAGGCTTGCCAGGCACATTAGAGCCTCATTTTTTGCCCCTACTGAAGTAATAATGTCAGAATTCCATGTTACGAAACCAAATCTTGCCCTACTCATCAAGCTTTACCCTGAATAGGTCGTGGGTCAGTCATTTTGATCTCCATTGAAGATTTTGTATTAATTTAACTATATTCATTTATACACATTCAATGTTACTCATGGACAAATACATGACGTGACATGTGCAAGTTCGACCTCACTCCTCAACTTGACTTCAAGTATTTTCAAGGTAGAGTTGACGAGGCTTTAGCTTGAGCCAATCTAAGTGAATACTCTGAAAGGAATCCCAAGAATTGTGAGATTGATCTTCTAAAAACCTATTTCTGAGATCCCTATTTAATTTGAATCTCGATTACATCCAAGTATAGATAAATTTGATTTGTCTGGGACGATCACCATGTACACTATATGAGGATCGCATGGGCATCATTATGAGGTATGCACATTAATAATAACAACAACAACAACAAAAAAAAAGAAAAAGAAAAAAAAATAACCTTTGTCGATACTCTGAAAAATCTAGTGTGTTACCATCTTTGCTCACTTAAATAGCGGAGCGTTCTCACCAAGCTTCAGCAACGCACTATAGGAAACTATTTGATTCTTCTTAATCAAAAATCATGGGTGGGACATGCGATTAATTACTTATTTCACACTTAACAACCAACTTATTCAAAAAGATAGACAAAATGATTAATTTGAAAACTGAATCAAATTTAGTGAATTTAAAATAAAAATTTCAAACTTCAACAACTAACACGAAAACCATCACAAATTTTAAATGATAAAAGTGTAATTTTATATGAAAATGTAATACACATTGAAAAATGCAATACACGAACAATAACTTTAAGTGCAGTATTATTTTAATATACTTACTTGCTCAAGTGAAAAGTGTTGTCAAACTTATAAAAAAAAAAAAAGTGTTGTCAACAAGGTTACAACCCCAAAAAAATATCTGACAACAAGATAGAACTCTAAGGAAAAATCCTCAAAATAATTTAATCGTAGCAATCCTTTACTGGGTCATCTTAACCAAAAAACCCTTGGAATATTCACACTTGACAAAAATTCCAAACCGTTTGATTAAAATACCCTGAATATAGCACTCACTCAATTTGAACCTTTTTGGTCCCTATCTTAATTTGAAATGTGTTTTACTAAGGTGGTTGTATAAGCTTTGTATAAAAGGCATCTTTTTTTGTATTATATATGATGTATACATTGACACCCCCGAGGTATGATACTATTGATTTTTTATATATATTTTTGTTTTAATTTTGGTCATTTATTTTGGGGGTAAGTTGTTTTGGTGGTTTTAATAAATAATTTTTGTCAAATTTAAGGTATTGTGGTCATTTTAAGGTTTAATATGATGGTAGGTATTTTGGTCATTTTAAAGATTTCAGAGGTATTTTGGTTATTTTATCATATGTGTTTAATTTTGGTCATTTTGGAGCTTTCAAATTTGGGTCATTTTTGGGGTTTGTATCATCATATGTGAAGTATTTTGGTCATTTTTGGGGTTTCGGGGTATTATCATGTGTGACATCGGTACCTGAGATATTATCTATTAAAAATACCGTACTCACATGAGTATTGTAGAATTTCTCTCCTTTACCAAACTCTTGTAATAAATTTAATGTGTATGTGTATAAGATGAGACAATTATATTCATCTGGGATTAGTTAAGTACTCTACATTTTTTATTTTTTATTTTTTAGTCATTACTCATAGTGTTTTGCACGTAACATGAAATGAAAAAGAAGAGAACAGAACGAGGTGAGAGTTTGCAGTTTGCAATGCCACCATCTTTCTAGGCTCCTACCAACCATTCTTTAGGCTTTTTTTTTTATAAACATTCTTTAGGCTTTAACTAACCTATTAACTGAAATCAATCAACCACTTTATAGCTCAATTACCGTGTCGTATTCCTTATTCAACCATATTATAATTAAATAAAAGAAGAAGAAGAAACCGTGTCATAATGTCATATTCCTTAATCCTCATATTTAAATCGAGTATTCTGTTTAATTTAGACGGTGAACTCTCTATAGAGTATTGTACTAATGTGCTCCACTCAATTTTTTTTTCTATTAAATCAGATTGTAACCACTGAAAAATTAACACGTGGAACCGTGAACAGGTGTCGCCTAGAGAATCTTTCATTGGGTTGAAAAGAAAGAACGGCCAGGAGAGTAGAAAAGTGACTTTTTTTTTTTTTTTTTTGATGGATAGAAAAGTGACTTTTTTAAGTTCACACTGAGCCACCAAAACGATCTGAAAAAAAAAAAAAAAAAAAAGGTTTATTAATTAATACAAATTAAAATAATGGATTTGCTGACGGGAATCTTACCAATGCGCACGTGTTAAGCACCGACTCTGAGGAAAGTCTCAGTCACAGTCCCAGGCGGCTTCCTCGCCCAGGTCGGCAGACACCTCAGCAACAGCCAAGAGCACGTGTCAAGCACCGGCTCTGAGGAAAGTCTCAGACACAGTCCCAGGCGGCTTCCTCGCTCAGGTCGGTAGACACCTCAGCAACAGCCAAGACCACGTGTTGTGCTTATCCAAGTACCAGCAGAGTAGTGCTCCAAAAATGGCCTTTTCCATCCCAAAAAATTATATATCCAATTCCGAGGTAAATTGTTATGAAAAATATGAGAGCAATATTTAATGATCAGTGATTTAGTTATAGTTATCAAAACTTTCAAGATAAAAAATTACATATTATATAGGCTCATTTTTAAATCATATCATATTTTATGTTATACAATAAAAATTAAGTCTTATATGTTGTAGTTTCGTCAATTAATATATAAACAGATGTATAAAAAATAACATATTTCACTTAGTTTCTTTATGCTTACTATAAGCTTCAATTCTATTATCGGGTTGAATATGATACAACTCATTTGAAATTAATTGAATGAAAAATTCATTGAATATGCATCACAAATACATAATAGTTTTCATGAGTTGCAATTTTTTTTTTTTTTTTTTTTAACAGCGGATTAGACAAAATTCTTGATGAAATCAAAATTATTAAATTTGTGTACCTACAATCATTTTGTTTTAATTAAAAAAACAAAAACAAAAAACTGATATCAACCCAACGCCGACCTACTTACCCCACCCACCGCTTCTCACAACAATTATTGTACATCTGACTAATGCCGCGTAACTACCGTGTTTGATTTCCTTTTGTGCATAATTAATGTTATTATTAGTTTGTTCTATATCTTGGTTACTTGAAGAAGATGAAATAATAATCACTCACTCATGATTCATGATGTTGCCACCTACGTACGAAAGCGAAATTGTAAGATAACATTTATTGATGATTTTTTCATTTTTTGTTTTGGGGTAGCAACTAGCAAGTTTGATGATCAAAGGTGTGATGTATGTTCTCAGATATTAATGGCAAAAAAAAAAGAGCTCTACTTATTTATCTTTGTTTTTTCTAGTATCCATATAGTCACACTCACATACATGTGTTTTGAACTAATATTTCCAGGCAATTAGGGTTTGATTGACACATGCGTACTTAAAATACCAAGAAAATGAACAATCCCCACACATGTACACATGCACGGCATGGGTTAAGGCACATGCCATGCTGCTAAGTTCTAAGGCCTAGAGCTTGCGTGTGTTTTCAGAAATATTATCTAATTCTTTTTGTCTTTGGAAACTGAAAAAGCTAGAATGGGAAACTGATGGAGCAATTCAATTCAATCTGGTCAGCATTTTTGTCCTCCCTTAGAAAACGCCATATTTTGGAGAAAATAATACTAGAATTCTGATCTCATAAGACACGCAAAATGTATTATAGCAACAAAATGTCGTCGAAGCCAGCATTCAAGCTTTGAAATTATGCGGAAATTGGTATGGCATCTAGTCATCATCCATATCCCACTAAAAAGGTTTTCCCACTGGAAAGATGAAGGTACGTGGAAAAGTGAAATTGAAAAGAACAGAATATTAAGAGGGAAAAAAATATATATATAATTCAATTGCTTTCTGTTTGGAATTGATTCAATTGAACGAAAGCACTTTACTTTTGGCTCAAAGGGTCAACTCAACATAGGATCATAATTAATGCGTGGACGGAAGTTAACTACACGTTACACTAGCTTTTGGAAACTTGATAGGGAATAATAAGTAGTCATTATTCAGTTTTCTTATAATACAATAAATACATACCCCATTTATGTGAGAGGAGAGATTAAGGAGTATTCATTTATTTGTGTTCTACGAGTACTAAATAATTTTCCGAATAATAGTTATATCTGTATCGTACCAGAATAACGTAACGAATTTTATAAAGCATCAAGCATTAGACACATTTTTTCCTAATATATATGTATACATTATTAGTGTGTTTGTTGTTTTGTGGATTAAGTATAAGATAGAAGGATCGAGTTTTGGATATAAACCCCACAAAAGGGACAGAATGCCATCAGCCCATTAAGCCATTGTCATATATTAAGACATTCTTTCTCAGCGGCTGAGCTATCATAATTTTATAAAATTAGTATATACTATATATGCTTATAAATAAAATTTATATATATAGGAATAAATAAATAAAAATTTTTAAGTATAATTCTTCCAGGGGAATTGCTAATTAAGAATTTCGCTTTTGATGGGGTACTTGATGACTTTAGCTCTCTAAGATAGTTTAGGCTACAATTTTAATAAAGACGTTTAGATTTTGTATTATTGCTTATTTTTATACCTGTCTAGTACCTAAATGATATTTGATTAATTCTTTAAAAAAAAAATTGATTAATTTAAAGATATGTAGTATCAAATCTTTTTGTCAATCTTAACACAAATTTGTTTAATCTAATAGTTATATTTTTTGTAGTATACATATTGAGTTTAAACTTTAAAGTACCTTTTAATACTACTATACATGGTCGGAACATATTATATATAAAGAAAAATATTTACTCTTCACATTTTTTTTTTATTTGACCCCATTAGGACAAATTTTTTATTCTGTATTTTATGCACTTCATCCACACTGTAGATTTTGAAGATAGATATATATATATATATATATATATATATATATATTATATATATAATATATATATATATATATATATATATATATATATATATATATAATAATATATATGTATGTATGTATGTGTGTGAAAACAGTAATTGGGCAATAATATTAGAGCTGAGCTGGTGACATAACTCAGCTTGCATTAAACTTTGTCCAAGACATAACTAGTGGAATGGTTTGATTTTAATTGAGAATGCCACATAAAGTTTTGAGAACAAAATCCACCAATAATTATCCAAAACCAAATAATGACAATATGAAATCACATGGACGGTTCTTACTTGTATCATAGAACTTCTATGATTCTCTATCATCTATGTGGCCTCATCCATAAACAGAAAGTGCTCTCCCAAAATTTACTTTCCAGGTAATTCTCATTATCTTATCCATCCTCAAAGCTAATCATATGAAAGGAAAGGAAGCATTATGCACTATGCACTCATTCATACTTTACTTCTTGATATATTTTTTTTTTTTTGCTAAATAAGAATCTTCATTAAGTAGAGGAAACAGAACAACGGAAATCTCTAAACCAAGTCTCTTCAAGAAGGGCTGGGAGATTTTAGGGAAATACAAAACAGGGGAGAGAATCGGAGGGACCACCTTAGCTAAAGTGTGAGCTACCATATTGGCCTCACGATTCACCCAACAAAAGGAGCAAAAATTGAACTCTTATGCTAAACACTTAACGTTGTCACATATGACAGCAATACTCCAATCTTCATACTGATTCTCTGATATCAGTGCATTAATACATACCTGTGAGTCACTCTCAATGATAATGTTAGACCAGTTTTCAGCCTTGGCAAGCTGGATGGCCCAATGAATGGCTGAAGCTTCGGCTAGCAAAGGATCACATGAAACCACAGATTTGGCCCACGCTTTAATCAGCAAGCCATTATCATCCCTTGCAATGGTTGCAATTCGAGTTGAGAATGGAAGGAGAGCTGCGTCGACATTTAGTTTAATACATCCTGGTGGAGGAGGACTCCATAGATTCTTTACAGGGACCGTATCAACATTCAGACCAGGAAGAGCTCTCCAGTACTCAGTGATTTTGTGTTCAAGAATTTTAATTGAAACAAGGGGGCACTCTAAGCTGTTAAGGTGGACATGGCGGTTCCGGAAATTCCAGATGGCTTCCAGAATAAGTGCAATCTGCACTGAGGTTTGACTAGAGACTAACCTGGATGCTGAAGAAGTCGACTTTGGAACAGGAGGATTCACTACAAGCTTGATCACGTCCAATTCAGTGGCCACTGGTAACAACTCAGCTCGAATACCCCAGCTTGTCCCGAACCAGAACATTCTAGTGACCTTGCACTTGAAAAATAAATGGGAGATAGACTCCTCTTCAACTCCGCAAAGCGGACATAGCGGAGAACCTTTGGATAGTCTGGAGAATATATTCAAATTAGTTGGAAGAATATTGCACCCAATTCGCCAAATAAGAATTTTAAGTCTCTCGTGAAGTTTGCATTTCCAAAGGTATTTCCAACATGAATCCGGGTTGCACGGCCATGTATGACTTATATTTAACTTGTATGCTGACTTTACTGTAAAAACTCCCTTCGGATCAGCAATCCAGCAAAGTTTGTCCCGCGAAGACTGAAAAGGTAAGTGAATACGGCATATGGCAGTCATAGACTCCTCATCAAAATGCTCTTGGAGAAGACTCATATTCCATGACGGAATTTCCTGGTTGATGAGAGAAGAGACCAGCATCGGTATGGGAGGAACCAACGGATCTTTTGGTTTAGGGAGGAAACCTGGGATCCAAGGCACCCATGGGTCTTTCCAGCAGTCAACACTTTTACCGTCACCAATGAGAAAGCAGGCCCCCTTGCTAATATTGGCTTTCAATCTATCAATAGCTCGCCAGGTGGGAGACGCATTCTTAGGAGGATCACAATTGAACCAGCCATGTTGGACTTTATATTTGCTTCTTAACGCGTTCATGCATGGGCTATCTCGGCCAGAGACAATCATCCAAGCAAGCTTTGAGAGAAGCGCATCATTATTGTGCTTAGCTTTCCGAAAACCCAAACCACCACTTGCTCGTGGGGTACATAAATCCGCCCAAGCTTTCCAGGCTAAGTATCGACCAGAATCATTACTTGGGTTCCACCAAAAACGCCGAATAGCAGCATCCATTTTCTCACAAATAGCCACTGGTATGCTAAAAGAAGCAAAAGTGTAGGAAGGAAGAGCTAAGGCCACAGATTTGATAAGAGTTGCCCTTCCAGCCCAAGACAGCGCCTTACTCCGCCAACCCAATAATCTGGACTCTAGTTTATCTTGCAAGAATTTGAAATCCTTGATTCTACTGGTAGAGCTAAATAACGGGGAACCAAGATACTTAGCATTCGGCTGAAATTTCTTCATGGCCAGCAAAGCCTTTAGCTCCCTCCTTTTAGCACAACACACCATCTTGGAAAAAATAATCCCAGATTTAGACCGGTTGATTAGTTGCCCAGACCAAGCACAATACTTATCCAGACATTCATTTAAAACTATTACTTCCCTGCTATTAGCTTTAGCAAAGACCATGATGTCATCAGCGTACATAACGTGAGTAAAAGCCGGTCCAGCCATATTCATCTTGACTCCTTTAATATTACCATAAGAAAACTCTCTATCTATTAATCTTGAAAGAACTTCTTGGCAAATAATAAAGAGGTATGGGGAGAGAGGATCACCTTGCCTGAGACCCCGTGATGGCTTAAAATCCTTAGATTTACCGCCATTAACCAGAATAGAGAAGGACACAGATGAGATACATTCCATAATCCAGCCTATAAACTGATCTGAGAACCCAAATCGAGTCAACACCGTTCGAAGGAAGCCCCAGTTCACCCTATCATAAGCTTTTTGAAGGTCAAGTTTCATTGCGACAAAGCCACCTTTAACCTTACGAATCTTGAAGCTGTGAAGAATTTCTTGGACAATTAATTGGTTTTCTGCGATCCAACGACCCGGAATAAATGTAGATTGAGCTGGAGAAATAAGGTCTGGGAGCACCCCTCTTAATCTGTCCACTAACAGCTTAGAGATAATTTTGTAAGTTGTGTTACAGAGACTTATAGGCCGAAAATGATTAATAGCTGAGGGGTTTTGAATTTTCGGAATAAGCACTATGAAAGAAAAATTCATTTGCTTTAGCAACTTACCTGAAGTGAAAAAATTCTGGACTGCCTTAATCACTGTGTGACCCACGATGTGCCAGTATTTCTTGTAAAACAACGGAAGGAGACCATCTGGACCAGGGCTTTTCAAACTCTGCATATTGAAAACCGCTTCCTTAATTTCATTCGGGGTGGGAGTTAGGCAGAGCTGGGCATTTTCGGCCTCAGAGATGCAAGGGTGAATCAAATTCTCCAATTCCACAGGGCAGGCAGTGACTTCTTCCGTGAATAAATGTTTGAAATTCCCCACTACAAAGTCCCTGATCTCCGAAAGGTTGACAATCCAAATACCATCCTCCCCCCTAATTGCATCTATGGAGTTTTTCCGACGGCGCACAACAGCAGAAATGTGGAAAAACCTGGAGTTACGATCACCATCTTTCAACCAAGTTTCGCGGGATTTTTGTCTCCACATGAGCTCGTTTCTAGACATCCAACAATTAAGCTCAGACTGAAGCTTTGCTTCCTTATGGCCATTTTCCACTGACGGACTCTCGCATTGAATTAACTCAATCTGCTTTGAAATCTCAGAAATTCTGGACTGGCAGTGGCCAAAGACTTCTCTATTCCACTTCCGGAGGGCGGATGTGGTGTAAAATTGCTTCTTGCACAACTGAAAGCACTCATTGCCAACAAACTCTTTTTTCCAGGCTTCACTGATAACACCATTACATCTGTACTTCTTGATATTTTGACATTGGCAGGACATGGAAAGCCACTTGATCCTGCTTCCGACATCTTCTTGACGTGTCTTCTTTGATGGAAAAGTACGTTCATGAGTCTTGTCCACATCAGCCCATTTGGCTACAAATCTACAAAAAATTTTTTTTTTTTTTAAGAATTTTAAAAGAATTAGTTTTAGCTTTTTTTAAAGAAAAGAATACTTACCTCTGATTAATTATCTACTCTTATATAAATTACCTTTATAATTCTCTCCCTTTTCATTGACTTTTCCTCTTCCTCACATTTTCTCCTACCTCACCTCTTAAACTCCCTCACCTCTTCATCTCCCTAATTGTTTGCGTTTTAGCTTTCTCCCTAAAGATGTCATATCAGATTTCCTATTCTCACACCCTTCCTTATCACTCATACCTCTGATTAATTATTTTTCTCACTCTTATCTTATAACATTTACCTTTATTTAATTCTCTCCCTTTTCATTGACTTTTCCTCTTCCTCACATTTTCTTCTACCTCACCTCTTAAACTCCCTCACCTCTTCATCTCCCTAATTGATTGCACCCTAATCTCATATTTAAACACCTTTGTGTGGTTTCCTAAGCTTCATATCTGATTGCCTTTGTGGGTTTGTTCATATCATCATGTATTTTTTTTTTTTTGTGTAGGTAGTATAAAGTGTTATTATGCACAATTGAGTAGGCGTTTGATAATACCGAGGAATAGCCAAATGCATTCTTAAAAAAAAGTTATTTGCCTCCTATGATTCTCATTTTTGTTTTTGTATTATCGATCTTAGTTCTGCAACTGCTAAAGGCTTGTCCTGAAGATTCAAAAGGCGAAGGAAATCTCATTTCAAAACAAGCAAGAAAAAAAGTGAATGAAAAAGGCATATTGGAATAAGCAATTGAGAGCACATGCAGAACTCATTGAGAACTATTTTATGTTAATACTAAAAAAAAGGTTTTAATTTATATTTTTTTGGGTGTCTAACTCCTAATGAAATTGTTGATTTAATATGTACTTTTTTCTTTTTATGATTGATTATGTTTTTCTTTTTCTTTTTTAGATTGAATTGGTTCATGTAAACGCTAATAGATAAGGAGCCCATTAATGTTGATTAAGCTTCTGTTCCTTGGTTTTATACTAAAAGAGAGTTTTAGTTTATATTTTTTTTTTGGGTGTCTAACTCTTAATGGATTACAGATTCAAAAAATATATTAAAGACACAAATAACATTTGATAGATATCTAAAAATGAGGAAGAATTATTAAGGCGGACTATTGCTTTTACCATATGAAAAAAAAAATCCGCGCATCGCGTGGGTCCACGACTAGTCTATTATAATTATACAATACTTTTAGAACATAATAAATATCTACTCACTCTTATGGCAGGAATGATTCATGTGAGAAGAGAGAGTATACATTTATTATATTTTATGAGTAACAAATAAATACTCCTCATCCAAATACAAACTTTTCTCTTAAAAATTAATATTCAGGGTTAAAAAACCAAAACAAATCAAAAGTGCCCGATTCGGGAAAAAAGTATTTTATGCAATCTAGTTGCATGCAACCACACTCATATAGGGTGTGAGCCCTGAAAGTGTAGAGTCCACCCCATGTGAGTGATGTATGTAACTAGATTGTATAAGATACCATCTCCAATTTGGGGGAGATTTGGGGTGGAGTTCCTGATGCACATCAACATTACTCACCAGCACCTCACTTGTAAAATATTTAGAAGATCGGGATTTGGAAAGGCTTTTTCCGTTTAAAACCCGATTCATTTTCATTCCTAAGCTGAAGGAGACAAGCCAAAGGCAACATATGTGACAAGCAAGCAACCTAACTTATATATGGGTAACAGGTTTCACTTGCAACCTTCATATTTGCTCTATCACTAAGTTGAATTTAGGCTTCAGTACTTTTATGTTGTACACCAATTATGAACTTTTTTTTTTTCCATTGAAGTTCAATGTTGACTAGTTTCAAACTCAGCCTTCTGCAGAAAAATTATTGCACTATCACAAACCAACAGATACTCTCTATTTCAAATGGATCCATTCATGGATTCAGATTAAATTTTAAGATACAGCAATTCCCAGTGGAACTCACTACTACCTTTAAAGAACAAAAGGCCTCTCATATGAGTCAGGTGTCATTCCAAGCTGACTGAAAATTTGATGTATGCAATGCAATTATGACTAAAATCGAATTAAATGGCATTCCAACAAAAAAATGATAAACAATACAAGATCCAGAGGTCCAAAGAGACATGAACATCCTGTTATCATAACCATTTTAGACAACAAGATTTCCAAACCCTATTCTAAGGCTCACAGCACATTCACTCAGTAAAGGTCACCTTCCTTGTGTGTGTGAATCACACAGTCTGCAGTTGGGTACGAGACACAAGTCAGCACAAAACCTTCCTTCATTTGATTGTCGTCAAGGAATGAACCATCAGACTGGTCTACTGAGCCTGACACCATCTTCCCAGCACAGGAAGAGCAAGCCCCAGCCCTGCATGAATAAGGCAGCTCAACTCCTGCATTCTCAGCTGAATCCAGGATGTAAGTATCATCAGGGGCCTCAAACTCACTTTCTTCGCCATTTGGTCCTACAAGTTTAATCTTGTATACTGCCATTGCGGATGCTCTGAAAGAAGGGGATGCTTTCAAGCCAAAAGCTTTGGAGATGCTCTTTACAGATCCAAGAGAGGATGGGCGCTTGATAATGGCGCTGTTGAAACGGTTCTGAGGTGCAGTTCTGACCATGCAATGGGAGGGAAGTTTCACAGCTGCCATGGTTGACATGTTTGCCCTGAATCAACAGCAAACTTCATCCAGTTTAATAACTATCACACCCAGTAAAGGAATATAAAATAATGCCAAAAAAGACATTAAGGTCTGTAAAATCAACATCACCATTAAAATAATGTATATAACATCAATCCAGTTAGAGAAACTGACAAGGAAAGAAGTAGCAAACATGAATTGCTTAAGGAATATGGATTCATGCATAGGTACCCTCTCATTCAAAAACATTCCCTATAGATGCTTACATAACAACGGCACAGTGATTAGTGCCCTCCTTGGACATCTTTTATTTCCTTTATCTGCCTTTCTTCTTGTCATGACCTTCAATGGGTTTATCTTTTCCTGGCTAGGCAAAGTTTCAAACCTAAGGCCTGCCCCAGGCAACCAAACCCCTTTACCACACAAGCCAAGGACAAAGGCCAAACAGGAGGTTGAATGTCGCTGATTAAAAGTAACAAAATTTCCAAAACCAGGATCAAAGCATATATTCTTGTTTTCACAATGTTGAGCATTTGCCAAAGTGGCTCCTGATCACATTGTCCTTACACCAGTCAAATTATTAGTCTATTAGATCTGTTCTGTAAGGTAAAACGAGAAAAGAGAACCAACTCAAGATACAAAGGGAATTCCCATTGCTAGCACTGTAGCAACATGTATAAGAGCTAGAATGGATTGGGGGGAGGGGGGGGGAACTTGGTAAAATTATCAACTGCCTGGAAAATAACAGGAAAATCACAATGTTGGCCCCAACCCCCCATATCCTAACCCCTTCCTCCCAAAGAAAATGAATTAAAAAGGTTATGAAGCATCCATTCTTCCAACAGATAAGGCAATTTATTGCAAAGATTCCATGAGGGTGGAAAGTTAATTACAGCTCTTCATTCTTGGAATGTGTTTGCAAAGATTCCATGAGGGTGGAAAGTTAATTACAGCTCTTCATTCTTGGAATGTGTTTGCAAGCACACCTTAAGGCAGATGCTGAGCATTCTTGCAGCTAAGGGGGTGGTATTTTGTATGCCTCTTAAAACTTCACAAATAATGGAATCAAACTTTCCATTCTGTAAAGCACTATGAGAAGATGCAAGCTGAAGGCTCTCTGCTCTTCACTCGAGGCTCCATTTTCATTACCACCCAATAGAAATAGTATCACTCTATGGTTTAACCAATGCCTATGTGTAGTCTGAAACTAGACAGTCTGTTGAGTCAAGGTCCCCTCGCAAAATTGACTCTAATGCACTGTTTTTTCAGGAAAAACACAGAACGTAGGTAACCAATGATTATTTAATGCTACAAACAGCAGCAACCATTTGACTACCACACAAGCAGTTGTGATCATGTACCATTGTGCATCGCATATAACATCCAGGATTTATAGTTTATGATCTTTTAACTCAGTTTCGGGCCCAGCACAAAATTGCATCAGTGAGACTCAAAGAGTTTTTCAAATCTAAAAAGATCAATAGTAAAATGACTTCGATTAATCGTCTCCACCTGCAGCCAATTGGTGGTTATCTTAGTGCAATGCACCATAAAGATCACCAATAGTTTTTCATTTGCATGATTTTGACCATATAATTCCAGCTCCACCAGAATTTACACCAATAAGATGTTCTTTGAAGGTATAAATACAACGACTTCAATAAATTGACTCCTTTAATTCCAACTAATATGCCATCTCACACTCTGTACTTCATATATGATAAAGGGTTTAAGAGTAAAGACCAAAGATTTCAATGAGACTGAGAAGCAAAACTCAAAAGCAAGGGATCCTATGTCAATATATACCGTAGAAATTAACAAGACATAACCCTTCAATCCATCCAGATTATGTGATCATTTATAATTCCATATTTTACATCTAAAACAAACAAGACCAATACTATAGCTGACAGTATCAGTCAGCAATAACGTTTTGTGACCAAGCTTCAAACTTTAGATTCAATTGTCAAATGGGTCCATTCACTTATAGTTGATCTCCCAGAAATGCAGGCAAAAAATATAAATCATAGAAATGTCATGATTCTCTAAATAAATCTATAAATAAAGCATAATCTCAAACAAAAGGACATAAAACATGTTTGGATTTTGGGAACTCCGAACTAGAAATCAAAAAGAGTGAACATGTTAGTGATTGTCATACCTTTAAAGCAAACAAGGTTTCAACAAAAAATGAAAAACACGTTTTCCTTGTCATTTTAATTGGAAGCTGAAAAACAGAGATAGAAAAAGAGAAATAGAGCTTACGGTTTTGGTTTGAGCGGAGAATACAAGGTTTCAAGCAAATGCAAAATTAGTCACGGACTCACTATTGGACTCTCTCTCTGTCTCTGACTCGTATTCAATATATATAGATATTGAGAGAAAGAGAAAGAGAGAATATTCTAGAGTCCTAAGTTTATTGGTGACATATAATAGTGTCGTGTCGAGACTCGAGAGTAGAGAGTTGAGAGAAAAAGACGGCTTTTGGCATCTGTGGAAAGCCAGGGGCACTTAATAAGACGCAACGCAAAGATCCCTATTTCTTTATTTCTCAACACCCAAACAAACCTACCTAACTCGCCCCTGGTTTTCCTTGTTTTATTTTTTTATAACTTTTTCTTTATATTATTTGAGGGTAAGTTACTAAGATCTAGTTACTGTCTCATTCAATTCATTTTCAACTTGAGGTAGGGTCCAAGAATAACATTTAGTTATGAAACAACGGTACCAATTAAAAAACATGAAACATATTTTATTGGTGGCTGAAACCCGGAGCAACGAACAGAAGGTAACAACTAATAACCATATGTTAATTTCAATCTCCAAGATTATCTAACAATCAGAGTAATATGCAAGGCCGGTCCAAACTTTTTAGTGACCTCAAGCCAAATATTAAATTGAGGTTTTTTTTTTTTTAACCATTCAATACTAAATTAAATTAATATTTATGAATTTTTTTATTGGAATTTTATTCAAAATTATTAATCACAATTAAAAAAAAAAAAAAAAAAAGTTTATACCCTTGTTTTTTTTTTATAACTTTTTCTTTATATTATTTGAGGGTAAGTTACTAAGATCTAGTTACTGTCTCATTCAATTCATTTTCAACTTGAGGTAGGGTCCAAGAATAACATTTAGTTATGAAACAACGGTACCAATTAAAAAACATGAAACATATTTTATTGGTGGCTGAAACCCGGAGCAACGAACAGAAGGTAACAACTAATAACCATATGTTAATTTCAATCTCCAAGGTTATTTAACAATCAGAGTAATATGCAGGGCCGGTCCAAACTTTTTAGTGACCTCAAGCCAAATATTAAATTGAGTTTTTTTTTTTTTTTTTTTTTAACCATTCAATACTAAATTAAATTAATATTTATGAATTTTTTTATTGGAATTTTATTCAAAATTATTAATCACAATTAAAAAAAAAAAAAAAAAAAAAAAGTTTATACCTGTTTTTTTTTTATAACTTTTTCTTTATATTATTTGAGGGTAAGTTACTAAGATCTAGTTACTGTCTCATTCAATTCATTTTCAACTTGAGGTAGGGTCCAAGAATAACATTTAGTTATGAAACAACGGTACCAATTAAAAAACATGAAACATATTTTATTGGTGGCTGAAACCCGGAGCAACGAATAAGAAGGTAACAACTAACAACCATATGTTAATTTCAATCTCCAAGGTTATTTAACAATCAGAGTAATATGCAGGGCCGGTCCAAACTTTTTAGTGACCTCAAGCCAAATATTAAATTGAGGTTTTTTTTTTTTTTTTTAACCATTCAATACTAAATTAAATTAATATTTATGAATTTTTTTATTGGAATTTTATTCAAAATTATTAATCACAATTAAAAAAAAAAAGGTCTATACCCATCAAATAGAATACTTGATTTTCTTCAAAGTCATCACAATAACTCACATGGCTTCCATGCTTCACCCATCAGACAAATAAATGCAAAGGACTTAATCTAACTATTGGTTCATGATATAAAAAATAAAAAATAAAAAAAAATGAAATTACACGTGACTTGATGTTGGCTACAACCAACAATTAGATATTTTCATTTAGCACGGCTCACAGAGCTCTTACAAAAAAGTTGAAAAGAAGATTGTGAAGAGAAAAAAGAAAAGAATTGAAAAAGAAACAGACTCACGGTACTTTGAGGGAGTAATAGACGTGGAGTGAGAAAGAAACGGGAGAGAGAGAAAAAAAGAGTTGTTCGGGAAAGAAAAAGAAGAAAAAAAAATTAGGTTTTTTTTTTTAATATATATTACATATGGATCATCAAAAATTTGGGGGCCTTTCCAATTTGAAGGTCTTAAGCCATTGCTTAAATGGTTTATAGGTTGGACCGGCCATGGTAATATGAAAAATACACAAGGTGGCAACGAAGAGAAGGTATGAGTACCTGACAAATGTACAAATTTTAATATCAAAGTATGGCAAACTGCCAATGTATTACAATTAAAAGAAGAAGAAGAGTAAATTGTAGTTTTCTCTTTAATTTTTGAAGTTGCAATGTTTTAACTTCCCTTTAAAATTAACAATGTCTCCTTTTATTACTAGTAATTAACATTATGTACCCTCTCTTTATATAATTTAACAAAAAACATTAAATTAGAAACGAGTTGGACTCTATTTGAAACTAATGAACAACCAGTTGGTTCAGAATTTTGATGTTTCGGCTTGGTGGATGATGAATTCCTTCAAATATAGAATCCTATTAAAATTAATCAAGGTCCAATGCATCGGGTAATTTACTAAGCTATATCTTTAATTGTTTATAAGTTTTTGTTTACTTATTTGTTCATTTACTAACATTTGTGCTTATGTTTTTCTTAAAAACAATTGTCATCAAAATCATAATGCGGATATTGATGACTGAGTGAAGTTAGAAACTTGAATTGGGAGCTGTCATCCATGCCAAATTGTAAATTGCCAACTTCAAGTTTTTTATGCAATTTTTTATTCTATTTATTTAACAATTGTACAAGTTTTAAAGTTTAAACTTGGTTTAAGCTTGTTGCCACATTTTGCAGGTGATTTGATTTATTAACGACTATTTGAATTACTGAATGTTTGATCACAATTGAAGGTTAATATGTCACGTTATTAGGCCTATTATTAAGTTTATTGTCTTTTCTATTGTCATGTTATCTAAGCCTCACCAAGGCTATGCCAAATTGCCAGTAACCCCGAGCCTGAACCATACTGTACTGTGTCGTGTATGCTCATGCTATCAAGGTAGTAGCGAATAGAAAAGAGACTTTGTTTTGATAAAGAATAGAAAAGAGACTTGAAGAGCCAAAAATATAAAACTTAATATTCATCAATGTATTATAGTGAGTGATGAAAACTTGGTTGAACTCTCCAGCAAAAATTCAAAATCAAGTCTAGAGGTCTAGGGCCATGACATCTAAGCATTCAGAGAAAAGAAAATGGTAAAACAGCCAACCAACAAGAAAATTTGACGATTCAAAGCACACTTATAAGTATTACAGCTCGCCTACAAAACTCCCTTGACAAAAGATTTTAGTATACGCGCACTGGCTTCCCCATGGTAGTCTTCAGCGACAAGCTCCTCACCTGATTTCCAACAATGATAAAAAAAAAACTCAATCAGACATGATACTCATGTACAAATGGGGGCACATCAACATCTTCACAAGAATGAAAACCAAAAGTGGGAAGAAAATCCAGAAGAAAAAATAAATCATCATATGCAATAACAAGCATTTTAAGTATTTTGTATTTTGTATGCCTCTTAAAATTTTACAAATAATGGAATCAAACTTTCCAGTTTATAAAAAAAGGGCAATTGATGTCCGGAGCACTATGAGAAGATGCAAGCTAAAGGCTTTCTGCTCTTCACTCGAGGCTCCATTTTTTAACCACCTGATAGATATAGTCTCACTTTATAATTTAACCAATGCCTGTGTGTAGTCTGAAAGTAGACTGTCTGTTGACTCAAGGTCACCTCACGACAGACCCTAATGATTTTTTTTGAGGTAAACAATGATTATTTATTGCAACAGACAGCATTTTAGGCATAGATGACAAAATATGTTGGAACAATCCATATGAAAACTTCACAATGCAAGACATTAGTTTTCCAAGAGGCAATGGGAGAGGTATGGCACTATCAATATTTTGACAGCCAAATAATTTTCTAGAATATCCTATTGGCAAAGTCTTTAAAAACAAAACTATTTGAAATCTCTTTTGGTGTAAGTGGGGTAGACGGGTTTGGTTTTCTTTTCATTGGGACAAGGGTGTCCTATCATGGAAGCATTCAGGTGGCAAATAGACATTGAATTGCAATTTTAATTCATTTTTCGCCTTTGGCTGGAGGGAAATACAAGCTCACACTAAAAAGGACAAGGAAACAGAAAAGCAAATATATCAATTGCAGAAATTTGCATATAACTAAAAAAAATGGGACCTATGAACATAGGAAATAGGTAGGGGAAACAAAAAATACAAATAAAAAACAGTAAAAAAGAAGAAAAGATTCCACCCAAAGAACTGTACAAATACAGAATGCTAGAATTAGTCTAAAGTTAATAGATTACATTCTGTTATTAAAACAAAGCACAGAGAAGGGAAAGAACTCACATTTTGCCAGTTCTTCTTCAAGAGTGAAACAAGGAAATTAACACTCATTTGAACATTTTGGAAGACCTGCTTCTCTTCCATGGCAACATTCCCAACAGCAACTCCCATACAAAGCACCTTCTTCAGTTGGAATTTAACCATAGCCTTTGTCTCATTAACTTTAGAATCAATTGATTCTTGATGAGTGACGAGGGTTGGGAACTTACCTACATTATTATAATAAATGGGTCAATAAGAAATATATAATGCATGAAAAACATCCTCATAAGCCCAATTAAAAAGGCTACCTACTAATGAACAGAACATTCATTCTCAAAAAGTTACTAATATTCAAAGCTACACACATTTTAAATATAACTTACAAACAAACTACTCAAGATAGAGGACACCAGGCAGAAGGTAAGATGAATACATTATACATTTATTATTGTTGAGTGACTAGGCAAAATGAAGAATGTATAAATTACACATCTATTATTGCTTAAGAAAGATATATCTCACATAATCCATTCAACAGATGCAAATGAACAGAGAAACAAACATGCTCGTTTCAAAACAAAACAATAGCAGATGCAATACATTTATAATACACTTGCCTGCCTTGTTGAGGCCAGGGCCCAAAAGACGGGGGATAAGCTTAATGACAGATTCTGATGCCAAAAAGGCATGGTATTTCTTGGCAAGCTTCTTAACCAATTTCTTGTTTTTGTTAAGCTTCTTCAATGCTTCAACATCCATATAATCTAAACCCATCTTCTCTGCCTGCATTACATTTTAACAAATGATGATAAGTGAACATGACCATATTAATAGTCAAATAAATTAAATGCAAAATGTTAAAATGGGAGGGCAGTAAAGGTTACAGATTAGATTAATCACTGAAAATCAACCTTAAAGAACGCACAAATGTAGGGTGGAAAAAATAGGAACACTTGGACATATCTTTGCTACTTTGCTCAACAACATATAGAAAACAACATGCATCTCAACTCAATTTACACAAATTAAAATTTTATTGGTGCACTCAAACCCCATAATAAATGAAAACCTTGACAAGGCAATAAAAGCAATCAATAAATTAAAGCTTTTAACAAGGTGTATTAACTAGGAATGTAGCAAAGACAATTCCATTGTTAGAAAAATTGCCAGAAAGTAGCATATTCAAAAATGAAAATAAACCACCAAAGCAGCATATTTTAGATGGAATCAACAACGAACTTTACTCTAGATTCTTTGTCTCAGCCAAGTAGTACTGAATTTTTACCTCTTCAACATGTTGTGCATCACCAAGCATGCAAACCTTCATCTTTGGGCGAGGGATGTGTGGCAACTTAACAGAACCACTGAAACGCTTATCCTTCTGGGGATCGTAGTTTTTCAAACCAATCTGGAGTTCAATAGTCTCAGTGAAATTCCTCTTTTTGTCATTGGATCCGACAAAAAGAGTGGAGATAGCCTCTCTTAAAGTATCACTCTGAAGCTTACTGTAAAAACAAGGATGAAAGGAGTCAGAGCAGAAAAATTGAAAAGCATCAGCTGGTGACTATTTTATCATGACTTGAAGAATAAGAAACACATAATCAGGGCACATTAATCAAATATGACCACCAAATCACACCCATTGCAAAACAATGTTGATACCATTGGTCATGGGTAATCAATAGCAAGATCAAAACTTTTTTAATTGGTAAGTCACACACACACTCAGTGAGTCTTGAACCCATGACCTCACCCTCCACCTAACACTTGCAAGGGAAGGAGGTGCCAATTGAGCTAGAGCTCATTGGCAAGAACAAACCTTAAAAAGCACACCCACTTTCTACTTAACAAATGATATCACAACAGCATAGATTCACTACTATCAGTACTTCAAATAAAAGCCCAACAAAGTTTTTTAACAAGCACCATAAAATGAAAAGGTTCAACTACCAATAAAAAATAGTCTCAACAATCTTAAAACCCTCAATCAAATAATCAGCATTACTAATCATCCTCGAATTTCAATATTTACCATTTCCTAAAATTCCAAAAACAAAACCAACTTAACATGTTTGAATACAAAAACTGAGATTTCACATACCTCATCTTTGAAACTCTCTTTTCTCCAAAGACCCACTAACAGATTTTCCACCTGCAAACAAAACCCTACAACATCATATGGAAAGCCCAAAAAATCACAGACAATAGTTGCAGAAACTATATATATGACCTAAATATCTAATAAGAAAACCTTTTTTTTTTTACAATAGTCCAATTGGTTTCCAGGTAGAACATGAACATACAGGAAGAAATGAAACTTGGGTATCACTGTCAAGATATCAGATTTTTCGAAATTTCTTTCACATGTTTCTCGAGAAACAAACGCAAATTACAGATCGAAAAACTACAGTAACGTTAAATTGAGAGAGAACGAGAAAACTTGTGGCACAGAGAGAGAGAGAGCGTACCAGAAGACAGAGAAGGAACCCTAGCTAGGGTTTGTGGCGGCTAAGATGAGAGTATATATATAGCAAATGAGGCGCTCAGCTACTTTGTAGTGAATAGTGATAAACCCTAAAACGATATGTAAAACCGTGTCTGGATTTTTGGTGGGTTTGGCCCTTGGTTAGTCCATATGGGTTTTGAGCCTTTTACTTGGCCCACAAAATCAACCCAAATCTCTTCGACTATCAACTCCAACCCAATAATAACCATCTTGGAGTGTGTCTCAAATTCTTGATTACACTTTTTTTACTGGTTTATTTTCCTTAGAAATTAACTATACTTGGCCTTAACAAACTGCACATAAATAAAATAAATTTAACAGATAGATTTTAAGATTTTTTTTTTTTTTTTTTTTTTTTTTTTTTTTTTTTTTTTTTTTTTATGTATACCATGTTTTAAATTACGCCCAAAATATTTAATTTTGTCGATTGAAGTCTCAACTTATTAAATCATTTCAATTCGAAGCTTTCATCTATCTCCAAAGACAAACAAAATGAAAAATCGTTGATAAAATTTTTTATTTTATTCATAATTTGTTAATAAATTAATTTGGCAATCATTTAACATAGAGAGAGAGAGAGAGAGAGAGAGAGAGAGAGAGAGAGAGAGAGAGAGAGAGAGAGAGAGAGAGAGAGAGAGAGAGAGAGAGAGAGAGAGAGAGAGAGAGAGAGAGAGAGAGAGAGAGAGAGAGAGAGAGAGAGAGAGAGAGAGAGAGAGGTTTGTTAGAAAATTACGATTAGAATAAGAAATCGAAAATGAATAGTCGATACTAGAAAATCGAAGGTGGTGGTTATAATGAAATTAAATATTTATAAACGATATTTTGTTTTTCTTTACTATGTTACCATCCATAATAACGAAAAGGGATGGAGATTTCAAATTGAAACAATTTCATAAGTTTGGAACTTTACTTATAATATAAACTCTAAACTTTTTTTTTTTTTTAAATTTTCCTAAGAATACTCATCCAACATACCAAATAAATTAACACACTCTAGCAATTTAAATGAAAACAACTATGATGATAATATCCTGTATAAAAGTTGGTGCCAATTATGGTTATAGAACTTGGGAAATGATTGGCATTTTCACTTTGTTAAAGTTATCATCACTATCAATGTTATCACTTAAGTATCGGAAAGTTCCTTGACAACTACTCTGAGCGGTTTTTTCTGTGTCTCTTTTCCTTTTTTCTTGACCTACGTCAGCCATCAGCAATTGAGCATCACCAAGGGGAAAATGTTTTCGATTGAGTCATCACCTTGAGACTCATCCCAGTCATAATTCTCACACTGCTTAAACCTACTTTCATTAACATCTCTGAATCCCATCCCACGTCTCCTAACATAGAATTTCCCGTATCCCTTAACTGTCATATTGGTTTAAGTTAGTGTGAATGTTGTTATTTACTTCTATTATAAACCCTACATTTAAAATAAAAACAAATTTAAAATATTGGTTAAATGATTAAATTCATTATTTCCTAATAGTTTAAATTGTTGGAACAATCCATAATTTATCATAATATTAGAGAAGATAATCTAAAATTCAACCACATGTATGGAAAAGTATTGGAATATTGGTTAAATGATATCCATTCTTTGATAATTTATCATTTCTTGAATTTTAGTAACTTAGATTTTTGTCCCTCAAATTAAAACGTTAATTTTGTCAATGAAAAATTCAAAATATATATTATATCCTTTAGGGCCATCTACCTTTATTTAGGCCATTTTTTGTACCATAAAAATATTTTTTCCATCTGCCATCTCAAATGGAGAATGTCCGCTCCGATCGAAACCATGGAGGAGTGGCACTGGTGTTTTCTATCTATTTTCTCTATCAAATTTTGGTATCTTGTAGAGACCAAATGACAAAGTTTTATCTAATATTACACTTGCAAGCCTCATGTCAACCATAGAGGAAATTTAAAAGGAAGTTATCATGCAAGGTGCCATCTTCTCACACTTGCAATGGCCTCATTTGTCAACCAAAATGTTTTTTGTGCAAAAGATGGCACCTTGCTTATTACAAATTTACAACTTGCAGGTTTACACGTGAATTGGAAATTTGCAGGAGCACTCATTTGTATTGGCTGAGACCAGTGGTGGAGCCATGAATTCAATTTAGAATGGACATCTTTAGATTTTAAACTTTAATAAACATAATACAATTAAAAAAAAAAAAAATACCAGAAGCCCATATACATTGTTTATATAAACAAAAGGTAACAAACAATAAGCTCATTATAGTGTTCTACAATTGATTTCGACGTGTTTTCATATCTTGAAATCCTTGCATGATTATTTCATTGTCAATGCTATGAAAAATATATTTCTCTATGTATTTAATCAAGTTGTCATTCATCCGACTTTCTTTTGAAGTATTTCTCCATTACTATTTCAAAAATATTAAAAGAAAAACAATGTTCATAAAATAAACTAACACATCATAAAATATAAAATTAACATTTTTTAAGTTTTTCCTTTTGTTTTTCTACACTAATAAAACTAACAAACACTCAAATAGTAATAAAACAAAAACCTAGTTTAGCAACAAAAAAAATAAAACAAAAACCTACTGACTTACTAAATATAAAACACAATCAATCATATTAAAAAAAAAAAAAAATCAGTCACAGTAACACAAATACACTGATGTTGTTGTTGTGATTTTATTTTTGGGCTAAATTTTGTTGATATTATTTGTTTTTTTTTTTTTATGTTATTTGGCCTTCTTCTTTTTTTGTCATTTTTGTGTGTGTGTGTGTGTAGTAATTTACTTAGAATTTTTTTTAGGATGGCATTTTATCAATTATATATATATATATATATAATATATATATATAATATATATATATATATATATATAATATACCTATTAAATAATTTTTAAAAAAATTTGAGGGTGGGCTGGTCATGAATTGAATCCGCCCATGGCTGAGACTATCCTAAAATAATAGTCTAATATTAACACATATAATTAATATTGAAATAATTATTTCCTTTTTTTTTTTTTATGGTTTGTCGGAGCATCATGCTTTATCAATCAAATTATAAATAAAGAAAACGAAAAATTTTCAAATAGGAGATGAAAATAATAATAATCCATAAAGGTGGGTATAACCATAATAGACTTTTCTCAAGTCATGGGAATGTGGATATTCACATTCTTACTAGGAAATCCATAAACTCCCGAAATGAGAATTCATATGCCTATGCAACCAAACATGAGAATGTTTGGGAATCTTAAAAGATTGTCCCAAACAGGCACTAAAGGTCTTCTACATTGGATACTTTATTATTCCCCCCAATCATTGTATAGGCTTTGATCAAGACTACTCATCTACAGGTCTTCTACATTGAGTAATTTCTTGTATATTCTTCAATTAATACAAATAATTGAAATTTATTTATATCTATTGACTTGCATTATTATATTTGTATTTTATTATTTGTTGTTAATTTGTTGCCAAAGTCATCCTTCCCGGGGCAATTTCGAAACCATTTAGAAATAAAATTTTAAATTTTTTGCAAACAACCATGTTAACTTTTTAACACCCCAAATAAGCATATCCAGTTTACTAGGTATGCATTTTATTTATTTATTTTGACAAATGATAAAAATTTTAATCCAAACTCACACACATAGTATATTTAGGGATCTCAGAAATGGAAGTCACACCCAAGTGATAGGTATGCAATTTCTTTTAATTACCATATATGGGTGGAAAAATGAAACTAATACCTTTTAAAATTTAAAGGGCAAATGGTAATGTTCAAAATTTAAGGGATGAAAATCAAAATTGTAATTGTACTAAATTTAAGGAACTAAAGTATGTCTTCCAAGTTCCAATGACATAAAAAAAAGAAGAAGATATATTTAAGACTATTGATCTATAACGAAGAAATCATACAATGATTTCAAACATATGAAAGATTGTCAAGAAAATAGAGTAAATTGACATTAAAGTAAATTATATTTTGATATGAAAATTAAATTTATTTATTTATTCGCTACTTGTATTAATTATTAATTAAAAGTGTTGGAATTAATTTTTCTTTCAACCTTGTTTTTAATCTTTCCCTCTAGACTAGATCCTCTCCCCACATGCTCCTCTCTATATGATAAACATTGCTACTCTCATCTTTTCCTATCTGGTCGACTTGTCTAGGTAATTTACACCTTATTGTCATGCACAGATCCACGATCTGAATCTACTCACTTATATATATAAATCCCTTTTAATGATAGTTTATGCAACAGCTAGCAAGTTGGTTTGTAACTTTGTATGCAATCTTAAGTGAAGCACATAACATATATGCAATTTGTTTCTGGTTAATAATTAATGCCAAAAGAAGAAGAAGAAGAAGAAATCTATACTCAACAAGATTAAACACAATAAATATTACACAGTAGAACTTTATTAATATAATCAATCCAAAAAAGAAGAAGAAATTAATCAATATACATCGATCTGTCTTTCTTTTCAAAGTCTCGCAGATATTGCAACTAAACACCAATAATTACTAGATGATGCCGCCATTACTAAGCTACTCCAAGCTGAAAAATAATTAGAAGTTGAACTTCAACACCTACCCTCAATCCTTAAACGTCGAGAACTCCCTTGACCTCCTTCTGAAATGAGCGATTCACGAGCTGACATGATTCCCTTAGGAGCTAACAACGCGTCGAAAGAAGAATAATCAATCCAGTCCTTGAGCAACTCCTCCTGACCCCATGTATCCGGTATCGAGACACGACCGGCCACCTCTTCTCGATGCCTCTTCAGTCTCTCGCGTCCTGATTCTTTTTGGAGTGCCGCCTCAGGTTCACTGGAATCTATGTTATGTTCCACAGGAGCCAAAGAAGAGCCATGCACCGCTATATAGTGAATATGGTTTGGATTTTCAGGCCTAGTACTTGTCTTGTTTGATTCAGAGGAAAATGGTGGAATTCGGAAACTGGGTTTCTTGGAAATTCTGTGAGTCATGCTCTTGGTTTGTTCTTCCATGTTGAGAGAATTATATGAGTAACCTAGACAAGGTAGGCTGAATAAGGCTAAGAGGGAGATATGTTTTGTATATAGGAGCTTGTTTGTGAGGAATGAGTGTTGGGTTTACATTACACGTCTTCGAATATAGTTTTGTATGGTATGTGACATCTCTACGTCTCGTGTTAGGTTTTCGTTTCAAACTTGTGGTAGATGGTATACTCATTATAAGTGTGAGATGTTGGATTTGTGAGGTGGACGTGCATTTGGTGAAAGTTTTGTAAACTTTGATGTGGATTTATCCAATGAGGTTGTAGATATTGATCAGACAATGAGTTCATAGGAATTGATTTATCGTGCCAAAAAGAAGTGGACCTATGTGTTACAGAGAAAAGAAAAAAAAGAGGAAGATATTTAATATTTCAAAGATGATCTAAGGAGTAATATTAAGCGCACAAGATTTTTCATAAAGGTTGATGCGATAAGTTGTAATTGAAGCAACATCATTTATATATGGATTCACTCTCATTTTTATTAGCATCAATCAAAACATGTCATCTCATCCATGGTTAAAAGATTTGTGAAAAAATAACTGTATCATTAGACTTATTGTTAAATATCTCATTCTTGAGAATATAAAGTTATTTGTTTGTTTGTTTTTATTTTTTATTTTATATCATCTCATTAGTGGTGAAAAAATTGTTATATATATTTATATATCTCATTAGTGGTGAAAAAATTGTTATATATATATATATATTTGATATTTCTACCTCTCGGTTTCAAATTTGTGTGGTAGATATTTTAGTCATCATAAGAGATGTTGAATTATTTTTTCTGTAAGGTTTGTGAGGTGGACGTGCATTTGTTGAAAGTTAGTGAACTTTGAATTGGGCTTGTCAAATGAGGTTGTAGATATTGATCGGGCACTTGGTGGAGACAATGAGTTTGTAGGAATTGATTTATCGTGCCAAAATGAAGTGGACGTGCTTAATTTAGACGAAAAAAAAGAAAAGAAAAGAAAAGAAATATTACTTAGGTGATCTAAGGAGTAATATGAAGACAATTTATGACAATACCTGGTAATTCCTAAAAGCTAATTAATAATATATATGAAATGAAAAGAAGTTGATCTCTTAAAATTTTATCACATCAATTTTTGAGGTCTCACAAATTTTATACACATTATATATATATATATATATATATATAGAGAGAGAGAGAGAGAGAGAGAGAGAGAGAGAGAGAGAGAGAGAGAGAGAGAGAGAACCTACCCTTCTTCACTTTCATCCTGGCGTTTGAATCCCGTGGCAATCAGAGTTATGCTGACCTATAAGAAGAAAATATCCAAACCTAACCATTAGTCTCTCTGAATGCAATTCCAACTGATCATGCTTTCTCTAACAGTAATGATAATGCACTAGCAAAATATCCTGTTCCCATCTAACTGTCACTATAAGCAATAATAGCATGACCACAACTATGGATCCTACTAAATTTATTAAGTTCCAGAAGATTCAAGAGATTGGAGTTTTATAGAATTCCTGTCAGCCTAATTTCATCCTGGGATGGGATGTCTAATTTTTCCATGGAACTGCTAGAAGTCCACCAAGCAGTACATTCAGATTTCAGAACCACTGAAAGGGTGACAATCTAGATATATCTAGTTGTATCTGAATACTAGGATAATCATAAACAATTTCACTTCTGATATTTCTAATTCTTCCAAACTTACTTGGCCGCTTAGTGATTGATCTATCACTGCTCCAATAATCACTGCTCCAAATATCAAGTTTGCACTGGGATCCACAAGGTCATATATAACTGAAGGTGGGATTTTTTCACGTTATAATGGAACCACATCAAAACTTTGCAACGTCATGAATCTCAGTCCATTGGAGACTGTTGGATGATAAAATAGAGCAAGATACAGAACACATAATTTTAGGTGGTTCGGCAATTTGCCTACGTCCACATCCAGACCTATAATATATCAAATATTGTTGTAAATATAATAACATGACCGAACACCCTGAGAGATACCCCTCTCCAGTCTCTTTTCCAATTTTCTGCCTCTCTGCCCTATTTTCAGTCTTTTTTGCAGCCCCCTTCACGTTGCTTTTCCCTTCCCTTTTATAGAATTCTTTTTTTTTTAGAATACAGTAGAACCTCACAGAACATATACGTGATATTTTGTAGATATTTATAAGATATTTTATGGACTAATCCAAGCTGTATAATGTGCTGTAAAGTGAAGACCAAACCCAACTTTGCTTCCTATTTTATTTGTAGCCCTATACTTGTCTTAATCAATTTTTTCCCCTACAATTACCCCCTGATTTCGGCTTCCTCAAGTAACTTCCGAGGGAGTCGGAATCAATAAGCACAACCCCCAAGAATGATTTCGATGAACCGCTGCCTGACTCGCGCTTTTCTAAGAAAAATAAAAAAGATGGAAAGGTTTGGGGGAAAGCTTCCCCTTTTTTTTGAATCGGATATATGTTCCTAAAGACCCCCAAACTTTGTCATTCTTTCACTTCAATCCCTTTCACTCAGTTGCTTGTTTCCTTCGCCTATCCAAAGTTCACTGCTCCGACTCTCAGGATCGCCCACCACCTAAAAGCCAGAGAACTAAATGTAAAACTGATGAACGGTCTTTCTGATTCCAACAAGAAGTACGATAAGGACTACCTCAGGGTCTCGGGAGAATGGTTTATGGGCGGATACCCAGGTTAGGGTTTCAACCAACATTAGTTCAAAAAGGACTGACCGACCAAGTACCCTGTTTGACCGAACGTTAAATATAAACCACTTCGTATTATTTCCTGACCATGGATGTTTTTGCAGATCCGTCAAAGATCGAAAATAGACAAGAAGTAAGTAGACATCGAGTTGGTGAAAAGAGTTCTATCGACCAATATTTGCGTCGACCAAAGTGGAGAGCCCCAATCAACTTCCCTACTGGTGAGGCACGAACCTCAAATCAAATCGTTTTTTGTTTGTTTTTTGATGTATTTATACGCATTTTTACATGTGTTGTTGTATACCCCCAAGCTTGTAATCTTTGTTTTAACTTTGTAATTAAACTAATCTCTTTAACTTTAGTTTTTGTTTACCCCCCAGTCTTTGCTTTCCCGAGCACAGCCAGGGAAATGAAGACTAAACTCAATCCGAGGCAAAATAGACCAATGAATTTAGAACTGTTCTCTCAAACTTGAACGACAAATCCAAGGTGAATTATTGAACTGTTTATTCCTAGGCTGAGACCTAGATTCTCCTAAGTTATGAGGAGATCTTAGTCAAGTCCCCAGTAATTTAGGTGATAATTACTTGGTCTGGTTGGTATGGCACCGAACAAACCTAGAGCCCAAATCTATTCGGGCGAAACCACTATCTTCTCTCCCAAAGATGATAAGGCTAGGAATCCATACTTCTCCTTTTAGAGACGACCAACTTGGCCCCGCCTTTGATATGATTCCTATCCACTACAGAAGTAACAAACCTCGTCCGAGCAATATTTCTCTAAAAATGATGCTTATACACTTCTCTAGAAGTGATAAGTTCCGTCCGAATAATAATATTTAGATAGGATGCTTATGCACTTCCCCAGAAGTGATAAGTTTCGTCCGAATAATGAATTTTAAATAGGATGCTTATGCACTTCCCTGAAGTGATAAGTTCCATCCGAATAATGAATTTTAGATAGGATGCTTATGCACTTCCCTGAAGTGATAAGTTCCATCCGAATAATGAATTTTAGATAGGATGCTTATGCACTTCCCTGAAGTGATAATTTACTTCTGAACAAACGATTTTTAAATGAGTAACTTATAACACTCCCTCAGAAGTGATAAGTGATTCCAAATGAACAATTTTTAGATGGGGTACTTATGACACTTCCCGCAAAAGTGATAAGTGAATCCCAATTACTTTAACTTACGACACTCCCGAAGAAGTGGTAAGTGAATCCAAATAATTTTTACTTATGACACTCCCGAAGAAGTGATAAGCGAATCCAAACAATTTTGACTTATGACACTCCCGAAGAAGTGAAAAGCGAATCCAAATTACTTTGCTTTCGACACTCCCGAAGAAGTGAAAAGCGAATCCAAATTACTTTGCTTTCGACACTCCCGAAGAAGTGAAAAGCGAATCCAAATTACTTTGCTTTCGACACTCCCGAAGAAGTGAAAAGCGAATCCAAATTACTTTGCTTTCGACACTCCCGAAGAAGTGAAAAGCGAATCCAAATTACTTTGCTTTCGACACTCCCGAAGAAGTGAAAAGCGAATCCAAATTACTTTGACCTCATCTCGCCCCCGGACGAGATAGGCTTGTTACTTTTTGCCTTCAATCCTTGTCTTGAAGATGGCATTAGAGCCTTCCTTGTCCAGTTGACGATACCATGCATGCCCCCTACTAGGATTTTTGTGCTCCAGATAAGAGATATTTTTGCCAAGATGTCAATTTTGAATACTTTGGTTTCCTGATGACAAAAATAAACCAGGAGAGAACGTAAATAAACATCAGTTGATTGAAGTGTTATGCTTACCATCCTACGATGAATATCCATTAAGCTTGGAGAAGGCCGAACACATCTCTTCCTTGGTGAAAAGCTCATTCCTGATATTTGCACGTGATGTCTTATAAAAAATGACTAGCTTAATCTTAATAAGTGTTCACCCCCTGTGCACTCAAATTATTTTATCAGGTTAAGATAATGGCCATATCAAGTATAACTAGACAGTTTATAAAACTTGAGAGCATTTGATCCAACAAATCAAAATAGATATCGACCTCAAGTTGCAAAAAATGATCCCTTAAACAGATGTAATGGGCGGCCAAGCAACACAGCAATAACCAAAATAATGGACTTCAGTTGCCATCATTTTTTACCCAATTATAATAAAATAATTGTAACTTAACTGAAAATCCTATCAATTGATCCCACATGTTGGTGCCCTTTCTCATGTTCCCAAATATTAGTATTTGGAACTATAGACTCAATGACTATTTTCATATGTCCTGTAAAACTGAGAATATCAAAAAATATAGAAAGTGCAAAAAGTTGTATATAATGTATGAGACCAAAAACGACATAGATCTCAAGAGATCTTGTCTTTCTTTACTTCTTTCCTCAATTCTTTCAACAATCATGTTTTCATTTGAACATAAACCTTCGGTATAGTAAGCAGTATAAACCCAATTCTAAAAAATGGAAAGAGAGACTTACATCGATCCCAACAAATCAAACAGATAGTGTTATCAAGTTGCAAAAAATAAGCTCAAGATATAAAATAAATAAGGCAAGCAAGACTTTCCAAGAAAAATGGCTTAAAAGACACACACGCCCATAATAGGCCCAAGATAAAACTTGCACTGCTATAAAACTGTTAAAGAAAATAAATGAGGCAGCTACTACCCCCTTTCTCAAACATTAGCAGATATTATCTATCTTTTTTATCAATTGCTAAAAGTAATCTAACTTACTTTTAAACAAATTAAAGAATTACGTGAATATGGTATCCTACTTTCTCAAATATCAAAACACAATGTTTTGATTATTCTGAGCCTTGACCGAAAGTTAGCTACCTTCTTCCATTTATTCACTTCAAGCAATTAAATGATACAACTCATCTCACAGCTTATCACCTTTCAATTTTTTATCAATTCTTTATCAAAAGATTTTGTTTTTTGTCAAAACTTTGACCGAAAATCTCCATCTTTTCCTTAAGATTTTTTTTGTCTTTCAAAAATACTACCAGCACAAGGCTTGACCGAACAGCTATCTCCTTGACCGAACAACTATCTCCATCCTTTCTTTAATATTTTTTATCTTTTCTAAAAAGACTGCCAGCACAAGCTATGTTAGCTTGACCGGACCTCTCATCTTTTCTTTAAGATATTTTTCCTTTTCCCAAAACAATATCAGCATAAGTTATCTTGAATTGACCGAAAATTTACTTTCTTCTTTAAGATTTTTATTTTTTTTAAAACAGTAACAGCACAAGCTATTTAGCTTGACCGAACATCTCTATTTTCTCTAAGATTTTGTCTTTTCCCAAAAAGACTACTAGCACAAGTCATTAAAGTTAGACCATCTTTTCCCCAAGATTTTTTGTTTTTTCTAAAAGGACTACCAGCATGGCAGCACATGCCGTCTACTGTCACCATAAATATAAAGCACATATATATTTGTTTTCACTAGATTTAGCTTGAAAGTATAACAAGACAGTGGGGGTTTCTTTCTCTTTTTCTTTTATTTCTCATCTTTGTGTCAGAAAAATATCACATATTCAATGAAATGATAAAGGCAATTTGATAGTATGGCTTTAATTTAGACGTGTTACAGTATGGCTTTGCTTGCAGTTTGACGGTATGGCTTTAATTATAGTACACAGGTCAAAAAAGTGCAACGTCTGCACACCTCATTTGTAGTATTAATTGTATTTGTGCTTATCAAAAAAAGTATTAATTGTATTTGCATGCACTGCAAGCAAATCCAGAGAGTCAAGTTACCGCCCACTTAAAAACTCTTGTGTAATAGAATATAAAATATATATTTTTGCTGGCTTTTGGGACCTAATCCTGTGATGAACCAAAAGATCCGGGCTTTTCTAAGCCTTTCACCAAAAAATTAAAAACATACCTGCTTCTGCTACTTTCTCTTGCACGTTGCAGCTTCCTGCAACAATTTTCTTTTTCAGAGAACCATGTGGGCCGAACACTCCCTTTCTCAGAAACTCTCTTGTTTCTGCATCTCAAACCCATGCCACAGCTGATGCCATTTTCTCAAATTTCTCTCTTTCCTCAATGCCTGCTTGTCTCTTTATTTCCCAATATTCTGATCAATTTGCTCTTAAAAATAGCAATTGCTCATGTCTCCATGGAGGCCGAGGAGATCACAAAGAACCGAGGAAAGGCCATAAAAAGGCCGAGATAAGGCTTAAGGATGCTGAGAAGACCCATGGCCGACACCAAACTGAGGAAGGGTCGTGGAGGCCATGAAGAGAATTCAAAGAAGCCGAAACTGAAATAATACGGGCTCGAAGGAGCCGAGAAAGATTACTTTGAAGCCAAGGAGAAACCTGACTGGCCATGGAGGTGCTGAGCACACCGAGAAAAGTCACCACAAAATCAGATCTACGCCGAGGAGGTCTGAGGGACCAAAGCGAAAAAATCCGAGGAAGAATAGATTGATTCCGAACAGTTTCCACGGAACCAAGGCAAATTCCGAGAAGGCTCACATCGAAATCAAGGAAGAATAGATCGATTCCGAACAAGTTCCACGGAACCAAGGCAAAGTCCGAGAAGGACATCGAAGCCGGGGAAGAATAGATTGATTCCGAACAGGTTCCACGGAACCAAGGCAAAGTCTGAGAAGGACATCGAAGCCGAAGCCGAGGAAGAATAGGCTCACATCGAAGCCGAGGAGACTTGATGCAGCCGAGGTGCACTACATGTGCTTTGGTGAGTTTCTTTTCTTTCTGAACTCGGCAAATTTTCCTGAAAAGGAACCAAGGCAAAGTCCGAAAAGGCTCACATCGAAGCCGAGGAGATAATTGATGCAGCCGAGGTGCACTACATGTGCTTTGGTGAGTTTCTTTTCTTTCTGAACTCGGCAAATTTTCCTGAAAAGAATTCTTGAGTCCTTTCCTTTTCTCTTTGTTGGGCCTGTCGTAATGAGCAAAAATATCATATGTTGCTCTTGGTTGAATCTCTGAACTTTCTGATGAACTGAGACATCATAGCGCCGAAGCTTGAAGTGCAGTTCCCACAGACGGCGCCAATTGAAGATGAGATTTTTTCACGTTATAATGGAACCGCATCAAAACTTTGCAACATCATGAATCTCAGTCCATTGGAGACTGTTGGATGATAAAATAGAGCAAGATACAGAACACATAATTTTAGGTGGTTCGGCAATTTGCCTACGTCCACATCCAGACCTATAATATATCAAATATTGCTGTAAATATAATAACATACAATGACCGAACACCCTGAGAGATACCCCTCTCCAGTCTCTTTTCCAATTTTCTGCCTCTCTGCCCTCTTTTCCGTCTTTTTTGCCGCCCCCTTCACGTTGCTTTTTCCTTCCCTTTTATAGAATTCTTTTTTTTAGAATACAGTAGAACCTCACAGAACATATACGTGATATTTTGTAGATATTTATAAGATATTTTATGGACTAATCCAAGCTGTATAATGTGCTGTAAAGTAAAGGCCAAATCCAACTTTGCTTCCTATTTTATTTGTAGCTCTATACTTGTCTTAATCAATTTTTCCCCCTACAATAACCTCTGCTGCAGCGTTCACCTGCAAGGACAAGTGAATCAATGTCAAAGCTTCTGTCATAATGAGTTGAAAAGCCAGTGTGATGCTAGCTAAAGCATATTGCAACCAGTTAACAAGAAGCAAAGTATCCACATCATTATATGACCCATAAAATTCAGCAACAGTTAAAATTTGTTCATATTGAACCAAATTGAGGTAAAAGCTTTATTATTCTCTCTCACTAATTATTTACAGAAACAGTTCAAGAAATTCCATATAAAGAACTTACTTAAAAACTCCATAAGAAAGTTGATGATATGATGGAGAAAAAGGAAGAAGGGTTGTGAAGGGGGGGCATGTTTCGTCATAACAACATAATCTATTAGAAGGGCCTCATGAATGTCTGCGTGTGTGAGAGAGAGAGAGAGAGAGAGAGGGAGCAAGCAAAAATGTTGGAATGAGATCAATGTTTGCATTGCTACCACCCCAGCAGCAAATAAAGATGTAACAGATTATCACTAGGTAAGAATCAAGAGGGGAAGGGGAAAAGAATGCAAAAGTTTGTTGGAACAAAAAGACAGCTTTAGTTATGCTGAACATTTGCCATCAAATAACAAGGCGTGAATTGAGCACGGAAATCCACAGTTTTACCAAACAGCATCAGTTATCTCTCTCCCGAACCTGCACGGGCCTGCATCAACTCCAAGTTGTGTACAATAAACTAGGGTTATAAGGCAGGGAGAGGTAGAATGAGCAATATAATTCCCAGCTTGATAATGAAGTAATCTTGTCCAAGGTTTTTGGCTGGGGTATTGAATTACATGGGAGTTTCTGAAAGTGAAGTACTCATATTTAGATGACCGACATGTGTCAAACACCAAGGTTAAAACGAGTTGTATAACACTCCAAGGTTTCATAACAATGCAAATCAAAAAACAGACGCCCTTTCTCTTTTAAGAAACAAAAATTGAGATGCTTTTCTCAGCCTTTGCTTCCCTGTATTAATTTTTCTGCCCCTAAGCACCAGACTCAATCCACGGTTACACCTAACCCTGACCAATGTAGGCAAGCAAGAGAGGTATTACCTCTATGATCAGTCATGTTCCTCTAGAAATAATGGCTAAAAGATAAAGTTAAGACACTGACAAGCTGTAGGATAATGATATGTTGAGGGTCTCAGCATTTTCTCGAGTTCCTTTCCTTTCCTTTTTTTCTCTTCTAGTGTAACCTTTTGTATACTTCCTTGCGTACATTTTTGCATTGCGCTTTTAATGATATAGTCACTTATTAGGAAAACGATCCTAAGAGCTTTTTATGTGACCTCATATATAAGGTCGGGAGTTTGACACAACTAACCTATATGTTACATGGACAATTCAAAGTAGGTGAACTACCCATGTTGGACACGATAGGAATATGAGTATGTCAGTCATACATACTGGTTTCAACATCTGTGACCATATAACAGAGAAGAACAAAGTCCATACTCACTACAAGTTACCTCAGATATTCTTATAATCTACTTCTTTATTGCATTTAACAAGCAAGATCAATTCAAATTGGGCATACAAAATTTTGCTACACAACATATATGCACCATTCGGCCTAACATATGGAAGGGGAAAGGATGAAGGACACAAAATTATTTCTATTCACTGTGTCCTAAGGTAGGGCATCAAACAAATCTGAACACCTAGACAGACACTGCACCAACACTTAAACCTAAGCCCATGTAGGTCTGAACCCTATATTTTTCTTCCTGTTCTATAATAACGGTTTATGTGTAAATTCTTGTGTGTGTGTGTGTCTGTGAGAGAGAGAGAGAGAGTTCAGCTGCACAGGATAACGCCCTCCTGGTTTCCAAAGGGAAAACACACACACACACAAAAAGAAGATAAAAATAAAAGAACCTCTGCAGTGGATAAGTATGTAAATTCTTTATAATTAAATGACCATATTCCTATAAGAAGGCCCACCTCAAATAAAGTTAAATCACTTCCACCAGTTATGTTCCACACGATTCCAGTAGCTCTTTCTATTCCGATATCTAACAAAGGTGACTGGATGGCGTTCAATGCAGCATCTCGTGCCCTGGTCTTCCCTGTAGTCAACAACAATTGATAGATTTATAACATCGAGCATGCCAACCCTTGGACTAAGGTCAATATGTTAGTTCTAGGTTAGAATAATATAACAAATATCCTCGAACATATGCACAATGTAAAAGAAGTGGCAGGCATCATGAGGAAAAAATCATGAAATCATTCAACATACAACTACAAAATGAGGAAAAAAGAAAAGCAAGGGAACAACCCACAAGCAGTAACTCATTTTTTTTTCCCTTAATAAGTACAAAAAAGTTCTATTTTATTTGTCCCTTTTACTTTGTTACAATCTATCCTAAGAAACTTAATAAGGGTTTGCTTCTCCTCTTTTTTCCTTTTCTTACCTTAAAAGACATTAACTGCTCTTTTTCTAGTAGTCACATTAGACAAAGTAGGGAAATTGCAATTTTTAAACTTACCAGTTGCAGTACCTATCCCCATTAAAGAAGAACCAGCATCTTTCATGATGGCCCGCACATCAGCAAAATCAACATTGACCAAACCTGGAACCTGCGATTGAGTTAAGCAACCACCATCAAGACAAAAGTAAAATACTTCACAAATTCAAAATATGACCAAAGAAGGAACCAACGTTACAAAACCTATAAAGCCAAAAGATCAGTCAATAGAAGGTAATTTTAATTTGAATGAATGATGCAACCAGAAAAATGTACCATGTCAATAGCAGATAAAAATTTGGTCCTACTATCCCAGGCTGATAACTCATAGAATAGATGATTTGGAGTGCATAGGAGTGAATTTACAGCCAAGGCTATATGAAGACATATGAACCAAAATAAATTGAGCCTTTAGGTCAGCTTTAAAATGTGCATTTTGCGCAACTTTAGTGGCAGATGAAGAACTGTCTACTACAACTAGAGCACTGAAATCTCTATCAGTTACAAACTCAATTGTAAATATGGTAGCAACAAAAATTAACCTCGGGTTTCCAAAACATCGTTTTTACACTTTAAATTATGTTTTCAGAATTCAATTTCTTTTTTTCTTTTTTTGATAATGTTCAGAATTCAATTTCAAACAATTTATTCTAGTTTATCGTATTTTTAAGTGAAATTGTCTTTTGAAAACATGATTTTTTTCGATAGGATTTTAAGGATAGAACTATTGTTTTCAGTACACGAGTTTAATAAATATACTAGATTCTCAAATAATTTATATTTTATTCTATAATTAAACATTTCATTAGAATCTTGACACATTATATTTTCTTAATAGAAATAATATATTGTTCCATATATATAAACACAATCATAATAAATGCCTAATACTATAATATATTATATATATAAACACAATTATTAATTTTCATATTTAGACAAAATATAAAAGATAAAAAAAATCACATTTAAACCAATAATTCTTTATATTTCATTTTCAGTAATTTTTCCGTGCGTCGCACAGGTTTGCGACTAGTTTATTACAGTATTAGAGAAGATAATCTAAAATTCAACCACATGTATGGAAAAGTATTGGAATATTGGTTAAATGATATCCTTTCTTTGATAATTTATCATTCTTGAATTTTAGTAACTTAGATTTTTGTCCCTCAAATTAAAACGTTAATTTAGTCAATGAAAAATTCAAAATATATATTATATCTTTAGGGCCATCTACCTTTATTTAGGCCATTTTTTGTACCATAAAAATATTTTTTCCATCTGCCATCTCAAATGGAGAATGTCCGCTCCTATCGAAACCATGGAGGAGTGGCTCTCGTGTTTTCTATCTATTTCTCTATCAAATTTTGGTATCTTGTAGAGACCAAATGACAAAGTTTTATCTAATATTACACTTGCAAGCCTCATGTCAACCATAGAGGAAATTTAAAAGGAAGTTATCATGCAAGGTGCCATCTTGCATGGTAAATGGGATTATTTGTTACAGAGCCAAAAAGAAAAAAGAAAACAAAAGAAAGATTGCTTATTACAAATTTACAACTTGCGGGTTTACACGTGAATTGGAAATTTGCAGGAGCACTCATTTGTATTGGCTGAGACTATCCTAAAATAATAGTCTAATATTAACACATATAATTAATATTGAAATAATTATTTCCTTTTTTTTTTTTTATGGTTTGTCGGAGCATCATGCTTTATCGATCAAATTATAAATAAAGAAAACGAAAAATTTTCAAATAGGAGATGAAAATAATAATAATCCATAAAGGTGGGTATAACCATAATAGACTTTTCTCAAGTCATGGGAATGTGGATATTCACATTCTTACTAGGAAATCCATAAACTCCAGAAATGAGAATTCATATGCCTTTGCAACCAAACATGAGAATGTTTGGGAATCTTAAAAGATTGTCCCAAACAGGCACTAAAGGTCTTCTACATTGGATACTTTATTATTCCCCCCAATCATTGTATAGGCTTTGATCAAGACTACTCATCTAAAGGTCTTCTACATTGAGTAATTTCTTGTATCTTCTACAATTAATACAAATAATTGAAATTTATTTATATCTATTGACTTGCATTATTATATTTGTATTTTATTATTTGTTGTTAATTTGTTGCCAAAGTCATCCTACCCGGGGCAATTTCGAAACCATTTAGAAATAAAATTTTAAATTTTTTGCAAACAACCATGTTAACTTTTTAACACCCCAAATAAGCATATCCAGTTTACTAGGTATGCATTTTATTTATTTATTTTTACAAATGATAAAAATTCCAATCAAAACTCACACATATGGTATATTTGGGGATCCTAAGGATCAAACTCATACCCAAGTGACAGGTATGCAATTTCTTTTAAATACCATATATGGGCAGAAAAATCCTTTTAAAATTTAAAGGGCAAATGGTAACGTTCAAAATTTAAGGGATGAAAATCAAAATTGTAATTGTACTAAATTTAAGGAACTAAAATATGTCTTCCAAGTTCCAATGACATAAAAAAGGAGAAGATATATTTAATTAAGCTATAACGAAGAAATCATACAATGATTTCAAACATATGAAAGATTGTCAAGAAAATAGAGTAAATTGACATTAAAGTAAATTATATTTTATATGAAAATTAAATTTATTTATTTATTCGCTACTTGTATTAATTATTAATTAAAAGTGTTGGAATTAATTTTTCTTTCAACCTTGTTTTTAATCTTTCCCTCTAGACTAGATCCTCTCCCCACATGCTCCTCTCTATATGATAAACATTGCTACTCTCATCTTTTCCTTTCTGGTCGACTTGTCTAGGTAATTTACACCTTATTGTCATGCACAGATCCACGATCTGAATCTACTCACTTATATATATAAATCCCTTTTAATGATAGTTTATGCAACAGCTAACAAGTTGGTTTGTAACTTTGTATGCAATCTTAAGTGAAACACATAACATATATGCAATTTGTTTCTGGTTAATAATTAATGCCAAAAGAAGAAGAAGAAGAAGAGCTATATACTCAACAAGATTAAACACAATAAATATTACACAGTAGAACTTTATTAATATAATCAATCCAAAAAAGAAGAAGAAATTAATCAATATACATCGATCTGTCTTTCTTTTCAAAGTCTCGCAGATATTGCAACTAAACACCAATAATTACTAGATGATGCCGCCATTACTAAGCTACTCCAAGCTGAAAAATAATTAGAAGTTGAACTTCAACACCTACCCTCAATCCTTAAACGTCGAGAACTCCCTTGACCTCCTTCTGAAATGAGCGATTCACGAGCTGACATGATTCCCTTAGGAGCTAACAACGCGTCGAAAGAAGAGTAATCAATCCAGTCCTTGAGCAACTCCTCCTGACCCCATGTATCCGGTATCAAGACACGACCGGCCACCTCTTCTCGATGCCTCTTCAGTCTCTCGCGTCCTGATTCTTTTTGGAGTGCCGCCTCAGGTTCACTGGAATCTATGTTATGTTCCACAGGAGCCAAAGAAGAGCCATGCACCGCTATATAGTGAATATGGTTTGGATTTTCAGGCCTAGTACTTGTCTTGTTTGATTCAGAGGAAAATGGTGGAATTCGGAAACTGGGTTTCTTGGAAATTCTGTGAGTCATGCTCTTGGTTTGTTCTTCCATGTTGAGAGAATTATATGAGTAACCTAGACAAGGTAGTCTGAATAAGGCTAAGAGGGAGATATGTTTTGTATATAGGAGCTTGTTTGTGAGGAATGAGTGTTGGGTTTACATTACACGTCTTCGAATATAGTTTTGTATGGTATGTGACATCTCTACGTCTCGTGTTAGGTTTTCATTTCAAACTTGTGGTAGATGGTACTCATTATAGGTGTGAGATGTTGGACTATTCATTCTCTAGGGTTTGTGAGGTGGACGTGCATTTGATGAAAGTTTTGTAAACTTTGATGTGGATTTATCCAATGAGGTTGTAGATATTGATCAGACAATGAGGTGGAAACAATGAGTTCATAGGAATTGATTTATCGTGCCAAAAAGAAGTGGACCTATGTGTTATAGAAAAAAGAAAAAAGAGAGAGGATATTTGATATTTCGAAGGTGATCTACGAAGTAATATTAAGCGAACAAGATTTTTCATAAAAATTGATGCGATAAATTGTAATTGAAGCAACATCATTTGTATATGGATTCACTCTTATTTTTATTAGTATCAATCAAAACATATCATCTCATCCGTGGTTAAAAAATTTGTGAAAAAAGAACTGTATCACTAGACTTATTGTTGAATATCCCATTCTTGAGAATATATAGTTATTTGTTTGTTTGTTTTTATTTTTTATTTTATATCATCTCATTAGTGGTGAAAAAATTGTTATATATATATATATATTTGATATTTCTACCTCTCGGTTTCAAATTTGTGTGGTAGATATTTTAGTCATCATAAGAGATGTTGAATTATTTTTTCTGTAAGGTTTGTGAGGTGGACGTGCATTTGTTGAAAGTTAGTGAACTTTGAATTGGGCTTGTCAAATGAGGTTGTAGATATTGATCGGGCACTTGGTGGAGACAATGAGTTTGTAGGAATTGATTTATCGTGCCAAAATGAAGTGGACGTGCTTAATTTAGACGAAAAAAAAGAAAAGAAAAGAAAAGAAATATTACTTAGGTGATCTAAGGAGTAATATGAAGACAATTTATGACAATACCTGGTAATTCCTAAAAGCTAATTAATAATATATATGAAATGAAAAGAAGTTGATCTCTTAAAATTTTATCACATCAATTTTTGAGGTCTCACAAATTTCCACACCATTCCAATATTATTTTAATTAATATGGTAGTATAACATTGATTAAAGTTACATCAGGTATAACTTTCTATATATATATATATAATGAATTATGTTCAGCTTAATGATGAGTTTGGGAAAAAAATATTCATTGAATGAAATGTTATGGAATGTGAAAAAAGAGATACCAAGCACCATATGAAAAAACAAAGACAACAATGTTGATTATTTTGTTTAGTAGTTCGTTTTTTTTTTTTTTTTTTTTCCCAATTTTGAAACCAAAAAGTGCAGCAAGAGGAAAGCGCATTTGTTATTGATGAGTGATGCAATCTGAATCTTGCAGGTAGGTAGCAACAAAGTGTTAGGTTCTTCACGGTATCCTAGCCTCCTGGTAAAGACTAAAGTATTGAAAAGAGGAGCAAAGAAAGACAAACCAAAAGAAAAGAATAAGATGAAACGGAAAGGGATATATATATACATTACAAATATAATAATAAAAATAATAATATTAGAGTCTTGGGTAGCCAGAGCGGCCTTTCTTCTTTAAGAACTCAGGGATCTCCACTAAACCACCTTCTGTGTAAGAGGGACGTCTATTGATCCCCAAGGAACCATCACCACGTGCAAGCTGAGTTTTCTACATTTACCATTATCAAACAGTGTGAAATTATGCAAAACTTACTCACCCATTAAATAAAACTTTATATATATATAACATGGAAGATTAATATATTGAGTGAAAATTCTTATGTTGCTATCTAAGCTTTTAAGTTTAGCAAAAAAAAAAAAAATCTAAGCTTTTAAAAAGCTATATTTTTCTGCATCATCGTTATAATTGATCATCCAATACATAAATTTTTAACTTTTTAAATTGGAGGCAGACCGGAGACAAGGTTTGAACTCAGGACCATCGGCTTTGATACAATGATAAATTATCAGTTGTCCCAAGAGCTTAAACTATTAAGACATTATGAATTTAATCATTTAATCAAAATTCTAACAATTTTATCACATATTAGTAAAACCAATTAGAACTCACTGTTTTATTACAATAAAACAAACTAAGACTAATCAATTTTTTATTAAATTATGTTTGGTGTTTTCTAAACAAATTCAAATTTAACCATGTTGCATCTTTTCTACAAATTATTTGATTTGAATTTTTATTTATTGATAGACTTACATATCTATCATTTTAAAATATTTTTATAAACTCTCCTGTGTATATATATATATATATATATATATAGAGAGAGAGAGAGAGAGAGAGAGAACCTACCCTTCTTTCACTTTCATCCTGGCGTTTGAATCCCGTGGCAATCAGAGTTATGCTGACCTATAAGAAGAAAATATCCAAACCTAACCATTAGTCTCTCTGAATGCAATTCCAACTGATCATGCTTTCTCTAACAGTAATGATAATGCACTAGCAAAATATCCTGTTCCCATCTAACTGTCACTATAAGCAATAATAGCATGACCACAACTATGGATCCTACTAAATTTATTAAGTTCCAGAAGATTCAAGGAGTTTGTAGTTTTATAGAATTCCTGTCAGCCTAATTTCATCCTGGGATGGGATGTCTAATTTTTCCATGGAACTGCTAGAAGTCCACCAAGCAGTACATTCAGATTTCAGAACCACTGAAAGGGTGACAATCTAGATATATCTAGTTGTATCTGAATACTAGGATAATCATAAACAATTTCACTTTTGATATTTCTAATTCTTCCAAACTTACTTGGCCGCTTAGTGATTGATCTATCACTGCTCCAAATATCAAGTTTGCACTGGGATCCACAAGGTCATATATAACCTCTGCTGCAGCATTCACCTGCAATTTGACAAGTGAATCAAGGTCAAAGCTTGTGTCATAATATGAGTTGAAAAGCCAGTGTGATGCCTAGCTAAAGCATATTGCAACCAGTTAACAAGAAGCAAAGTATCCACATCATTATATGCACCCACAAAATTCAGCAACAGTTAAAATTTGTTCATATTGAACCAAATTGAGGTAAAAGCTTTATTATTCTCTCTCACTAATTATTTACAGAAACAGTTCAAGAAATTCCATATAAAGAACTTACTTAAAAACTCCATAAGAAAGTTGATGATATGATGGAGAAAAAGGAAGAAGGGTTGTGAAGGGGGCATGTTTCGTCATAACAACATAATCTATTAGAAGGGCCTCATGAATGTCTGCGTGTGTGAGAGAGAGAGAGAGAGAGGGAGCAAGCAAAAATGTTGGAATGAGATCAATGTTTGCATTGCTACCACCCCAGCAGCAAATAAAGATGTAACAGATTATCACTAGGTAAGAATCAAGAGGGAAAGGGGAAAAGAATGCAAAAGTTTGTTGGAACAAAAAGACAGCTTTAGTTATGTTGAACATTTGCCATCAAATAACAAGGCGTGAATTGAGCACGGAAATCCACACTTTTACCAAACAGCATCAGTTATCTCTCTCCCAAACCTGCACGGGCCTGCATCAACTCCAAGTTGTGTACAATAAACTAGGGTTATAAGGCAGGGAGAGGTAGAATGAGCAATATAATTCCTAGCTTGATAATGAAGTAATCTTGTCCAAGGTTTTTGGCTGGGGTATTGAATTACATGGGAGTTTCTGAAAGTGAAGTACTCATATTTAGATGTCCGACATGTGTCAAACACTAAGGTTAAAACGAGTTGTATAACACTCCAAGGTTTCATAACAATGCAAATCAAAAAACAGACGCCCTTTCTCTTTTAAGAAACAAAAATTGAGATGCTTTTCTCAGCCTTTGCTTCCCTGTATTAATTTTTCTGCCCCTAAGCACCAGACTCAATCCACGGTTACACCTAACCCTGACCAATGTAGGCAAGCAAGAGAGGTATTACCTCTATGATCAGTCATGTTCCTCTAGAAATAATGGCTAAAAGATAAAGTTAAGACACTGACAAGCTGTAGGATAATGATATGTTGAGGATCTCAGCATTTTCTCGAGTTCCTTTCCTTTCCTTTTTTTCTCTTCTAGTGTAACCTTTTGTATACTTCCTTGCGTACATTTTTGCATTGTGCTTTTAATGATATAGTCACTTATTAGGAAAACGATCCTAAGAGCTTTTTATGTGACCTCATATATAAGGTCGGGAGTTTGACACAACTAACCTATATGTTACATGGACAATTCAAAGTAGGTGAACTACCCATGTTGGACACGATAGGAATATGAGTATGTCAGTCATACATACTGGTTTCAACATCTGTGACCATATAACAGAGAAGAACAAAGTCCATACTCACTACAAGTTACCTCAGATATTCTTATAATCTACTTCTTTATTGCATTTAACAAGCAAGATCAATTCAAATTGGGCATACAAAATTTTGCTACACAACATATATGCACCATTCGGCCTAACATATGGAAGGGGAAAGGATGAAGGACACAAAATTATTTCTATTCACTGTGTCCTAAGGTAGGGCATCAAACAAATCTGAACACCTAGACAGACACTGCACCAACACTTAAACCTAAGCCCATGTAGGTCTGAACCCTATATTTTTCTTCCTGTTCTATAATAACGGTTTATGTGTAAATTCTTGTGTGTGTGTGTGTGTGTCTGTGAGAGAGAGAGAGAGAGTTCAGCTGCACAGGATAACGCCCTCCTGGTTTCCAAAGGGAAAACACACACACACACAAAAAGAAGATAAAAATAAAAGAACCTCTGCAGTGGATAAGTATGTAAATTCTTTATAATTAAATGACCATATTCCAATAAGAAGGCCCACCTCAAATAAAGTTAAATCACTTCCACCAGTTATGTTCCACACGATTCCAGTAGCTCTTTCTATTCCGATATCTAACAAAGGTGACTGGATGGCGTTCAATGCAGCATCTCTTGCCCTGGTCTTCCCTGTAGTCAACAACAATTGATAGATTTATAACATCGAGCATGCCAACCCTTGGACTAAGGTCAATATGTTAGTTCTAGGTTAGAACAATATGACAAATATCCTCGAACATATGCACAATGTAAAAGAAGTGGCAGGCATCATGAGGAAAAAATCATGAAATCAGTCAACATACAACTACAAAATGAGGAAAAAAGAAAAGCAAGGGAACAACCCACAAGCAGTAACTCATTTTTTTTTTTTTCCCCTTAATAAGTACAAAAAAGTTCTATGTTATTTGTCCCTTTTACTTTGTTACAATCTATCCTAAGAAACTTAATAAGGGTTTGCTCCTCCTCTTTTTTCCTTTTCTTACCTTAAAAGACATTAACTGCTCTTTTTCTAGTAGTCACATTAGACAAAGTAGGGAAATTGCAATTTTTAAACTTACCAGTTGCAGTACCTATCCCCATTAAAGAAGAACCAGCATCTTTCATGATGGCCCGCACATCAGCAAAATCAACATTGACCAAACCTGGAACCTGCGATTGAGTTAAGCAACCACCATCAAGACAAAAGTAAAATACTTCACAAATTCAAAATATGACCAAAGAAGGAACCAACGTTACAAAACCTATAAAGCCAAAAGATCAGTCAATAGAAGGTAATTTTAATTTGAATGAATGATGCAACCAGAAAAATGTACCATGTCAATAGCAGATAAAAAATTTGGTCCTACTATCCCAGGCTGATAACTCATAGAATAGATGATTTGGAGTGCATAGGAGTGAATTTACAGCCAAGGCTATATGAAGACATATGAACCAAAATAAATTGAGCCTTTAGGTCAGCTTTAAAATGTGCATTTTGCGCAACTTTAGTGGCAGATGAAGAACTGTCTACTACAACTAGAGCACTGAAATCTCTATCAGTTACAAACTCAATTGTAAATATGGTAGCAACAAAAATTAAATAGGGGAAATTTTTTATGAATATTGATTTTTTGTTCAATTGGTAGTTACACATGCATGATGCACCCAATGGATTTTGAACCCACAACCTCACCTCTATCTTCCTTTTACAATGAGCTATGAGTATTGAACATTTTGTAGCCAGTTCAAATTCTACCTCTTTAGAAATCCTAATATAGATCTCTGTAAGAGTTAAATGTAACTAGGAAGCCAAAGATAAAAGTTGATTTAATGATTTCTTTTGACATTCCATACCGTTATTATATCAGAAATTCCACGAACACCCTGCCGAAGTATGTCATCAGCCAAATTAAATGCCTCTGTTACTGGGGTTGACTGTGAAACTGCAGTCAACAGCTTGTCATTAGGAATAACAATCAATGTGTCAACATTGTTTCTTAGAGCTGCAATTCCTTCCTGAGCTTGAACTGCCCGCCTTCGTCCCTCAAAAGAGAATGGAGTTGTGACAATACCAACAGTCAAGATACCCATGGACTTTGCAATGCCTGCAATTACTGGAGCCCCACCAGTGCCAGTTCCTCCACCCATTCCAGCCTACAGATTTAATTCATAAATAAGAAAATGTACTAAAACCATACAACGGAAGTAATAAGTCAAGGCTGCCATCAGTGAATGCAAAGCATCAATGTCAAGACTTAAGAGTACTGGATAAAGATAGCAGCAGAGTTCTTAATCCTTTCCTTGGATCTACTTTTGCTTCATTATCAAATGAAAATGCCATTATCTGGTTGCAACAGTAAAAATCTTGGGCTTCCAAGTGCTAGTGTGTAGGTTTGAGTCTTGGGAGTGAGCACTTCATGTAAAAGAAACGCTTAAGATAGGTCCATATCAAAGCCACTCTTCTCATGATCCCACTTAAGTGAGACCACCCATAACACCGTGTTCACACACAAACACACTAATATTATTAGCAAGCTCTTGTTATGATTGAACACATTAAATGACTTAATCACCCATAACATCATGTTCACACACACACACATTAAATTTCAATCACCCATAGCATCCCTCCAAACACGTCACACACACACACACACACACTAACTTTTATTAGCAAGTTCTTGTTATGATTGAACAGATTTTCTCACCTTTCAAATTGACAGTACTTATGTGACGGCAGCTAACAGTGTGAAGAGACAAAGGAGAATCCACTGCCACCTGAATGACAAGGGCAGGTGTAATCCAACTGCAATCAGCAAAGAAGTGATGAACCCTTAAGACAGGTTCCTAGACCATTCTCCTAACCCAGGAAGACATCACATGTCCGGTCAGGGCGCAAAGCCGCAAACATCAAGCATTCACATGAACATTTTATGCATTTTGGCAATCCTACATCCCACCAGTTCTTATGGAGCCATCTAATGCTAAAATCTGCCCTCTTCACATAGCTCTCAATAAGTACACGATAGAATTGGACATTGCTTATGAGATCTCCCACCAAAACTTCTACATCTTCCGGCCCCCAATAATCCTTTAATGTTCATTGGAGATTTCTTAAACAATATCTAGTTTTGAAGGTTTTTGTTAATGATTTGAGAGACGTACCATGTTTAAACTTTCAACACTAGAGGGTCCTGATTGAGAAGGGCACAACCAGTCTCCTTTTCCCCCAAAAATTTCACTCACAACTAAATTACGCAAATACTTCAATAACAAGGTCACATCCACCAAAAGCTTGGTAGCTCAGTGGCATTGTTTGATCAACTTTATAAGAAGAACCAGAATTCAATTCCCCCCACCCCCACTGTCGTAACAATTGAATTATATATATAAAAAAAGGGTCAAATCCAAACCTCAATTATTTATTTATTTATTTTTCTGCTGAGCAACTATTCTTCTTTTCAACAGGAGAAAGGAAAATAATAATAATAAATAATCCTCTTCATGGATCTACTTTTATTTAGTTAAAGATTCAAACAAAAGACTGAAATAGAATTTGTACCTACCGTTACAAAGACCATGTCTGCACCATGAAGTGCCTCCTCTATTGCCGCTTTGCTTTCGTTGGCAGCATTCATGCCTATATCTGGGTTTCCACCAGCACCAAGACCCCTAGTAAGTTCCTGGCCAATTTGTAGGCAATTCTCTGGGAAAGCTGGGGACATTTTAATGGCTTGAACATCTGTGTTAGCAATCCAAAACTCCACACCCTTCATTGAACTCTCAAGCATTCTATTAACAGCATTAGAACCACCACCGCCAACACCAACAACTTTGATATTGGCTTCGTTGTAGTTACTTGGAATGGAAGATTCTCTTAAGCCATCCTTGACACTTTCACTGGACTTCTCCTTCCTCACGCTAGAAACCATGTCAGTTTCATCACCTCTGAGCATTGAGACCTCAGGATGTAGATCCAAAAAAGTGTCTTTCCGGTGGTTTGGGCTAATGTTGTGAGAGTTAATGGTGCACTTAAACCGAGAGTACCCCACTACATTGTTTTGGCAAGTACCCCACAAACTACTCTTCCTGTCGACAATCCTCAGGGAACTAGCCATACACATTTGAGTCTCCTTTAAAATCCTCCCCCTTGGGGAGGCTAGTATTCCAACAGAAACTCGAGTGCTGGATGGCAGAGAACAGGGCGATATACAAGTTGCCATATTAGAGGGGTAAAATCAAATTCTTGAAAACTAGAATTCAGGACTGAAGTGATTTAATAACAGGGATACCGAGATATAAGTAATTCCTTAGCCAATCACTCATCTTTTCCCAAACCTGGTCATCACAAACCAAACAATCAGAATAGACAAAGAACACAATCAAAATTCAGTGCCATAAAGTTTTCATTTTTAACTTGAAAACAATTCTACATGGCTCAAGAAACAAATTTTAATGAGAAAAGGAGCAACACTACTCATATATCAATCAAAAAGCACTTCCAGAAATTATCTCAAAAATCATTCTAAAACTTTAAAAAGAGAAGTTTCAGAAATTGCTCCCTTAAAACCAAATCAACAAAAGCTCACCCAAAAATATGTCCACAACTAATGCAAAAGCAAAATTATACTCATATCATATGCAAAAATCATATACACAAAAAGGATTAGCTAGAAAAAAAAACAAAAACCCCAGACTAGACTAGAAACCCAGAACTACAATGAGTCCAAAACAGGGACTAATGTATCAAATTGTAATGCAAAAGAGAAAATGGCATCTGGGTATTAAAGTAAGATACCTTTTTGGTCTCATTAGAATTGAAGCAAAGAGCTACAGGGATAACTCCAAGGAAATGGGAAGCGGCTTAGGCCAATGAGAGTTTGAAGGTGTAAACAGACCCGTGAATGCAGGCACGACGAAAGTACAGAGGAGAGTGTAGTATCACTATCAGTAATGTATGTGACAAATTTAGGTGGGAGAGAGAGAGAGAGACTTGTATTGTTGTGGGCTCCAAATTTGACACAATGGGGGACAGGGTTTTGCTTATCAGTGATGAGTCATTGTTCTGTGATTGGCTAAACTGAGATTAGAGGATTAAAACAACTGGATTTGTTTCTTCTCATTCACTATTAAGCATAGTTGAATTTGGATTTTGTATGACAATTGCAAAAATGGAAATATTTGATGCTGTTGTGGTTGAGGATAGTCGGTCGCGTAGGACTATCAAATTAAAACTGAAAAGATTTGGCATAATCTACTGAGACAGACTTAAGTATAAGTGTATAACTAACTTGGCTGAAAATTTGGAGATGTGGTACTATCTTTTTTTTTTTTAAAAAAGGGTTCCTTTTAATTCCTATATTTTGGGTGGTTTCTTATATTCTTAAATGTTTTATATTTAGTCATTGAATTTGTATATTAATTTATTTTAGTCCTTGTTATAAGTAGAATTTGATAATGTGACTCATGGAATGCTAACATAATTGACTGACCAAGTTATAGTCTCCAAATTCTTTTGCTTGACGGAAAAGTAAAGAATAAATTTTGTAAGTGAAATGTTGGCGATGACCAAAATGAAACATTGTATTAGAAATACTAAAAATGGAAATTTGCCCTTTTTGTTTATTTATTTATTTTAATTTCTTGTCCCGGTGAATAATCCCTAGTGGAATTAGAAAATACGGAAACTAGGAGGGTAGGAGGGTAGAAAATACAACTATAAACTTGGAGCACATTGGTTGCATTTTCATAGTGATTAAACCTAGACTAATCTCTAGTGGAAGATGGATGAATAGATGCTTTGGTGTCAAAAAGGATCCGAGTTGCTACTTCGACATTCAGTCCAGTGATAATTTCTTTCCCTAAAAAGTTTTACCTCTTTATAAGGACGTGGGTTCGATCCTTGTGATCATTAGTTTATCAATTTAAATTAAGATTTTCTATCTTAGTTTGTCAATTTAAATTAAGATTTTCTATCTTGAGTCTTTAATTAAACCATTTAAGGATGTGATCTCGTCAAATTCAATAGGTTTTTTGTTCACCTAAGGATTCGGTAGAATCTTCCATAATTTCTTCCAATTAATCATTAAATCATATAATTGAGATCTTAAATTGAAGATTAAAATTATAGGATGGATTCTGGTATCAAAGTTTCCCGTGCTCTTGCCCGTTTTGCATGGGAATCTTCCATAATGGTGCTATGCAACTTATAGTATTAATTTTTAAACCATAATTATAATACCTAGTACATTTTTGAATGTGTATGATACCAGTCAAGAACTCCAAAATAGAAGCATGAAACTTGGGTTTGACGGAGACTTTTTGAACCAACATTATAAGACCTAGTCGACTTTGACGGCTTCATTCAGTGGAGCAATAATTGTTGAAGATTTTGATAAGATTAGAAGAGCAATAATTGTTGAAGATTTTGATAAGATTAGAAGAGCAATAATTGTTGAAGATTTGCAACCTGCTCCACAATAATTGTTGAAGTTCCAATATTGGTCTTAAAGTTTAATCAGTGGAAACGATTGTCCTTGACTCATTATTGATTCCGTTGTTAATATGCTTACAGTGGAAACATTGAGTTTTAAATTACATGTCAATTTTTAAAAAACAAATTAAAATTACACATCCAAATTTCATAACTCCATTGACTTTAAGGCGTGATAAAATTATCTTTAAGGTGATAATTGCACGCGAATATTAAAGTTATATGTCCATAACTCCATTTTATCCATTTAAAGTGTTAATGTGTGTACCACCTTATAAACACCTTCAAGGCTTTGTATGTTTTCAATGTGGGACAAGTGCATAAACCCCTACTTCTATATCACTATAAACAACCATTTTACAACAATAATTTCTTATTAAAATAAGTCATAAGTAATATATTCCCTTTATCTACTGAATCATGCTAAATTCATGCTTCCACTTTTTCTTTTGCTTAAATAAGGTAATCACTTAACTTAGTCGATGTGTGCGTATTTAAGGAACTCTGGTCCGAACACCCAAAGTTAAATAAAAAAAAAAAAAAAAACGTAATCACCTAATAATTTTTCGATGTTTATTTAATATATAATATTAGATATTAAGAGATTTGAATCATTAAATCTTAATATTAGATATTAAGCTATCTACTACTTTTGAGTTTTGACCAGCATGATATTTATGAATTGTCAATTATAAAACTGGCTGCTGGTTAACTTCCTTGTGGTAATATATTGAATGACTGCTTTATTTTGCGTTGCACAAAAGCAGTCTGCTCCACTTCTCCTGTTTGCATTGTCTTTTATGTTTTTGTATCTTGTTTGATAATCATGGCAGTTGGGGAGGCTTTTCTCTCTGCTTTCCTTCAAGTGCTGTTTGACAGATTGGCTTCCCGTGAGTTCATAGACTTACTACGCTTCCGAAAGTTTGATGACTTGCTGGAAAAGCTGAAGATCACACTGCTGACTGTCACAGCGTTGCTTAATGATGCTGAGGAGAAGCAATTCCATAGCCCTGCAGTGGAGAAGTGGCTGCACATGGCTAAAGATGCTCTTTATGAAGCAGAGGACAGATTGGATGAGCTTGCTACTGAAACTTTGAGATGTAAGCTGGAAGCTGAATCTAAAGCTGGCCCAAATCAGGTATGGAACTGGAATCTTATTTCCTCACCTTGTAGTACTCCATCTGGTAGAGGGATAGGGTCAAAATTGAAAAAAGTTATTGAGAAGTTAGAATTGATTGCCAACTATAAAGATGTTCTTGGTTTGAAAGATAATGTTGGAGGAAGTTCAACTGGGTTCAAACAAAGATTACCAACAACTTCATTGGTAGATGAAACTTGTGTTTATGGCAGGGGTCATGATAAAGATTTGATAATTGAGATGCTACTGAGGGATGCACCAAGCAATAAAATTGGTGTAGTTCCTATAGTTGGTATGGCTGGTATTGGTAAGACAACTCTTGCTCAAATTGTTTGCAATGATGACAGAGTAGAGAAGCATTTTCATTTAAGAATTTGGGTCTGTGTGTCTGATCGATTTGATGTAGTGAGTGTAACTAAAACAATTCTTGCGTCAGTCACTTTGAAACACACTGATCTCAATGACTTAAATCTGCTTCAACTTAGTTTGAAAGAAAAATTGGCTGGGAAGAGATTTTTGCTTGTTTTAGACGATGTTTGGAACAAGAGAAATAATGATTGGGATCTCTTATGGAATCCATTAAAAACGGGGGCCAAAGGAAGTAAAATATTAGTGACAACACGCAATAGGGATGTTGCATCAAGCATGGGGACAGTTCCTGCTCATCATTTGAGAGGTTTATCATTTGAAGATTGCTGGTTATTGTTCAAGAGTCAAGCATTTGAGAACAGAAACATTGATGTTTATCCAAATTTGGAGGCAACTGGTCGTAAGGTTGTGGAGAAGTGTGAAGGCTTGCCCTTAGCAGCAAAGAGATTGGGAATCCTGTTGCGCTCTAGACAAGAAGAGGACGAATGGAAAGATATACTTAATAGGAAAATATGGGATCTACCGGATGATGAAAGTGATATTCTTCAGAGTCTAAGACTAAGCTATCATCACCTTCCTGCACATTTGAAGCAATGTTTTGCATATTGTTCAATATTCCCTAAAGAATATGAATTTGACAAAGAGACACTAGTTTTGTTATGGATGGCAGAAGGATTTGTGCAGCAACCCAAAGGAAAGAAAAGATTGGAAGAAGTGGGTGGTGAATATTTTGTGGAGCTAGTATCAAAGTCATTCTTTCAAGAATCTATCAACAATAGATCACGATATGTAATGCATGGCCTCATTAGAGATTTATCTCATTTTGTTTCTGGAGAATTTTGTTTCACATTTCAGGATAAGCTAAAGGATGGTAATCAAGACAGTTTTTCTGAGAAGGCTCGTCATTCCTCCTATATTCGTGGCAGACGTGATGTGCTCTCAAAATTTGAGGCATTCAAAGGAGTTGAATTCTTACGCACCTTCCTACCATTAGATCCAACTGGCACAATTGGAGTTAGCTATTTGGCTAATAAAGTTCCTCATGATCTCTTGCCAGGCTTAAGATATCTACGAGTGTTGTCATTTAATGCTTGTCGCATCACTGAATTGCCAGATTCCATAGGTGATTTGAAACATCTACGCTACCTGGACCTTTCTCACACAGCAATTAGAAAGTTACCTGACTCGACATCTACTCTTTTCAATTTACAGACATTGATCCTATTAGAATGTCGCTCTCTCGCTAAGTTGCCTGCAGATATGGGCAACCTAACGAGCTTAAGACATCTCTATATTAGTGGAAGCAGGTTAAAAGAGATGCCACAGAAAATTTGTAGATTGAAGAATCTCCAAACGTTGTCTACTTTCGTAGTGGGTAAAGATGATGGGTCAGGAATTAGAGACTTAAGGGACATGCTGCAACTTCAAGGATCACTTCTCATTTCAGGACTGCAAAATGTTGTCAGTGTTACTGCTGCAATGGAGGCTAATTTGAAGGAAAAGCAGGAACTTGATCAGTTGGTATTACAATGGAGTAACAGCTTTGAAGCTTCAATTAATGATGTGGATGAAAAGGAAGAATCTAATATGCGACAAATTCTCAAAATTGAGAAAGATCTAAGCATTACAGGCTATATTGGTACTGGATTTCCAAGCCTTAGGGAAGCCATAAAAGCTTCTACACAAGAACGTGCCAAGGGAACATTGGGATGGAGCAGCAATTTGGATGATTCAAGAAATGAAACAGTTGAAACTGATGTTCTTGAGATGTTGCAACCACACAAAAACATAAAGCAAATTATAATCAAGGACTACGGAGGTACAAAATTCTCAAGTTGGATTGGATGCCCTATGTTCTTCAATCTGATTCTTCTAAGGCTTAGTGATTGTCGTAAGTGTAGTTATCTACCCTCACTTGGACAACTACCCTCTCTCAAAGACCTCACGATTGAAGGAATGGAAGGAATAAAGAAAATAGGCACTGAGTTCTACGGGGATGGGTGTTCTTCTGCTATGCCTTTTTCATCCTTGGAGACTTTAAAGTTTGACAACATGTTGCAATGGGAGGAGTGGTCTTCTTCTGAGGTTGAAGGCAGGGGAGACTTTGATAACCTGCAAATGATTGAAATTCACAACTGTCCTAAACTAAGAAAATTCTCACACCACTTTCCTGCCTTGAAAAGTATGAGTATTAAGGAGTGTGAAGAATTAGCAAATCTACCAAGGATTTTGATGGTTGATGATAGCTTAGAACAAGGCAGAGAATTTCCATGCCTCCTTGAGCTTTCTATATGGACATGTCGCAACCTGAGGGAACTACCGCGTCTCTTTCCTTCGTTGGCAATCATTGTAATAGATGGATGCCAGGAATTGACAGAACTTCCAAGGCTTCCTTCAATCCGTGAATTAGAAGTAAATAAGTTTGATGAGGGGGTGTTACAAAGTATAATTGATCTCACCTCACTTAACTACTTGCGTATATGTCAAATTTCCAAGCTCACATGTTTTCTTGAAGGGTTTTTTCAACGGTTAACAGCTCTTGAAGAATTACAGATTGTTCATCTTGGTGACCTTACAACTTTGTCCAATGAAATTGGGCTGCAAAACCTCCAGTGCCTCCAAAGATTGGAGATTTCAGGGTGTCCATTCTTAAAGGAGTTGCCACAAATGTTATACAAACTTTCATCTCTCAAGGAGTTGAGGGTCTCAAATTGTCCCTCGCTTGTGTCCTTTCCTGTACTAGGCTTGCCTTCTACGCTCACAAGCCTTGAGATCAAGGATTGTGAGGAGTTGCAATTCCTACCTGAGTGGAAGATGCATAACAATGAGAAGGCATCTCTTTTACTTGAACATTTGGTAATTGAAGGTTGTCCTTCTCTCACATATTTACAAGGAGGCCAGTTCCCTGTCACGCTTAAACAACTTGAAATTGATAACTGCATGAATTTGGAGTCAATTCCGGAGCAGGTGTTACACAACAATGGCTGTCTTGAAGTCTTCAAAATTTCATGGTGTCATTCTCTTAGGTCCTTCTCGGAAGGCACTTTTGGGTTCACCACAGCCACATCCAGCACTTTTGTGAACCACCTTAAGCAGCTCATTATCAACAATTGTACAAATCTCCAGTCCTTACCTGGAGGCCTATACAACCTTGTATGTCTCGATTACTTAGAAATAGTTGAGTGTCCACTTCTTCAATCCTTTCCAGAACCTGGCTTGCCAACCAAGCTGCAATTGATTAAAATAACCCATTGCCAGAGTCTCAAGTCCCTACCAAATCGAATGTATAGACTCACATCTCTTCAAGAATTACACATTGATGGGTGCTCAAGTCTTGTGTCATTTCCAGAGGGGGGGCCTGCCAGTCAATCTGTTGTCACTTACAATCTTAGACTGTGAGAGTCTCAAGCCTTCATATGAATGGGGACTGCACAGACTCACTTGTCTCCTAGACTTTTCCTTTGGTGGATGTCAGGGGTTAGTATTGTTTCCTGAGAAGTGGTTGCTGCCTACCAGTTTATCATCTCTTCATCTTCAGCGACTGCCAAATCTTGAATCCCTGCCCAAGGAACTGATAAACCTTGCGAAGCTCGATAATCTGGAAATATGGGAATGTGACAAGCTTCAAACCTTGCCAGATGAAGGGCAACCTCAAATACTTCAGAGTTTGGAATTTTGGAATGTCTTTTAATATACAGTTTGTTTTTTGGGGGTAAGTAGTCCTTTGATATACAGTTAGTATGAAAAAAAAAAATTGTTTGCATTCATTTGAGTAGCCATTGTTCTGCAGAATATCATCTTCAACAGTATCTGATGATCCTGCCAAAGATCCCATCCTTGCTAAAAGAATGCTTGCCTGCTTGCTATGTTCTATCTGTTATTGATCTGCCACTGCTATGTGCTAAATAGTTGCTTAAAGAGGAGAAAGAAGAAGGATTTTGACACATGATAATCCACTAGCTGGCATGACAGTAAACATAGTTGACTTCCATCAAAGAATATTACTAGTAAGTTTTGTTTTCTTTTTAGAAATTCCATTTTCTTTCATACTCATACATCATGCACGAAAACAAAACCTTTTGCTTGTTCTCTTCTTTAATCCTTGCACTTAATTTTCTCAAAAGTGGATTTGAGTGCCTAAGGCTCAATAGTACGAAAATTTACTATTCCCTCTCAAAAGGTTTTGTTTGAGTAGATGTAGACCATGAGAGTGCAACAATTTTAATTCCTTCAGGTTGGTATGGTGGATTCACCTAAGATTCCATTTGCAAATTTGCAGCAATTTTCTTAATATATATTTGAGTAGTCATTGTTTTGCTGACTATCATCTTCCTAATGCATCTGATGATCCTTCCAAAGATTTCCATCCTTGCAAGAAGAATGCCTGCCTGGTGAGAAAGCAGGAGAATTTTGATCTTAGAGATAATCCAATAGCTTGCGTAGCCTCCATCTAAGAATATTACTGGTGAGTTCTATTTTCTTTTCAAAATTCCAAATTCATTTATGCCCATACAGCATGAAAGAAAATACTACATATTTGCTAAATATTAGATTCTCACTGACAATGACAGGTTTTCTTGGTGTGTACTCAACATAGGGAGAAAAAATAACCTCTGTACTTGGGATTGGTGGTATGTGCCTCTCTTTCTTTCAATTGTGGTACCAGACACAATGTTTCGAACTTTAAGTTTCTTTCTCTGGGGTTGTATAGCATTATCAAGTTATACAGCTAGTGCTTTGAAAGTTCTGTTGAAAAGACGCTTAAATCGCCAAAGATGTTAAGATGAGGAAGCAGCTTGGGCAGCAGAGTAATAGAAGTAGTAGAGTACTAGAGTGGGATGTTAGTGCTGAGATTAACAGTGTTCAGTATGTAACAAAAGGAGCAATTTTACCATTTAAATTTTGTGAAGCAGATGGGTTTGCACTGCTTCGGAGCATCTGATTCATTTTGCTTTTGCTGTGGTTTAATTTCTGTAATTCATTTTCATTACTAAACCTTTAACTTTCAGTATTTGGCAAATCATGTTCCCAATACAACCAACTGGAGGCTTTTCATAGTGCAACGGTAGTGTTGCCAGGAAAATAAATTTTTATGAGTCTTGTATTTCTTCTTTTCAAAATATAAAATTTTACCTTTAAAATGTTTGAATCAAGCTCAGTTGAGTCGAGTGTAAAAATGAACGTCTAAATAGTCAAAATTTGACCGTATGTTGACTAATGTTGAGTGGAATATAATTTTTTCAACATTGATCTTGAATTGTGTAGTTATGGAAATTCCTCCTACATGTATTCAACTATATCAAGATTGATGATACTGAAAGATTTTTACGATAGGCCCAAAAATGTACTAGACTATTGCCAATGATATGGGCTAGATTAGAAGCCCATATTTTGTACACAAAGAGGATTATTTTCACCAATTTGGGTTGAAATGATTTGAAGTTTATTAGACCCAGAAAAGCTGTTAAAATTTTACAACCTCCATTACTGAGTTCTATATTATCAACGTGGAGGTAATTTAAAAGTATGACTATAAACGAGAAACTGCTATAAGATATTTTATTTTACTCCACATTCTCATTTACTTGAAAAAAAAAGAAAAAAAAAAAGGGCTCTCTCTATTAATTGACTGTTTTTGTGCTCTGTCTCTCTCTCCATGTATGTATGCATGTGCTGTGCTGGTGCATGCATATGTGTGTGTGTGTTTTGTAGGGTAATGTTTGAGAGAAACAAGGGTCATTACATTCATGATATCGCTGGAATTCACGAGCATATTCATTCGCTTTTAACAGCGTGGTATATATGGCGAACAAACATGAAGGAAGCATGAAAACTGATTGTGCCGAGAATCAGGAAGAATGCAAAGCACATGCAAGCATTATATCCAATAAAGAAGGATAGCTGTATGATACTGTTCATATTTGACCTGGCATAGAAGTAGATGCAATAGCCAAACATAAAAATGGCTGTCGAGCCCCCACATAACACCGATCTGCATCAAACAGACAAAACACATAATCAATACATGGCCAAGTAATGCAAGAATAAAGAAAAATATTGTACCTCTTTTCTTTGATAAGGGTAGGTACAAGACAAACAGATTATAGATAAAATCTAATCCGAGCTTCTTAAAATTGTATACAGATTTTTACATTTTTGTTGCAATGGAGATTAAGATTTTTACATTTTTGTTGCAATGGAGATTAAAGGGCGAGTCTAAGATTTCAAAAACATCATCAAAATGTTGGACTACTGATGTATAAGAGCCAGCAAGAAGCAACAGATAAACATCTGTTCAGATTTAATTTAAACCCCTCTAAAGTACAGAAAGATACCCCCAAAAAAAAGGATCACCAGCTGCTTTCTGTAAGCATTTACCAAAAAAATAGTTTATAGTAAACAGGACAGAGGCTTCAGCTTCAAATGAAGCATTTGATGGCAAACGACAAATATGATATAGCCCAGGTTCAATATCTTTTTCCCACATCTAACATTCATTAAAAATCAAATTACTGGTATATCCTAATGCAGAAAAGCCCATTAATGTTCAAAGTTTAGCCAAATTACTGGTATATACCTAAAATGTGCAGAAAAGCCCATTGTTATAAAAGTTTGATTAACATCTTTTGACCTAAAAAAATAAGACACTTTTTTTCTTCCTAAAAGTAAAGAAATTATACCCTTTTTTTCAATGGAGTTTAGACACCATTCTAATCATCTCCATTTAATAATTTTAGGTTCACATACCCTCATAGTTTTTGTAGATTCAAGATCCCACCATGCACAAAACATACAAGGGAAATAAGTTTAGAGCATCTGAGATGAACAAGTATACTTATATGCAAAAAATACATAGATAGAAGTGCCTCTTTGTTGTCTATTGCATGTGCAAGAGAACGTACCTCCACCACCATTCATGGTCTTCCACAGAAAGCTGAACATATGTCAAACCAACACTAATCATTGCAGTTAGTATGATGAGGATGATGAAGGTGATGAATAATATGCCTGGAAGAGTACATATTTTGTAGCCCCATATGCTTGCATACAAGTGGTGTAACTCAAGGACAATTGCACTAAAGGATAAAAGACCAGCAATAAACATTTGACAAGGTGTTTTCCGGTACCAAGCTAATGGTGGAATCTCTCTGGGGAATCGTTTTGTAGCACAAGGTGCCTGAAATTCAGACCTATAACGGTATCCAAAAACTCCACCTAAGGCAAGCAATGGAATAGCAAGACATGGACATACAAGAAGAATCATCGTAATGGTGCCAAATGGAAGTGCGGCTGTGGCCCCAAAAGCTGTGGCAACTGTATTAAGAATGAACACGGTCACAAACATCGGGCCCAGGTACAATAACCCAGCAAGACGCACACTCCGTTCCTGGATATCACATTGTTTGTGTCACAAGGATAACAAGTAAAACACCAGACATTAAAATATATGAAGAATTACATAAAACACCTACCCATCCAGTCTCGGCAAACTGATTGTGGAAAGAAGCAGCAGTGTACCCAGCAATCACAGATGTAATTGTATATATCCAGACAAGAGATGTAAACAGTGCTCCGCGATTGTACGGATAGAGGACACCAATAAATGCCAGTAAAAATAAAATGAAAACCCTGAATGGAAAATGCAGATATAATTTGGAAGAAATGTTAAATGTTTATACTCGTAAGTCAAGATATTGAAAAAATTGTTAGTCTTAATCACATAGGTGGCCTCTGCATTCATAAGTGTATGTTTAAGTGCTGAAGGACGAATTTTCTGTCCCCATTACAATCTAGTTTTATTAGAAAGGGAAAAAAGAAAGACATAAGAAAATGTGTACAATCTCTTTCCAAAATCCTTTTAAAAAAATAATGAATAAAAAAACACGGAAAAAAAAACTAAATATTTTTTTCTTTCTAATATGCTCATAACAACTTAGTTTTAGCGTATTAAAACTATGCAGTTTAGAGCTTAAATGGCATTTTATGATTGCGTCATTAACAGCAAAGGAAAGAAGGAAAGAAGGCATTGACATTGAAGAACAAACATTAAGGACTCAAATAAAAAAAATTTAAACATTAGGGACAAATCAAAATTGACCCAAACATAAAGGGTGTAAATGCAATTTCATTTATATATAAATATGGACAGAGAGAGAAAGAGAGAGTATAGCTCAACTAATACGCACTAACAAAGTCACAGTTCATTATGCTGCATCCAAAGCATAAAAGTCTAGAGACCATGAAATCCATTAGTAAGACTGCTAAGCTGCAAGTGGATGCAAGAAAACTGCCTATCAAGGTCTTCAAAACTATCGGACTATATAACACCCCACATCATAATAACCTCCAAAGGTAATTAATTGAAAAGTGAAAAGATTAACTAGACAGGCAACAGTTTGGTATTACTCCAAGGCATGGGATTAAGGCTGCTTTAGCATGTGTCAAAAGAAGGCAGATTAAGTAACATCTGATAAGGTTTCCTCTCACAGTTAAAAAAAAAAATGACGATGCTAATAGTCATTGAAACTATAGCTTTGAAACACGAATTCATTGGGTAAAAGAAAAGTTCAAAGTGTCTTACAGTGTCAGCAGCTGGGTACCAGTGCCCAAGACAGCACAAAACAAAGAAAAGTTTGGAGGACGTCTAAATACATCACCATGAATGTATTTCCAACCAACCTCCTTATCCTCTTCTTCATCCCCTTCAGCACACCTGCAATACATAATAAAGAGATTAGGCCAACAAAGTAAAACAGCCAGCTTAATTGCTTCACTCAAACAGAGAACAATAAACAGTGAAATTACTTCCTCATATCACTCTTGAGACGCCGCATAAAAAGCAAGGTAAGCAATCCCATCAAGAGTACAATAATTACAATTGAATTAATGAATGAAAACCAATGAATTTGCCGGCGGATTGGCACTAATGAAGCCCTCATATACTTGTCCATCCTATCCTCAAACTTAGTTGAGCTCTCATTCCAGATAACCGAATAAGTGAAAGTAACATTGATTTCAACATCATCTGTTATATCAACAACATGATTTGGATCGCTAAAAGCACGTATTTCTATGACCCGATCCCCATTGTAAAGAATATCAAACTGAACATGCGTAAAGAGATAATATTTGGGACCCTTCGCGTCAAGAATTCCACTCTCCTCTTCAACTTTCCCAACAAACCCCCACAATGGAAGATCATCATAATACATCTGGAAGTAAAAATCATCAATGACTGCATCCCTGAACTTCGCAACTTCAGCAACATTAAACTTCCTTTGGCACAGGGTCTCCCTAGTTTTGTCCCCCCGAAATTTCAACTCGTATAAAGAATTGGTCAAGCGATCGCCATTCAAAACTTCCCCAAACGATTCCTTCTTCCGGACTAATGGATCTGCAAGTTGCAAATCAGAAACTCAACTACCATCGCTTGAAAATTGCATCAAATTACAGTTTCAATACCATTAAAATTTAAAACCAACAATCCTAAATGCATATGTGAATTTGAATGCACAAATACTAACACCAGTTGAATATTTTTCTGATAAATAATTCTGAGGAAACTACAAAGCTCACAATAATTTTGCTATAAATTTTGTGATAATCAAACTTTGTAGTGAGGAAATTCGAAATCTGAGATCAATTTTACAGTAAAGGCAAATTTGAAAGAGGCAAACCTGGGGAGCAGAATGGCAAGTCGTAGTAGTAGTATGTCTCACTGCGAGAGAATGAGAGAAATTCAGAGTAGGATCGGAGAAGTAGAAAATGAAGTGGAGGATGGAATTAGGGTTACCTGGGATTGTTGAGGGGGCCGACTTTGTTGACGAATAAGGGGACGGGATCTCCTACATTGTAGCGATGGTTGTTTGGATTTGCTGTGGCTGAATTGACTGTGAAGCTTAGGGCTACCAAGAGCACTGCGAGGACAATGATTTCGGAAGCTTTGGACATAATATGAAGAAGAAGAAGAAGAAGAAGAAGAAGAAGAAGAAGAAGAAGAAGCTAGAGAGAGAGAGAGAGATCGGAATTCCGAATTCCAATTTTGAGAGTTGAGACAGAGAGACGGAATTCCGAAATTTGTGAGAGTTGAAGCTGACTGAATGTGGGAAGCTGGAAGGCAAGGCAAGGCGATCCCGTTTTTGACTTCTTTTACTCTCTGCTGTTGTTCAACGTCTAAACGAACCGTTTTTAGGGATGTGTTTGGTCTATATGCTTAGACAGAGTTTAGCTCCAAACTGATTTGAAGAAATTATCCTCCAACCTATTACGTGTCAATCAAATAGATTATCTACACATATTATTTTAAAAATTCACATGACTTGTTAAAAATGTCATGTGACAAAAAACACACGGAGATGGTATATTTAATTGACACGTACTGGATTGGAGGAGGATTCCTTCAAACTGAGTTGAAGGTAAACTATTTTCATACTAGAATACAATCACTTTCACTTCACGTGACTTTTATGTGGATCCGCCACTGACATCATTTTTATTAACACTAATAATAATATGTCAGCTCCACAGTTATAAAAAAGATTGTGTCCTTACACTTTCTTATTTTATTTTTTATTTATTTATAATTCCCTCCATGATGAATTATAATAATAGGGAAGAGGATTTTAAACCATGATTCTCCATATAAAAGAGGTTAATCAATATTATTGAGTTACAAATCTTGAGTTCACACAGTCATTAGAATTATTGTAATTACAAGAACTAGATCTGAGCTCGAAATCCAAATGTTAAGGTTTTAGTTTGGTTTTATTTTAATAATAGTTCGGCTGAAAACAATAAAAAGGTTTTCATTTTATTGGATTTGATCGTTTAAACAGTGAATAGATTTGTCAAACAACCAAAATTGAACCCGGGCCCACCACATTCAAACAAGAAAACTGTTTGAGTTCAATTACCAAACATACTTTCTCATTGTCCTCTCTCGGCCTCTCTCTCTCTCTCTCTCTCTCTCTCTCATCAAGTTCATGCCTTCACGGCTCAAAGCTTGGCCGACAGAAAGCTCATTCCTTTCGTTAGGTTTGGACGGAAGGATTAATTTGAAACGGGAATCAAACTTAAGGGACCAAAATAAAAACATGCAAACTTAAAGGATCAAAATAAAAACACCTCCAAACTTAAAACGTTAAGAGGCTAAAAGTGTATTTTAGTCTTTAATATTTATATTTGCAAGCAGTGTAAGGCATGTTTTTATGAACCTCCAGAATGCAAATCATATAATTAAGTTTTCTGTTTCCCCTGCATTCTGGTAACCTGGTTAAGTCCAGGGGTTTGGAAAGTAGGATTAAAAAGATAGGAGATTAAGACCTGCTCTTTTGAGAATTCTAAGATCAATCTTCCCTGAGAAATGACTTTTCAACATTGATGTTATGAAAGGTCCCTGAAGTAGTCTTTATTCTTGTCAACCAAATTGTGTCCTACAAATCAATTTTGATGTTAACCAGTTTTTTTTGAGGTGGAAATCAATTGAGAACTGAGAAGGGTCTGTGTCTGACCCTTATCTACACAACTAGTTCTTTCATGGTTCTTAGTTTCACAGCCTGAATGAAAAATTCTATGGCAAAATAAGCTTAAATTGTGTAAACCAAATATTCCCATTGGCAAAGATAATGAGTACGGACCAAGCATGACCTTGTGAAGTAGCATTTAAGTTATATTAAAATGACATTAGTCAAAGATGGATTCCATGGAAAAGAATTCGGTGTCAAACCAATTTAGCCCATTGGCAACTTCTTAATATATGTAAGGGAGATTCAATAGTCATGTCTACCACGACTTTGTAAATTCAACAGCAATTCCATTATTTTTATTATAAATTTTGTCAATGATCGAACCTGCGAGTCATATAGTCTTGAGCTAAAATGTATTTCTTCAAACTTATATGAGTTTCAATGTAAAATTTTAACAAGGAGGAAGAAGAAGAAGTGAGAAAGACATTGATTAAAATGATAGTAAAATTACATAGAAATATATCTATAAAACCACAGAGTAATTTCGATACAATGAAATATAGCAATAAATATAAAAAACGCTGCTGGTTGGCATGAGATGAATCATAGTTCAACTTCAAGGGCTGGTAGTGGTTGTAGATGGTGGTGGTGTGAAAAATGGGATGGAGGGTATTGTAGTTGGAATGGTTGGGAGTGAGGGAATGGTTGGAATTGGAGGCAAGGTAAACTTTGGGATTGATGGGTTGGTGGGCAAGTTTGGAAGTGGAGGCAGTAGTGTAGGGTTGGGGAGTGAAGGCAAAGGAGATGGTAGTGTTGGATTAGGCAAAGTAGGCACCACTGGCAAGTTTGGTATAGAGGGTGTAGTCGTTTGTAAGAGATTACGAGCTGCTAAGCTGAGGTTGATGTTGATGTTGAAAACAACAAAGAAAGCTAAGATGAACCACTTGCTAGATGCCATGATGGAAAGAAATTCACAAGGTCTTGAAATGGGAATTAGAGTATGAGCTAATGAAAGCAAGGTGTTCTCTATTTCTCTTTGGTTTTGATGGTAGAAACAAAGGCCATCCTTGGGTTTATATAGCTAACTGGATGTGTAATGAGGTTGTCTATAATGCAAGTTTGGCGATTGGTATATGGTAGGCACTATGCCCTTGTGAGCTTTCCTGTTGTTAGCTCATCTCCTTACCCATCTTTCATGGAAAAACACTATGAAATTTGTTAATGTTGTTTAGGTTTCGTACTTTTTAGTTTATTTAATGCTTGAATTGGTAGTAATCCACTATGAAATGTTGACTCAAGGTTTGTTTGGTTAGCTAATCTAAGTTACGTGGGGGTTGTGATTGTGAGGCCACGGTGCCATGGCTTGTATACTCACCAATCAAACCAATACACTCAATTGTTTAAGATTAGAATATTAATAGAAAAAAGAAATTATATCATCTATTATAATGGAGGGAGTTAAAAATGAGGAATCTCTCTTCAAAATGCAATCCAATGGTTTTTGCCATCTTTAATCGAAGCAAAATAATATTGTATTGTATTGAGTAGACTCATGAATCATATGATGCATACGTGTGTATCATATGAGCGGTATCAAATTAGTAAATCCAACATATTGTGTAATACATAAACAATATAAGATTTTTGCTAAAATTTGAGATTTGAACAAGGTCCAACAAGGTGTTGGACTTATTTTTACAAGTTTCTTGGGCCAATCAGTTGAGTCCAACAAAATAATCATGTCCATATATGATCTCTCTCTCTCCATACAAAATTTGGACGACACATTTTTCTTTTTAGGTTTGATTTTTTTTTTTTTTTTCCTTTCTATTTCTCCAACTTCCGAAATCCTCCGCCCTTTTTCCTTCTAATCCATGGGTGATGGGTACCACAAGAGTAACCCATAATCCATAACACAAGAGGCACTCTTGGTCCTAACTCCTAAGTAGTGGATTCTCTTCCACTTCTGATTTAAACTGATTTTTTTAAACAATAATTTTTATTTTGTATTTTGTAAACTTATAAACTCCATATCGGATTACTTCTGTTAATGGATTATAAAAATACATGATTTATTATAAGGAATAGATTAAGACCGTGTATATGTAACCACAAACCAATCTAATTATTTATATTAGTTATGTTTATCAAAAAAAAAATATTTATATTAGAATATTATATTAGTTTAATGACTTAATAAAAAACAATATTTATTTTAATATAAATATATAAATATATATATTATACTTTATAATAATATTTATCCATGTCTAATTTATATATTATTATAGTTAATTAATTTCAATAAAATTGATAATTAGTTGAATATATATCAAAGTTTATAATTCATAATTTTTTTTATAAAGTCTATAAAATGCTTGTATATACACAAGTAAAAAATAAATATAAAGAGTATGTTAATTTTACTAAATCAAAAAATATTAGCCTATCTCTTACATTTATTAGAAAATGTAAAAGAATGCAATCTCTCTACTCATTTTCTAAAAGATTCCTTTCTATTCTAAAATAGAAAGTGTTACTGTCATTCACAAAAAGCTCCCTTTTTCATTTTCATTTGCTTTATCTCTCTCTCTCTCTCTCTCTACAGTGGCGGATCTCTCTCCCATTGTCACGCCTGCGTGCGATCAAGCTCTCTATCGAAATCCCATCTTCCTTTTCGTTTCTTACTCTATCTATCTTTGGAGCTATTTCATTGCTATCTAATCCGTCTTTTTTCTTTTTTCCTTTTCAGGTAATCACTAATCACTGTCATTCATTTTTTATTTCCACTATTTTTCTTTTTATATTTCTTTCTATATAGAGTAAATTAACTGTCACAACGGGTCGTTTGGTTTCTTAGCATTTTAATTTTTTAATAGCATATCTCTCTGTATTATTATTGTTATTATTATTTTTTAATTTGTTTGAGATTAATATGATATATCTCATTTGGATTTGACAAGTACATTTTCTTGAATTTCTAAGAATACCCAGATGCTGAATTTTGAATCTTGATGGGTTTCGTGCTTAGATTTTGAGGTTCCATTTTGTTGGAATTATGTTGAAGCTTACAGTACAAGTGTACAACATTTGAATCTTTAAGGCAAAACCCATATGCTTATTATCTTTTTTCCTTTTCTTTTTTTATTTTGGTTTCAGGATCCCATTAAATTTGGTGTATGAATTCGTTGTTTTTTCTGTTGGGTAGCTTTTCGGTTTATGGATTGGGCCAACCTTGTGTCATTGCAGTGGTTTCAAAGGTTTATGGTGATATGTGAATGATTTGACGGTTTGCTTCTTGTTAATTAAGAAATTTCCATTTGTTTGATCTTTTGTGGGGAACCCAAGTGGTGGATTGATTGTTGATTTATTTTTGAGTTATGGAGGATCTTCCTGTTGAAGTTGTTGGGAGCATACTATCCAGGCTCGGAGCTGCCCGAGATGTAGTAATAGCCTCTGCAACTTGTCGTAAATGGCAAGAAGCTTACCGCAAACACCTGCACACACTTTCATTCAATTCCATTGATTGGCCTGCTTATCATGAGTTGACCCCTAGTCGACTAGAAATCTTGATAACTCGAACGATATTTCAGACCACGGGATTAGAAGGTCTGTCAATTATGATGGATGATGTTGATGGCTTCTCGGCGTCTGCTGTTGTTGCATGGCTTATGTATACCAGGGAAACATTGCGCCGATTGATTTATAATGTTCGGGCTACTCCAAATGTTAACATTCTTGAAATGTGTGGCAGGCAGAAGCTGGAATTGTTGTTCCTGGCCTATAATTCCATTACTGGGGTTGAACCCAATTTTCAAAGATTTCCTTGTTTGAAATCCTTATCTCTAAGTTATGTCAGTATTTCAGCATTGGATCTGAATCTTCTGCTCACTGCCTGCCCGAAGATTGAAATCTTGGAACTTGTTGATCCAGAGATTGCAATGTCAGATGCACAAGTAACAGTTGAGCTGACAAGTCCCACATTGAAGAGTATTTATGTTGAATCAATCAGTTTGGACAAGGTTATATTGGAGGCAGATAGTATTGAGTGTTTGCACTTGAAAGACTGTGCCCTTGAGGTTTTCGAACTCATTGGAAAGGGGACCCTGAAGCACTTCAAGATTGATGATGTTAGTGTGTTACATCTTGATATTGGCGAGACTGTAGAAAATCTTGAGATTGTAGATATCAGCAACTTCACAATTATATGGCCAAAGTTCTACCAGATGATCTCAAGATCATCAAAATTACGGAGGCTTCGCCTTTGGGATATGGTATTTGATGATGAGGATGAGATTGTGGATTTGGAGACAATTGCTGTTTGTTTCCCGCAGCTAAGTCACCTTTCGCTGAGTTATGACTTAAGAGATGGAGTGCTTCACTATGGTCTGCAAGGGTCTTCTCAATTGGTGAATGTGACTGTGTTGGAGATTGGTTGGACTGTAATCAACGATCTATTCTCACATTGGGTTGAGGGGCTGCTAAAGCGATGTCCAAATCTTAAGAAGTTGGTCATTCATGGGGTTATTTCAGAGGCAAAATCACATGAGGAATACCAGATTTTGGCCAGATTCACGTCATCCATTGTTCAGCTCATGAGAAAATACTTGCATGTAGAGGTGCAGTTTGAGTACGAGTAGAAATCTGCAAAATGCAATAATTGCAATATTTTTGGTTCTGGTCTGATGTGTATACATACACAGGTATATTTTACAGCATATAGAGCCTGGGCATCTTTTTCACGCCTTGCAAATTATAGCTCAAATTTCTTCCATTTGATTAGTCTAGTATTTTCTTCAACAAAGTAACATGTTTTCTATTCACTTTGTTTTGATTTTGCTTAATTGTGAAGGACAATGCCATTGAGCTACAAGGCTCTTGGCAGCTATCTCTGAAGTTTGTAATTGAGGTTTAGTAATCTTTATATAATAGAGAATGTGGATTTGATTCTAATGTTTTCATTGAGTTATTCACATAGCTACAATAGAAAGCGAAGTTATTTTTGTATCTTTAAGCTGCTAACACAGTAAATAGTATAACTAGGAGATAGCTAAGAAAAAGAAGTGTATAAGCCACTATAAGGTATAGCTATGACGATTTGTTTTAAGAAAAATAATCTGAAAAAAATCAAATTGTTGAATAAAATGGATGGAAGTGTGTCGGAATGTGATTGTTTCGTAGTAGAGAAACAAATCATTGGCTTATGTCAGTTAGTAATGAGATGGGACTCTTAGGATCTGTATAATAATAACAACATTTTGCAAATTAGTTTGGGTTAAAATTTAGTTTCAGTATGGATTTCTCCTTAAGGGATTTGAAGGTATTAGCCCTTTCAAATTAGAGTATGTGAGGAGATCAGAGTCACTGTGAGAGGCTTTGAAATTTCTTGTCATTAGTTGAAGGAAATTGAGCACATTATTATGCCTGAGGAATTTCATTACTGTTTACTCTGCTTTGTATTGATAATTCATTCTATTGTATGCTGTGAATGACTACTATTGATTCAATTGCCTAAAGTTTCAAAAATTGTCCAATATGCATAGCTGTCTTAGGTTTGATTTATCTGAAAGATTCATTGTTGTACCTTGTACCTTGAACATTTAAACTCACAATTATACTTGTCTCCTTTCTTAAGTGTTTCTCTTCTTTGAGTTTGGAATCGCACCGGGGGAAGAGGGGGGGCGGGGGGGGGGATCTACTATCACGAACCCTTTCTTCTTTTTGTACTCAGGTTTTTCATATCAGAGCTTTCACCCAGTTACATCTTCCATGGGAGCTTATTCTCTATGCATAGATTTGCTGCAGCATTGTATGCAGTTATTTGTTGGTTCACATGTTCGACAAGGAATAAGTGAAAGCATTTGAATTTATGGTTTTTGCGTGGATCATTTTAACTAGTCTTGGTCAAAATATGTTCTCTTAATATGTGCCAAATGTGATGATGATGGTGTAATGCTCTGCTGGCGAAATTTAAATTCCAGATATTATTACAGCATACTTATGTGACTTGTTTATGTTTGGTAATCCCAAATAGAATAATTCATTTCAGGGAAGGTAGGAAGCTCATTAGTTGGAATTCTTTATGCTCGCATGAATATCCCAATATTCTTTTTTCCCTAAAGTTGCTTGACTAATTACTTCTATCAGTCTATGTCTTCGTTATTAACTTCTTTTGCCCCCTGTTTCCAATTTCATTTTTCCAATAATCTTTTTGAGAAAATTATCATTTTTTAAGGAAACTGTTATAATTCAACATACTTTAGCCACCCGACTTGCAACTGAAACTTCCAGTGTCATACCTTGCAAAACATTAAGAAGATGTTTAGTTATTTATATGTTCCATGTCTTGGGAAATAATTCAAGATGGAACATGAAGGAAATGTGCTGACCTCTGCCTTGATATGGATGAGTAAGGCTGGTAAGGGTTGTTAGGTGCAAAATTGCAAATCCTCTTTCCTTTTTCGTTATCATCTTAAACAAACAGTTCTGCCGAATAACCTGAGTTATGTTTTTTGAATTTGTGTCATTATCCAACTCTAAGAAGCGATTCCCATGTTCCTTTTTTTTTTTTTTTTTGTGTATAAATTTCCCAATAAATAACTTTAAGAATTAGTGCTATAATACAATTTGGTCCTCTTTTTGCAAGCAAGTGAGCTCCTTTATAATATTAATTTGCAAAGTGTTCTATAACTATTCCAAAATCTTGACACTGAGAGCCAAGTCAGTATTTTAAATATTTCTGTGAATCTTGGCTACTGCATAATCTAGCTTGCAAGCCATATATCAGCTAAATTGAGCAGCATTGTTTCTTTTGTAGGTTGTCCTGAGTGGCTAGCTTTACTTATTTTCTGAAACAGTTGAATGTAAGAGAATCCATTTTGCTGACTGTTGAGTCATTGTTGTGTAATCTTCAATATTACCTTTCATTAAAATGGTGCCCATAAAATGCAATTGTTATATATCAGCTAAATTGAGCAGCATTGTTTCTTTTGTTGATTCTCCTGTGAGTGGCTTGCTTTACTTATTTTCTGAAACAGTGGGATGTAAGAGAATCCATTTTGCATGACTGTTGAGTCATTGTTGTGTAACCTTCAATATTACCTTTCATTACAATGGTGTCCATAGAAAGCTAATGTTACCATCTTGCTTCTTCTGTTAATCTGTGCTGTAGCTGTTGGAGGCAAGGGTAATCAAATATGATCCTCAGTTGTTTTCATGCATCATGGGGAAGTTAGGCCTAGGATAGAGTGCTTGCATTCTAGCACCAAGGTATCTGACTGTACATGTTACTCTTCTTCCTTGGCTATTGGAAGGTTTTAATCAGTGATATGTGGAACGAAGATGAAGACATGTGATGTAGGATAGACACTCATGTCTCCTAGACAACATCAAACTGAAATGAGGCAGCTGTTGCAGGGTTTTTCTAGGGTTGATTGGTAGCAAAGGTTAGGGGAACGATGGTGGCTTTAGATGAGGAAGTTAAGGTCTTATGACTTGAATTTGCTTAGAAAAGATTGAATCTTGATGTCCTTTTATTGCTGGAAAGTGTTTAGGGACAGCAATGGTTAAGGTTTTTATAATGAGAATAGGTGGAGAAAATCTGGGCAATACTGGTTTAAGGTATATTTGTTGTGGAAGAAAAGAGCTGTAGTTTGGGGTTAAAGGAGAAAAAGGGGGCCTTAATTAAGGGAAGGCATTGGGGTTGTTCTGCTAGTGTTAATAGTAACCTGGTAATTGTTTGGGGTGAAGTGATTGCAATGTACATATGTTTATTTTGGATGAGAGAGAGAGAGAGAGAGTTTATGGCTGTTCCTTGTATATGGGCTTGGCTAATCTGGAATAGTACCTGAACCAAAAATGGATGAACTTTTAACATGAACAATTTGCTAACTGTACGGGGTAAGTAAATGAATTAGTTCAATTGTATCAATAAATGAGTTACTGCTCACTATTTACTTTGCCTGCATTATTATTATTTTTCTGTAAATTACTAAATCTTATATATAAGAGGTTCATAGTAAGGCCAGGAAAATTGACTTGTTGCCCAGCCTGGTGACTAAGCAGCTATTTTATTGCTGGATAGTAATCTTGATTTATTAATTTTATACAAGTTCTTGCTTTTGATTGTATATTGTGGAAATGTTAGATCATGTATTTTTTTCTTCTTTGTTCTAATGGGAGGTGCTTCATGAGGCGTGGTCCCTAACTCCCTATTATGATTATAGTGTCAATATACTATAGTGATGGAGAGTCAAAACATTGCTTTGCTTTGGGAGTTCTTAATTTATACGTGATTTGATCCCACTGATACACTGAAAACTGGCGTTGGAAAGGACTTTGTGCTCGGCTTTGGTATGGTGCTCCATCACTGCCTCATCAATTGTTCATCATATCTTAATGGATTATCCCAACTAATTAATTTTCTGTTTGTGTGACTGACTGCACACGGTTCTTCATTTTGATGAACGCAATACATCTACAATCTATGAGCTTGCATTGCTTGTGTCAGCTTTTGGTGATGTATTAAACAAGTCATAATTTATATGAAAATTATGCCCCTAGCTCTCTATAAGGGAAGGGAATCTTCAAATTTTATTTAGCTGCCTAATCATGAAAGAATATGAATTCTTTGGTTGAACAATTTGTTTTTATTTAATAAGATTTACTCGTTCATCTTCATCCGGAAAAAGAAAAAGAAAAAGAACAACATTTGTACAAAAGTTTAAAATGGTCAGCAACTGCTTTCTTCCAGGCTGGCTGTGGAAAACATTCTGTCAATGCCAATTATCAATTTGTTATTTAAACTATATTCATGAATATTAACTTTTGTGATCAAGTGGTAATTTATTATAGTATTAGAGCATATAGTCCTGATTTCGAACCCTGTCTGTATTCTATGTCTCATTTAAAAAATTAAAAATCTCACATGTTGTATTTATTAAGAGGGAATTTGGGCCGACAGCCGACAGCCGACAAGTGAGGGGAGTGATTGAAAATTTAGTCGGCAGAGAAAGATTTTGGCAATCCAAGCAAAGTATTATCTCTCCCTGCAACATCATACAGATATAACATGGGAATCCAACATATTATTTGCACACCGCATGACTGGTTTGGTTGCGTCTAGGGTGTTTTGTATTAGGCAATTGACTATTTAATCAACCTAATCCAACATGTGAATATTTCAGGAACGACTAAATTGCATGGAATAGACTCTGGGTTCATTACTCGTTGAAAATTTTGTGATTGATTTGGATGTAGAGTTTATAGTTGGGGAAGTTGTCCCATTTTTCAAACAAAAACCTATACTGGATATTATTTCAGTCTTGACTAATCATAATTTCACAGTACTAACTGGGGTCCATTTCTAATCATTGGCCAGCATGATCTTTCATATTGGTGATAGGTCAATACCATGATCCATCTTAAACCAGCTTCTCTTCTTGGCATTTCAGCTAAAATTTGCAATTGTCATTTACCTTTTAAGAGCAGACATGTTGATGCCCTCACAAACTGAGACACAAAAAAAAAAAAGAAAAAACAAAGTGGTAATGAAACAAATTTAGAATAAAATGTAAGTTGGTCTAGATTAAACAAAATTTATTATTAACAAACATGTAATATTATATGCTTCAATTCCTTGCTTAGATGACAAGTAATGACTTAACCCAATTCAAAAATCTTAGAAGGCATAATTAATTCTAGGATTTGATCCAGACCAATCACCTTTCTATAGGGTAGGAAAGGAACTTATAAAGAACTACGGTTTGATGAAATGCAAAATCCATTGATACTGTAATCTAAGAGTCTCTCAAATACTGGCATAAGAAGAACATGTTGTAAGGTTTATTGGGAACAAAAGTTGCAGACTTAAAAAAACATTTTTACCTAATCCATGAATCCTTTCTATACTTAAAACAAACCCTTTTTTTAGACCAATCATTGGCATCATAAAGGAATAATTGGTAGAAGGCATATTACTTGCAAAGGTAGTAGATGAGCACAACATAAAATATTTGCCTCCACCTCTTAATGAGAGAGTCCTTTCATTTAAAGTCTCTCTCTCTATCTCTTTATATATATATATAGTACTCAATAATGCAGGTCATGAATATCTAAAATACTTAACTAGTCTGGAAATAAAAATAGTTAATCTTTACATCTCTTTCTACACATTTTTTTAATACAAATTAGTAAGACTTTTTTTTTTCTTCTTTATAAATAAATAAGGATGCAATTTATAATATTAATCATCAGGTTTCTGGTACAGAAAACAAGTATTTAGGAGATGGAAAACATGAAACCATACCTAATGAATTAACTTGACAAGAAACATAATGAAATCAGTCTGCCTGAAACTGCACCTCTGGTTCAGAGGGAAAAATAAATTTCTATTAATGGAAAGGAATCTTAATGTGGCATGGTTTTAGGTGATGACAGGGAATGGATGTTGACCCATCAACAAAGGGGATAATACCAAACAAATACATGTCAAGAGCAGAGATCAAATATACAAGTGGGGTTTTGCTCTTGGATTATTATACAGTTTATACTAATGTTGTGGTTGAAATGGTATAGAGCAGAACCTTAAAATAACAATAAAATCACTATCCCTCTCTGAGTTGTCGAAAGCAAGCTCAATCTATCTCTTTGGGGTGTAAAAACTAAAAAGATTGAAAAGAAAACACCTTTAGAGCTTTTCTTTTTACCACCTTTTATTTATGATAGATAACTTTGTCTTATCTCCTATTAAATATTGAATTTATTGTCATTTATTTTATCAAAATTTATTTTTCTCCCGCTTAAGTACTTGCAGCCCTGAAGGGCCCCATAAAGGGACCAATCAGAAAGCACAGGCGGTTAGAAGAGAGAGAGAGTGGAGTTGGAGTCAGTGATTCTAGTGGGTTCCTGGCAAAGACCCCACCCTTCCATTTTTTTCAGTATCTTATTACATTTAATTATAAAAAAAACAAAAAAAAATAGTATTTTTATTTTATTTTATTTTCTTTCTTTTCTTTTTCAAAGCCCACAACACACCCCAGAGGGCCTCAGACCTGTCCGCAAGGACAAGATTTTGTGTACCATTAGATGAGTTACAAAATCAGATAAAATGTTACAACTACATAAGGTGATAAAAGGAACCTAAACAGACTAATCACTCAGGTTTCTTCATAGAGAAGAAGAAAAGGAACAGATAGAGACACCCCCATGAAGGATCAAAAGGTGCAAAGAGAGATATAAACCTGAGAAAAAGACTGGACCCTCTTTAGGCTTACTTAAATATACTTTGACAAGATATCTTTGATCCTTTGCTGCTCTCTCTCTCTCTCTCTCTCTTCTCTCTCTCTCTCTCTCTCTCTCTCTCTCAGTTGGCTTTTGCTGCAAAATAAGACTTCCACTTAGAACAACAAAGAAAACTAAGGTAAACAGAAGTGAATTCCTAGAAAAAGTTATCAAATTCCTCTGTTTTTGTTCTTATGATCTTAGTTTCTGCAACATGTTCCCTTTCAGTTTCTGCTAGAAGAAAGATGAGAATGGTATGAGGTGGTCTAACATGGCAAGCCATAGAGTTGGGGAGACTGGTTTATCAGACTCAGGACCTTCAAATCACCATGTTCCTTATGCACTTTTTCATGGAATTAATGCTCCTTCTACAAGTTTTCTGTATGTGACACAATTTTTTTTTTCATTGTTACATCAAAATTTTCTTTAAGACACAAAATTTAAGATTATTTGTTAAATGGGTTTGGTTTATTATTATTATTATTTTCCAAATTTGATTGGTTTGGACCGTTTGGTTTTCTTCTCTGGTCATTTCTGACATGGGTTATTAATTGTTTTTTTCTTTCTTAGCAACCAAGAAGGATCTGCTTTTGATTTTGGAGAGCTAGAAGAAGCAATTGTGCTGCAAGGAGTTAAGATAAGAAATGATGAAGCTAAAGCACGTATGCTTCTCTCTTTATCTATCTTTTCTCCTTTTGTGACGTGTGATAGGAATAACCAACTCCTAAAAAAGCACACAGAGAAAGAAAGGTTTGAATATGTCTACAGAAGGCACAGTAGGAAGGGTTACCATTTCCAATACTGTAATGATTCTGAGACAAAGGACTCGAGTGGCGTGAGGCTACATACTTAGAAACCTGACCCTTCCCAGCATGATTTACTACTGACTCCATAACTGCACAAAAGGGGGATTAGGTTCCTCCACCTTTTGAAAAAAATTTTAACAAAAAAAAATCTTGGAGTCTTTATTTTGGTGATCCTCTGAAGATTTGGCCTTTGTGATTCTTGCAGCTTTATTTACAGGCAGGCCTGCAGCTACTCTGGAAATGTTCCCTTCATGGCCAATGAGATTCCAGACCACCCCAAGAGTACTAGTTCTAACTTTTCCTATCTTTGACCATCTCTTTTTCTTATAGCTTCTAGAAATAAAAAAGAAATAAAAAATAAAAAAAACATGTTTAAAAGTTCATCCTAACCAAATTTATTTTTTTGAACTTTCTTAGAACAAGTTTCAAAGCCTCATTTGAAAAGTTCAAAACTTTTTTTGTTTTGAGGTGATTTAATATTGTTTGGGATGATTCTTGGATACCCATTTGCAAAATGAGTAACTAGGATTATTTTGGGATGATTCTGTGGATACTGATCATGTGAATATTTTTTGGTGGGTTGCTCATTACAGGGAAGTTCAAAATCAGGAGGTGAGAGCACAGACTCAGGATCAGCAGTGAACACTCTTTCAAGCAAAGCTGACTTCGGTGAGGCCCAGTTGGAACCAGAATCTCCTATCAGTACTAAAAAGGCATCTTCCTCAGATCATCAGGCTTTTGATCAGAAGCATCTGCAACTTCAACATCAACAACAACAACAAATACACCAAGAGATGGCAAGTGATACATCAAGAACAACAGGACCATCATCACAGAATCAATCAGCTGGCAAAGCACCTCTGGAAAAGGTTCTTAAACTACAGTGTTTAACTGTTAATCTCCCGGTTCTCTCTCTTTTTTCCATATCCCCAAAACTCGGCAAAAAGTTGGTATCTTTTTTGTTATTATTACTGTTTCTGTTTTGCTGTCTCTCTTTCTCTCTCCCTCTCGAGCATATCTTCATATACAACAGCACAGATCCCAACAACTCTCAGAAAATCAATAAAGTTCAGAGTTTCCCTGATTTCTGAACGATTTTCTGACATGAAGTAAGAGAGAGAAATATATATAGAGAGAGAGTGTGTACTGGAACAGTGTCCACATAAAAAAGCAAAGTGAGAATCTTCACAGTAGTTTACCACTGTTTCTCATTATATTACTGACCCACTTTATTCAATTCCTATAACTCCTTACAAAAACTTAAAAACTTGTGGGTTTTTTTAGCCTTAAGATCAGTTTTGGAATTAGAAACCAAATCACACAAAAACCCACCAAAGACACAAAAATGGCAGATAACGATGTCTTTTGCTACCCTTATTATGTTGATGATGATTACCTGCCTCAAGAGCAGTGCTTAACTCAGCATCAGAGATCAGAAATGCTTTCAAGTGATTCTGTGAGCTCTTTTAATCATTGTATTTTGTTGTTTGAGAATCATAGTCATAGAATCTCTCCTAAGATACAGCTATCAATCAATGCTTAAAAAGTAGGATAAAGAATAAAAATAATAGTGAAAACCATTTTCTTCATCTTTTTTTGTTTATTTTTTTTCTTTTTCCCAGTTTAGTTGCTAAAGAAACTCAAGAAAGAAAACAATAGAATGAAGTAAAGCCTTTTCATGTTTAACTCTCCTAAAAAGCATTAAACTTAGCTAAAGAATTTGGTAATATTTAGTTGAGTAATTTTAATATTGTCTTGCTTTCATCTCTAATCTTTTCCTTTTTCTTAATCCTTTACAATAAATGGGCAATTCTCCTATAATCATTTTTTTTTTTTTTTTTTTTAAATATTGCAGAGAAAAGGAGCTGGTTCAACATCAGAGAAACCACTTGACGCTAAGGTCCAAAAATACATAATTTTTTTAATAAGAAATATTTTTTTTTTTCGAAAAGTTTTATTCTTTTTGGTGGCGAAATGTTGAGCTGAAGTTATGAGCGTATATTGTTTCAGACATTGAGACGTTTAGCTCAAAACAGAGAGGCTGCAAGGAAAAGCCGTCTAAGGAAAAAGGTATGTGTAACATTTACTTCACTGGAAAATCATGGTTTGCTTCAACTTTGAGCTTTAAATGTTAGAATAATCTCAATATGCACTCATGTTTGTCTTCAGGCTTATGTACAACAGCTTGAGACAAGTAGAATAAAGCTTACTCAGCTTGAACAAGACCTTCAAAGAGTGCGCGCTCAGGTTAGAATTACCTATTTACAAATTTTATGTAGTTAAATAAATATTACTGTCTAAAAATACAATCTTTTAAGTTATAGAAATTTTAATTGATTAATTAATTTAAATATTTTGGCTTGTCCAATAGGGACTATTCATGGGTGGTTGTGGTGGTGGTGGTGGTGGTGGAAATATCAGCTCTGGTTAGTTTATCTCTCTCTCTCTCTCTCTCTCTCTTTCTCTTTTTTTTTTTTTTTTTTTCAATTGGCTCTAGAGAATTTTATTGAAGAAACATAGATGTGCTTATTTACCAAAGTACCCGTAGTTTATGAAGGTATTTTAACAAGACTAAAGAGTTTGGGCAATGCCCTTTGTGTCATGAATGTTTTTATGTAAGAGGACCACGTGGCGGCTACTGATTAGTCAAAGAGTGATTGTGAGTAAAAAAATTCCAACATAAAGTAAAATTTGATGATATCAGTGTTCAGCTCAAGTGAAAAATGTTCTTTGTGCAATCAATGAGGAAAAGAAATTAATTTGAGACTGACTAAAATATGCCTTTCCTAGTCCAATACTCTTCTATATTAAATATAGTGTTTGAAAAATTTGACCTAAATGAATGTGAAATTTTCCCAATTCCCAAAAATTCCAGTCAAATTTCGAAAACATGTTTTAGTTTCATTTGGCAGACTTTTCTATCTACTTACCATTATTTTTAATAAAAAAATAAAAATAAAGGCAGACTTTTCTGAACTTCACCAAATTCCCTATCTAAACTCAGTCCCTAATTTTATAATTTATCTCAAATATTTTTTGTTGGAAGACTCGGGAAACACCAAAAGGGTCAGATTTTTCAATTATGCATCATTGAATCTCATCAAATTGTTTGGACTTTTCCAAACATAAAAAGCCGTTCATATCTTGTTTAACTTTGTGTGAATGATTGATCCATTGTGGCAACTTTTCTTTTTCCACTTTTTGCACCATAACAAGCTCTTTAATTTGTTAGTGCACATTATTCTTAAAATATTGCCAACTTGTTCCAACATATGATACAAAACTCCATTCCATATTAAAAGTTGGTAAAAAGATGATCATCATTATTTATTTCATGATTATTAATTGATTATTATCTTGTTGTGAAGGAGCTGCAATATTTGACATGGAATATGCAAGGTGGCTAGAAGATGACCATAGGCACATATCTGAGCTTCGTACAGGGTTACATGCACATTTATCAGACGTTGATCTTAGACAAATTGTAGATGGATATATTGCTCATTACGATGAGATATTTCGATTGAAGGCAATGGCTGCCAAAACTGATGTATTCCACCTCATTACTGGAATTTGGACTAGTCCTGCCGAGCGTTGCTTCCTTTGGATGGGTGGTTTTCGTCCCTCTGAACTCATCAAGGTTTGGATTTCCAATTTCATATATTACTTGTTCTCAATTATATATAATTCATCTTCATTTTTTTTTATTCCCTAAGAAATTAATTTGCCACTACATTTTAATTGTACCATTTTGTTGGTAATTTAGGAAATTTTAGGTGTGACTAGACATGCCCGGATATTAATAGTTTCCTAAATAACCAAAATAATAATAATAATAATAATAATAAATAACTGAGAAATTGTTTGGGTCATTTTAGAAATTGTGTTGATCGAATATTCCTCTAATATTGAAGGACATATTGTCATTTCCAAAGTGATTCAGACGAAGCCAGGCTAGGATGCCCCAAGGAAGGGTCCCCCCCCCCCCCCCTCTCACCCTTTTTATGGTTTTGCCAAAAAGTTTTCTTGGCATTAACCTTTTCGCATATTTTTCCTGATCATTGGCTAGAAGAGACAAAAAAAAATTTCAATTATTTTCATAATTATTAATGTAAGTTACTGGATGATGGTTTTATAATAAAAATAATATTAATAATAGATTCATATAAAAATAATGTTACTCTAATTACAACCAATCATGTTAACATAATTAGTTTTTTATTCAACTTATGCTTCAATAATTCTGCCTTTATTGGAATTCCATGAAAACTTTTTTCTCTAAAGAGGGCTGTATACATGCAATTAAAGTTTTTTTTTTTTTTTAAATAGCTGCAGCTTCCTTACCATCTAACTTTATGTATATTTTTTTTTCGAACTTTTGGGGTGTTAAATCAGATGTTAATAGGTCAATTAGACCCATTGACAGAACAGCAAGTTTTAGGGATTTACAGCCTCCAACATTCCTCAAACCAGGCTGAGGAAGCTCTCTCCCAGGGTCTGGAACAGCTTCAACAGTCTCTTGTGGACACCATTGCTGCTGGGCAGGTCATTGATCAGAGCATGCAACAGATGGCTGTTGCCTTGGGCAAGCTTTCCAATCTTGAAGGCTTCGTCCGACAGGTAATTATTATTAAACCCATTATCAAAATTCTTGTTTCCTTTTCATCTCTTATATAGTTTGGAACACTTTTTGAATCTTTTTAGATTGCATATATATATATATATATATATAGTTTAATTATTAAAAAAATGATATTATTATCCTATTAAGGGCATTTGCATGCGTCATGCACAGCAAACACGTGCACCCTATGTCACATAATTCTCATGTTACCACTCATATGTAGTTGATTACAAAGTTATATAACTGGTGGAATTCGTTTTAATTCATCTTTAATTTCTCTTCCTAGGAAGTCATTGACTTCTTTGTATCTATTAGGCTGACTTATTGTATCTATGAGGCTGGAAATTGCTTACATACCCCTTGCAACCTTGGAAAGAACACGAAAAGTAAACATTTCACGAGTAAGAGTGAAGGACCTTGTAATTAGATAGAGTCATACATGTCAAGGAGGACTAAATCTTGTCCCATTTTAAGTTTAGATTAATGAACTTTGAAAATGATATTCGATGTGTAATAGGAGTACTTGGTGTCATGGTTGAAAACAGGCCCCAGGCGGCATCGATAAAGTCTATTTTAGGTAATATTGCTCACAGCTTCAAACCTTCTTAGCTAGTTCTTAGTCCAAATTTCATACTTGCCGACTAGGTCTCTCAAGTCTCAAATATAGTTTGTCATCACTCATCAAGGTAAAAACAAGGTAATTATTCAAATCCTAGAGGAGGACTAATTTATCCTCTTGCCTAAACTGTCAAGTTTTAGATCTCACCTAACATCTGCTAGCGGATGATGCACATGGAGCCCACTTGACCAAAGGTTATGATTTTGTTTAACAAGAAGTCTAATAATATAACAACGTTTTCATAACGGCTGAGATAATAGATTGTGATTAGGTGATGTTATTAGTGATCCACGTGACAATAGTGTTATATTAATCACAATCTACCACCTTAATCCATTGTAAAAAAAAAAATGTAAAATTTATTGTGTTTCACACCACAACCAGGTCAATATATAGCTTGTGGTAGGTTAACGGGTTGTTAAAACGTTTGCTTCCTAGTCCATTCCATTTCATTGTATAGCTTGTTTATGTCCTTGTTTTGCGCCGCAATTCAAACTCAACAAGTTATACCTGATGACCTAAAGGGCAAGAATCCACATGGAACTTTATCACCTCAGCTATATTATATTTAACATTTTTTATTGTGTATTTGACCTTTTATTTTTTATTTTTTATTTTTATAAATGAAAAAGATCTAGGGGCGTTTATAACCTAGTCAACATGTATGCTACGAACACATCCAATGCATTTTTTTGCTGATCCAACGCTTCAATAAAGTCCAACTCTTAAGGTCTTGATGATCATGAATAGGCTATATATCATTCATCACTATTGAGTTTTAGTCAACTTGAGACATGACATATTAAATGTAGATTTTTACATCAGGGTAAATAATATCCACTGCATGTATGTCCACCATATATATATATATATGTACGGTGAATTGTCTATTTCTATGGGGGAATATATATTGCTTTGCTGCTAAGAAGTCCATCTAGATGTTGAATGCTAGGGTTTTGATGTGTTATTTTCATCTTATAAGGTATCTATCAAAAGTTGGTTTGAAAGTGATGGCTGTTGAAATACAAACCCTAGCTACACCTATCAACAAAACTTTAAAAATAATTTGGGGAATAATTAATTACTCATTAATCAAATGAAAATTTTAGAAATTTTCTATGTTTTTTTAACTCTATGATTGGAATGGTCCAAAAAAAAAAAACACCTTAGATAAGACAAAATAATCAGTTTCAACCTCTTTGAAATATTCAGTTTCTGTCCATATGTCCTTGCTCTGGGGACACATTTCAACTCTATATGGTGGTTATGGTTTGATATATGTAGCATTAATGAATTTTCAATCTTAGATACAACTAAATCCTTATCAGACTGAAAGGACTATTAGTTGATGTTGTGTCTATGTTTGTTATGATTATTTTTATTAATGTATTTACTGAATTAATTAGTTCGTTAATTTGTACATGCTTTTAAATTCAGGCTGATAACTTGAGACAACAAACACTTCATCAACTGCGTCGAATATTGACGGTTCGACAGGCAGCACGATGTTTTCTTGTAATTGGAGAGTACTATGGCCGACTACGAGCTCTGAGTTCTCTTTGGGCTTCTAGACCAAGAGAGTAAGATCACAACAACTATCATATGACTACTTAATTATTGGATATTTGAAAGACAAATTCAAATTGTCCTTTCCATGTTTTTCATTTTTCCTTTTCTAATTGGTCAAAAGAATTGTAGAATCTAATTTGTGTTGGGTGACAGTCTTTCAACATAACAATTTTCTTTGGATTTCAATTTTTCATTTATAATACTTCATACCTAAAGCAAAAATTAAAGATAGCGACTTCTTTTGGGATATAATTTCAGCTTTTTTTGGTACTTTTAAAACTAGTGTAAAAAGCACAAATAGAAGTCATTTTTCCTGAGATTACTTTAGATGCACTTAAAGTAATTTGATTCTATTCGTATTCTAGCTACATGCCAATTATTTGAAAATTTAAAAATAAAAAAAATAACGTGTAAAGTTAATTTATAGCTAGCTTTTACATGCGCATGTCTAAAAGATGTTTTTATTTTATTTTATTTAGATTTCTTGTTCTTGTTCTTCTTGTGAATATTCTTATCTCAATTTTATTTTAAGCTATTCATTTTTTAAGGTAACCAATATTAACTTTTTTCTATCAGGACCATGATGACTGACGATAACTCATGCCAAACCACCACGGATTTGCATATTGTTCAACCTTCACAGAATCATTTCTCATCCTTTTGAACGAGAATCGACTAGCCACACAGCTGCCCCAATAGACAAATCCTTATCTTCTAATTGCTATCATGACAACGTTAGATTTCTTCAAGCTGCTTTAGAGGAGATAGGAAATTTCTTCTTCTTTATCTTCTGTCTTTTAGTATCTTTAATATATATTACTATCTTATCTTCTTGTATATATAGATCAATTATATCTCTAGCTACTTGCTTAAAGAATGAGAAAAAAAAAAAAAATGAAAATGTTTGAGTATACACCTTTATAAATTGACCAAGTTTTTTTCTTTTTATTCTTTCTTCCAAACTACCTTCTCCAAATGGCATTGAATGATGCAAAGGGCTAAAAACAAACAAAAAGCTAGAGAGATAGAGGTTGTTGCATTCATTTAATTGAAGTGGTTGCAGGGAAGACTTTCTAATAGAAAGAACAAGGTGAGGGAAAGAATATAAATTGAGAACATTGTCTCTTCTTAAAAAATTGTAGTGGAAAAAGAGACAGAAGTTAGGTCGTACGTTGAACTTCATTTATATCAAATGGTTACAAATGCGATTATTCTAATGTCCAAGAAAGAGAGAGAGAGAGAGAGAGAGATTTCCTTTCACTTTAATTGTATAAACTATAAAGGAACAACTTGCATGAATAATGGCCAAACTTAAATTGGAAAATGCATCACATGAGATAAATGTAACAACCGCACCAATAACCAGTATAGTATAGTATACAACCTCATCCAACACTAAAGAATTATAGTACAACGTATATTGGAGAGAGGTGTCGTTTCTGTAAAATGTATGCATTTATCTGAGTATAATAGGTTCTAATTAATTTAGCCAAAAAATGGGAAATAAAATCTAAACAATTAAATAATAGAAGAAGAATAATCTTTTAGTTATCTATTAGCATTTCACACCATTACCTTATTTTTAATGATACTTGTATTGGGTGATCAAATTTAGACAATTAATCAAAGGATTTCCTCCTTTTCTAAGATAAGAAATTGAGATTTCAAGTATCACTATTTTTTTTTTCTTTCTTTCTATATAGTTAGATTTTTAAGGGAATTAATAATTATGCACTCTCCTAATTGGAAAGAGCTAGACAGATGTACCAACCGAGCTATGAGGGTTGGTGGTGCATGTCAACAATGTATAGGTTTTCTATTGTTTAACATGTAATTTTTTCTCCTGCGCAACCTAATGTATCAAGTCATATATGCACATGTTGATTCATGCTGCAATTACCCTTGGCTAACTTCCACTGAAAAGAAAAATATTGGAACTCCACTAGTTGAATAGACCTAAATAATAAGCTTTCGAATCCTCATATAAACCGAAAAGATGCTCCCTAAAGATTTGATACATACTTTATATTAATCAATTTTATCTAGACATATATGATATATGTTGAAGTTCAAATATTTCTCTTGCTAGTGGTTTTCATTTTTATAGGAAGCCACTCAGCAAGCATGTTCGCAGGTATATTTCTTATGAGGGGGACTGCATGCATACTATATTCATGCATTATGGTGTCCGCTTTTTCTTTGTACTTCGTGCGTGTGTTTGTATGTGTCAAAGTGAGAAAGCTTGTTACTTTGTTATGATCCTTTTTTTGATAAGTAAGTTTGTTAGGTTCAGCCCTTAGAAACATTGGAAACCAATAGGGTTTGGATCAGCTGCACTGTAGTGAGATTCTATGCGTTCCTATATTTCCTGATAAAGTTCAAACCCAACATTGAGCGTGGGAAATAAAAATGCGCAAAAGCTGCGGATTTGCTATAAGAATTTGGAGTTCTATTAACTATATATATATATGGCACATGGGTTTTTTTTTGTTTTTGTTTTTGAAATTGTTCTTAACTTAAAAATCAAACATTTATATATGTAATTGAATGGTGAGGTTGCCAACTTGCTATGTCACACCAGACCAAATTGACAAAGATCAATGCAAAGATCATGATAAATAGAAATCAAGTCAGCTTTGTCCGATTGAAGATAGTTATACTTAACCATGGCCCTAAACCCTATAATTACTATTGAAAATCACATCGATGCATGCATCATTATTCCATTCTTCTGTTGCCAAGTAGGTTATTGTGCTAGTGAGATCTTAAAAAAGAAGACTAAGTCTAGGATTTCATCACCCACTTCCATATTAGTACACTGAAGAGGCTTCTATAATTCACTGATTAGCAAGGACAATCACGAATTTAACTAGTTAATAATCAATACCTACAATTGGCCACATTTCAAATGGTCATAATTATTATTTGATTAACAATATCTTAGGATGCTAACACCAAATCAGCAGATACCGTCACACTTGTTTTATATTCTTCCCCATATCTATGACTAGAAGAATAATGGACGTCAACTAACATGTTCCTCATAACTACGAATTTGAATGTCGGATTTGTCAATATTTTGCTTAAAATTTATATACTAATTAATTTTCTGTTTTGCTTAGCTCTCTACTTTTGGCTCCATTATGAATAAAATTATAACAAGGGGTGGCAAATTCGGTCATTATCAGCCTGCTTTATTAAAGCAATTAGATTAGAGGGGACAAGATGACCTTATCTTTCTTTAATTTTTTCTTTTTTATACTTTAATGCATATACGTCATTTTAGATTAGGTATGATTTATATCAGAAAAGCTGCTCTCGTCATTACTTTTTAGTAAAAATAGTATTACATGACTAAAACATAGATTTAGGATGAATTAGAAGTCATTCCATTGTGATCATTTGAAGAAGAAAAAAAAGGTGTCATCACGCGATCAAGTTATTTTAATGATACAGTGAATTTAGGTTTTAGGACCTCAACATATTTTTAGTATGCATTGAATAGAAACTTTAATATTAGACATCATTCTCTTAAATATTGATAAATTAGGTTAAGTGGTTGGGTTTAGTTTAACTTGTTGAATAGTATATGATCATGATTTAGTGGTATGTTGACCACAACTTGCCAAATATTTTAATCTTTTCCAAGGAAATCTAATTGCTTTAGAAAGGCTTCAATAATTCATATATGTATGTATTAAACTATAATTTGTTTGGCTTTGACTATAGCATGATTGCTAAAGACCCCACCCGATATATTCCACAAAAGAAATAGCAAGGGGCAAACGAAAGAGGACCAAATCCAATTCTTCAATTGATCTATATATATATATATATATATATATATATATTATAGTAATTGATCTAATATTATGTTCCAAAAGTAATGAGTTGTTTAATGCTTTTGTTAATAATATATTTTACGGTCAACGGTTTAGTTATTATTAACAAATAGTCATAATTTTCCTCCTGGCATGCAAGCATATAATTTGATTATCATCACAAATTTTCAAAAAGAAACATAAAAGATATTAGATATGTACAACCTTTAACCGACCCTATTGTCCCTGAGGATTAGGTATAGTATGAGAATTAGTGAATATGACTAAAGAATTAGTGAATATGACTAAATGTTATCCTCAAAGATCTGGGGACCCAAGAACATGACCATAATTAATCCCAAGGGTTGCTCTCCCATGAGGACATTCATGTTTTTTAACCAACATATTCGAATCATCCCAAAGAATTCTTCATCTCACGTGAATGAATTTAACCAAAATCCTTTGTTTTGACTTAACATCGTAGATGGTTTAAGTACAACATTAATTACTAGACCTGCACTAGCCCTCTCGGACCCTTTACAGTACAGTCATGAGTCAACAATGTTTATATACCCCATTCCAAGCTTGTACCAAAGATTCTACATGTGAAAAACTCATCCATGCCATTCCTGTACAATTTTTACCAAGAGCATCGGATTCCTTGGTTTACTCGGTACACATTTTTCACAAAAGCTTCACAATAAAAAATAATAATAATAATAATTTGCCATATTTTAATGACTGGGATGTCAATATGAAGGTAAACAATAAGTCTATAAACACAAAAAAAAAAATTTCACAAATTGTTGATGTCTCAGTGGTGGATTCAAATGAGAACTAATAAAAAAACTGTCACTTCAACTATTGTGAAAAATGTTATGAAATATATTATGCTTGTAACATTACTAGAAGCTAAAAGTACCATTTTATTTCACTTTCTTATACAAATTTGATGTATAAGAATTAGGAATGAAACAATAACACACACCAAAATAATGAACCTATGAATAGCCTGCAGCCTGTGATTTTAAGAAGTGACTTCCTTGATTGATGCAAGTAACTTCTATTTACTTTATGAAGTCAAAAAATAACTTGAGAGGAAATTCAAAATTGTTTGAACATAATAAGGTCTACACGAATCCCTTACTAGCTACCTGAGTACTTGATGCTAATTTCACATATATTTATCATTTCTATATCAGATAAAGATGCACAGAGTTTTAGATGCCTAGATCAATATCTTCTCATCATCTCATCATCATCTCTAGGGAGGAAAAACATAAAAGTGTCAATGGCATGCCATCTTGCCCTTTCAGTGTCAGCATGCCTTCTTTATTGATGTATACGCAAGAATAATGCTGGCATAGTAGCATGATTAAATCTTTAGAAGTTACATACAGAGACTAATTAACAAATAGATGAAAGATTGACGTTTAAATTATGCATATTATTACATAATTCATATATGGATCCTTTTTATTTTTTATTTTTTCAAATGTCACAAAGTCAACATATTTCATTTATAGCATTTTATCCAAAACCCATTTTTATATCCATGCTTTATATCTCCTTTGTAGAGCAATATATGTAATAGGAAAATGCTATTTTGTGACAGTCAAAGTATCATTCATTTATCAAAGAATCAAATTCATCACTCGAAACTAAGCACATTGATGTTTGCTTACACTTTGTTCGTGAAATTGTTGATGAGTAAGATATTCTTCTTCAGAAGATAGATTGGGATTGTAGATCATCCAACTAACATGATGACCAAACCAATTCATTTTCACAAGTTCAAGCACTACTTGGACTTTATTGGTTTTTACAGTTTGAATTAACCCTTAGAAGTTTTGGTGAAAGCGATAGAAAAGTTTTGTTTATGAGGCTTGATCCAACTCAAGTCAAGGCACAAGATTTGTCAGTCGATGACTTGAATTGAGCGCTCTATGTGCACATAGGTTGGCATCACATAGGAATATAACCCAATTAATGAAGACCGTGTCTTATGCGTGTAGGAAATCTTTTCTTAGCCTACTTTGATTGAAGCCCTCTTATTCTTCTTTCTTTTAGAGTTCTACTTGGGGAAGGACTAATAAGTAGGACTCTACAATATATATATATATTGTAAGTTTTGTAACTATGTCAAAAAGTGGTATTGTGTGGCAATTAGACTAAACCAAATAAAATTTTCTCCAACTCTTTTAGTGTTTTAGGGATTTGGGTTTTGTGGGATCTTTGTAATTTCCGTATTTGTTACGTGAACGTAAGCCTAAGGGTCGAACCACGTAAATCATGTCTTCTTCTCTTGGGTTCAGTTGTATCTAATTTTCTTTTTAGTTTTATATGCTCCTATTATTTGTTTGTAAAATCTTTCTAATCTCATAATAGTTTTCACAGTCAATTTTGTGTTAGGAGTGCTATCTGGAGATCCTTTCACACAACAAATACTTCCAAATACAACTCTTATGGGTAAGGCAATTCAACAATTGAATAGAAGTATGATATATCATATATGTAATCATTATGAAATCCAACATTTCAACTTGTCTATCAAGTCTGCAGTCTGCACTGTAATGTAGTTGACTGAAAATACTAAGAGATTGGCTTCTCACTATTAAACAGCCCAAGTAACAGACAATTATGTAATATTTTACCGTTTAAAATCAATCAAGGAAGAAATTGGATCAAGCAATGTGTTAAGAGACTTATAATTCAGTGGTATTGTCTGTTATTCTTTATGAAGAGAACTAGAGTTCAAATATCCCTTCCTATTATTATAACTATTGAAAAAAAAAAAAAAAAAAAAAAAAAAAAAAAGATCAATATAAGACCCACAAGAAACCATAAGTCAGTGCCTTTGAAATATATGCATTGATCCTTCAAAAAGTAAGGGTCCCCACTCCCCAGATGCATGCTCCATCTTGAATTTTGGGATATCCCCGGTTGATCAGCCATCATAGGTAGGCCTTCTAAAGTCAAAACCATGCAAGTCCCCCCTTTGGAGAACTTTTGACGGAACGATTTAACATTATCATCATTGTCAATGCCCTATAAATCATCCTAAGCCACTCACTACCTTCAAAGATTTATCAGCAGGAATGCTACTTCCGTTTATACCATTTTACCACCAAAGCGTTAATGAATATTCACACCAACATCCTTTCTGGTTTAAAAAAGAAAAAATGTGATAGTCAGGGTTTTACAGAAATGATTAGTAGGTATCCTTATACCTATTTTGTTTTGTTTTTTTAGAGAAATTGATTCCCTCGAACCCACCTATATTTTGTTTTAGAGAAAATGATTCCCAAACTGGAACCCACACGACTTGTCATTTTTGGTGGAAGGCCAACCTCTATCATTCTACACATAACTAGTTTTTTCTTTTCTTTTTGGAATGACATGATTGACCCTTTTGGACAAGCCGATTCGAAGACCGGCCTAGGAATGACAATCCAGGGCAGGTAGAGCCAGATACAGTGCTCTGGAGGGAGATGAAAAAGACAAACTTGTATTGGAAAGGAACTTAAAGGGAATTACACAATCATATTCCTTCATTGACTTGAAATTCATACGGAAGAGTACAATTATAATTACAATTTTTAATCAATTGCTTCAACTAGACAAGTTGGTCCTAATCTGAAATTTAGTTTGAGAACTGTGATCTAACCACCATTTAAGATAAGGGATGAACAGGGAATTGTCCTCACATCATCATATTCAACTCTGTGAGGTCATCCATTGGTATTTCGAGACCTATGGAATCATGGTCTTGCACACCAATCTTCATCAAAGTTAAGCCAAGTACTCAGATCATGAGGTTCACCAAGGTCATTGGATGCATCTAGTACTTCCATTGAATCTAATTCATGTAGTTGCAAGTTTGCACAATCAATGGGTTCCTCCGTCTCTTTAGATGATTCCTGAGGAGTATTACTGGGCAAGCGTGACCCCACTTCTCTGCTTATTTTATTGCTAACAATAGCCACTGATTGACTAGATCCATGAACTGGTGGACAAGCAGGTTCCGTTGCTCCTGTAAACCTGCCATGAAAACCATTTTCTGATGTTGATAGATGGCTAATCTTTTGCTTGGGCTTTGCTTTTGTTTTGCGTTCACTTCGGAAGCTGTCCAAAGAAGAACGACTGCCTCCAGAGACGGAACTACTTCTTCCAATATCTCTGTTCTGATCCCTGTCTCTATCACTTCTCTTTCCCTTTACTCCATCAAGAACAGGATTGTCAACAGCTGATGTCACCCTCGAGGAGGCGCTTCCAACAACATCATCAATTAGCATTTCCCTCTTCCTTCCCTTAATGAACACGGAGCCATGCTTGGAAGAAGCTTGTTCAGAAGAGTTGATGACACTTTGGAGAGCATCTGATGAAACTCTGTCAATAATATCACTGGGGGAATCATACCTCTCAAAAGCACTAGAAACGGCACCTGTGGCAGCAAACAAAACCCGTAAGATCTTTTTCATTAAACAGACACAAATAAACCACAAATTACAGAAGCTACAGTTGAAAGATGTTTTTCTTAAAAAGCAAAAGTTACTGAATTAACCCCAAGAGATAGCAGAATCAATTCAGGATAACGTCTCATGAAGGGTCCATCACCAGTTCAAATCTCCCCTACCCCTCTCCCCTTGGGACCAAAACTCACTCATCCATTAAATTAAAAAAAAAAAGGGGTTTCTCAAAAGCTTAGTGATAAGTATAAGCATGCCATGCTACCTAAGCTAGAGATTTCTAGAATGCACTCTTTAGTAGAAATTTTTTTTTATTTTTTAAATACAGTAGGCATTATAGGGATCATAAAAAGAGCATATAAAGATTTAACTTGAGATACCTGATCCCCTAGCTTCCACTTGGTGGGAAGCTTCATTGCATATATTACTAGCAGTTCCTGAGCCAACACAATCAACTGATTTTGCATCATTATTGCATTGAAGTAGAGAGAATATGACATCCTGCAGTGCAGGCTCGCTAAAGCAACTATTGCCAGTATCTTCAAATTTTCGACATCTAGCAAGAGTGCGCTTGACAAAAGCCAATGCAACTTGTTTCGGAACCTTACGGACTGCACTTTTTGAAGCATAACTCCCACGACAAGCCTGTAAAAGATTAATTTGACAGAAATTAATGGTTTGTTTATGATTCATGAATACCTCCGGTTCACTTTACTCATCTGATCAGACTAATACCTACTACAATACCATAATGCTGAAACTATTATTGTTTTTCATTTTTATAAACAAAGCGATTATAATCCCAAGGCCTTTTAGTCATGAAGTTTATTTTTTTGATAACACGAGAAACCTTTCTAAAGAAGAGTCCTTTGGACTCGTCTCTAGACAGTAAAACCTACAGCAACTGACCTCACCAGCCAGAGCCCTGCAAATTATTTATTGAACAAACAATTGTACCAAAGAAAGATACTCCATAAAGCAGAGAAATTTGCTTATCGTACAAGCATGCTTGCATGCTCAACTCACATTCTGTTTTAAAATACACCATAAGGTAAGATTAAAATTATAATATCGACAAAATACTAGTGAACAAGTTAGAAAAATAAAGCAGTAACAAAAACAAGGTAAGTTTTGCAGCTAAAGACAAGAAATACTAATGATACTAAACTTTAATGATACATAGTGTCACACAAATATTTCCAAATCCACCACTGACATACAATAATCAATTAGGTCTTAGCAAGCAGACTACACTGCCAACCAAGTTAAGAAATAGATGGATCAATATCACCAACATAGAATGATGAGATAATCAACATATTGATGGTATAGTCTATTGATACTGTCAAGGATGACAATATATAAATAACGGAATAAGAATATGTAAAATTAAAATCCCAATTATCAACCAAATATAAAGGCATGCTCCTAAAAATAAGACAAACCAATTACCTGAAATATCATTATATATATAAATCGCTACATTTTTCTCTATATGACACTATCAAGACGCAACTCCATGAATTGAATTGGTTTTACATGAAAATGTAGAGTTTTTTCCATATATGATGTTAAACTTTCCGAAAGCAGACACCTTGTGGATCTAACATGCCACAGCCTAAAGAATCATCAATATTGGGTAACCACAATAAGCTACACAGCAGTGATACTATCCATGTAACCAAATTATCTAGCCCTACACGGATATCTAGGATGTATCAATTGTTGCCTCATGTTGCATTCACTTGAACCAACCTATTGAATACAGTATCAATTTTTCTATTGTCTGAACATACAGTTTGCAGTGTCCATTTGGTACAGCTTATTTTTCAGCTTTTTGAAAATGGGCAGTTAGATGGGGAAAATAATGCAAAAGGTGTAAAAATAGCAAAATCAAAAATATGTTTAAAGCTCCAGGCACCAGAACAGACCACGATGCCCTTGAAGCACCCACTAAACCCCCAAACTACTCTTCCACTACCCACCTGTTATGCCCACAATGCAACAATTGCGCTTAAGAAGTAGGATTGGAACCCTCCCCACTATTACAAAAAGACCACTACTCATAATTGCGCTTAAGAAGTAGGATTGGAACCCTCCCCACTATTACAGAAAGACCACTACTCATAGCAACTGCTATTACAACCCAACCATTTGTTCCAATACACACAGAAAACATGAAAAAACAATCTCTGGATCAGGAAGCAATTCTAAATGCCTACATGCAAAGGATCCACAAAACTGATTCACTCCTGAATGGCTTAAAATTTTATAATTACAAACAATGATTGAGTAAAGGAACAAAACCAATTACCATCCGTTTTTGGTAAGCCATCCCAATAAGTTGGTCCATGGCAAGTTGCTCCATAGTCCTGTGAATGAATCAACATTATTTTGATGGAAAGAAGATTTTAAAGTTTATGTCACCAACTCTGTGATAGCACAGGAGTAATATCAATTGGTTGGTGAGGGGTCTTGGGTTTCTCTTACTATGAACCCAAAAAATAAATTAATTAATTAATTTAATATCTGTAGAACACGGAAAACATTCTGAATCTTACTGTCTTTCCACGTCTCTCCCTTTCTGAATAGCTTCATCAATCTTTCCCAACTTTTTCTTCTTTATCCCAATCTACCATTATTCAAAAGCATTATAAAACATGAGAAAGAGAAGGCCAGGAGTTAATAAAAATGGAAAAGAGAAATTCAAGTTAATCAGGATTGAAACGGAAAGATCTAGAAAATATAGAAACTTCAAAACAAATTATGGTGAAACCACACCCTAACTTATGCTTAGATACTATTAATTGTATAGCCTGCAGAAATGAGAAAAATAGTGGAGGGAAACCTGTTGGTTCAGTCCTTCCTTAAGTTCCATTATATCCTGTTTAATCACTTCTCCCTCTGCTAGATCAGGCTGCAACCAAGGCAAAAGATGAACCACAGAAAAAGGAAAAAAAAAAAAAAAAAAGGAATATAACCATATATGAAATGAGAAAATAATTGCTGGCATGAAATCAAGAAGGAAACTTCTGAAATGTATCAACATAAAATTCTTCCACAAAGCTTCTAAAATTGATCAAGATAAGGTATGATAACCCTACCAATGTCTCTGCATATAAGCCAATACTCTGCAGTTCAAATAGAAGCTTGTCATCCAGGCACAACAGCTGATATTCGCAGTCAGAAGAAAAGCTGGCAACGTTCATTTCCCTAGGTTGCAGCTGACCAAGATCATTTGAACATATTTCACTGGTGTGTCCCAGATCAGAATGTGAAAAGTCATAATCTCCCCGCCACTGCTCATTGCTATGTAAAGAACTGGACATGCTTGGGTTCCTAAACGAGTTAGATGCAACACTCTTATCACAAGAAACTCTGTCTAAAAAGCAATTCTTCTGAGTCTGATAATCTACTTTCGACTCAACTTCAGATTCCATTCTGTCCCTGTCTTTGGGTTCAATATCGATCTGGTTACATGAACCACAATGAGAATCATCACTGGCATACTGCAGAGACAAAGTTTTCCCTTCATTGTGGTGGTAAGATTCTTCAATTTCATCTTCTTCTATCAGGGCAGAAAGAACTCTTTGGTATAATGGAGTAACCTTATCCAACTTTCTTGTCGTGTCAAATCTTCCCTGTAAAGAATCAGTCTCAGCTAATTCTAAATTGAAGTGACTTCCTTGTCTTGCGCCAGAATAATCAATAACTTCTTTATGCACACCAACACCCTGTGAGGATGGATAAAGTGACAGCTTGTCAATATTTATTCAAAAAAATTGGTTCCAAACCCTAAATATCCATTTTTCTATTGTACTTTGTTTCAGATTGACATAAACTTATTTTGACTCATTGGAGGTGTTAAATTACTAGAAGGGATCAACATGAAAGCTTTGCCAAAATAGAAACAGACAAAAAGGAAAGTTGATGAAATATAATGCTAATTTAATACCAAGATATTATATTCAACGCCAAACATCTGAGACAAACTATCATCAAGCTCCTCCGCAAAACTTAGCTGATAAGATATCAAAAAAAGAAAGAAAATTGTAAGTCAGTGTCTGACAGTTATTTATGAAGACCCATATTCATCCCTGTATATCAATAACTACCTGTTGCTTCAAGTAGGACACATCCTCTGAGCTGACAGAAGCAAAAATAGATTCCATTTTCTTCCAAAATGGACCAGAACAGGCAAGACCTACAGAAATAAGCGAGTATTTTGTAATAGGTAAAAATAATTAAAAAGTGCTGCTTTTCTGGAGAACAGCTACAATTAGAAAAAAGAAAAGAAAAGAAAAAATTAAGTCAAGGGGCATACTGCTAGCATTATGAGCAGCATTTGCAGCCCCAAATAGTTCTTCCCGATCATCTTCAGATTCACCTGGAAAATTATAATACCAACAAATATGACTAAGTATAATTGTGATAAATTTAAATCATGGAGACACAAGCTTTCTTACAATATCCACACATAATTAATTACTCAGACAGGCATATATATATGCATATAAAAACTGCAAATGAACATGTTAAAAATATAATTAAAAAAAGTATGAAATTCTAGAAACACATTAATAAATAAAAGTAACAAGCATACATGCATGAAAGCTGGTCTCAAACCCTCATTACAGACTATTTGATACAGAAATCTTGTAGCTTTTAAGTGCAATAACTATGGTGACATTAACATATGAAAATGCGTAAGTAGGGCTAAAAGGCTAATATTATTTTTTCTTGACAAGCTTTTGATCAATGAAATGTCTCACAAAAAAACTTCCAGGTATCTTGAATAGTTTTAGATCCTATGACAAATTGACATTGTAAACTCTAAACACAAGTAAGACAAGTTTTCATGGTTTAATTCAATATTACCTGTGTAATTCAAAGAACCACTGTTTATCATCGGCCCAACCCGAATTGAAGCCTTACGGTCTTTCAGTTTTTTTGAAGGTGGACGACCTGATTTACTGAATCCAAGAAATAGTAGTTTATTCAACAATGAGATATCTCACAAAAATAAGTATTCAATTCAATTCCCCAATCCTTATTGTACAAAAGAAAAAAAGTGGTGTAAACCTTCTGTTCTTTTCAGAACTAGGCCTCACGCTTTGCAGTGGCTTTGTCATTGATAGATTCTCCAACTTCTCCCTCATTGAAGGAATTTCTGGCCTTGTTAAAGATGAACCCCTTCCACTCCTTCCTTGTCTACGCACACCATCTCCAATTTCATTACTTAGTATTTTGTTCTTCTTTGTGGGCACTACAAAAGGCCCAGCTTTACGATTTGCAGTCAAAGCAACTTCGACATTATCTATCCCTTTCTCTTTCAATTTGCTTTCACCAGCACCCAATTCTTCACTTTCAGATAACCCAAATGGAGATGAAACATTCTCAAGTTGCCTCTTGAATTTTAGGCTATTGTTATCTACACTGCTGGGCATTAGTGATCCATTGGTCCCGACAGCCGAAGTTTTTGCACTAAAATCAGTAGTAACAAAGCTTTGGGATGAAATCTGAGCTTCAGCATGGTTTGAGACAGGAGAAACTAAATTTGCTCTCCTTGTGCGTGAGTTTTTATGTGGTCTCTGACCAACCCACCGAGCCATAGGTTGTATGGATGAACCTGTAGACATCATACACTTTTGGTTATTTCTCATACCTACAACTGGAACTTTATTTAGACCTTTAGGATGTTCCCAACCTTGAAAGGATCCAGATGAAGGTTGAGTATTAGGAGATGAGTCTAACCCCATGACAGAACCAGTCCGTGGTGCCCTAGAAACCTTTCCTTTTATCACCGTATTTGGACTGCCCACTGGGATATCCTCCTGAATAATTGACCTAATAAATGAAGCCACAAACCAATAAAATCATCATCATAACCACCAAAATGAAAGGCAAGATATATGAAACATATCAAGGCAACAAGATGCGGAACATGATTGTCTTCAATCATATTAAGTGTTACTGATTCTGCAACTCCAGTGGAGACCTTAGAATGATAATGTCAAGAAGCAAATACATACTTGTTGTTTCCTTTTGCTAAAAGTCTCTGTTCCAATATTATTGCACGGTCCCTTGGAAGAGGCACACTTTCCAGCTCATTCCTGAGTACTGTACAAGCATCTGAACTAGCAGGCTCAAGAGAGGCATCCACCTTGTTGATTCCACCAACTCCGGGGCTAGATTTCAATCTGTAAAAAATGAAAAGCCTAAGACCAGTAAAATTTGTTCTTCTTCTTTCCCATTTTTATTTTTCAATTCTGGAGAATCATATAAAACAATTTTGTCTAACTGCATAACAATGCCTGAACCAGCACAGCACAGAAGCAAACATCAAAACATTGAGGTTGGCGGACAGAATGGATTCCAGTAACAAAATTCTTAACATTCGCCCTGTGCACAAAAGAAACCACAGGCCACATTTTTTGGAGACATTTTGGGTAATAGGGGAATACATGCAGCAACAATAAGATTCATACTTGAGATCCCAAACTTTCCAGAGAATTCACCTAAATATCAGTAAGGTTGTTCCAAGTACAGGATTGAATATTAATTTTCACAGTTACCTAAAAAGGACATGAAGAATTATTGTGGCTATCTTATCTAGCACTACTGTAAGGCATGAAAGGCCTGACCAAGTTTTCTGGGCCCAGTCCCCTCCCAAAGACAATTGCACATGCAAGGGGGGGGGGGGGGGGTGTTGTTTAAGCATCAAGCCCAACCTTCGAGAAAAAGTTTCCGACTGGTAATTAACACATGCACCTAGTAGGTATTGAACGCATGACCTCACATTCCACCTTGTTCTTATAGGAGAGAAGATGTCGTTAGAGCTAGAGCTCATTGGCCAAGCTTCAATCAATATCTGCTTGCTTAAACAGGACTATTCAAGTAAAATTGATGAGAACAATTAACATGTTGGCCAATATTTATGCCACATATGATACATGTCCAATTTTTTATTGCTTACAACAAGTTGGGAAGGGGGGGGGGGGGATTCAAACCTAAGTTCTCTTCCATGAGAGAACCAAGCAATGCTACCGAGACTCTTGGCAAGATTAATGCATGTCCAGTTAATTTCCTTGAATGTCACTAATTTTACATTTCGGCAAAACTCCTTGTCACACAAAGAACAAAATTACAGGTCTTATAACAAGAAAAATTACTTGAATCAAGGGTTCTGTCTACACAAAAAAAAAAAACTTAGAAAGTTCAACTTACCAGCATATATCCAACAAAATATTTTAAAACAACCAAAGAATAACAATGAAAATAACTACAATGACAAATAAAAAATTAGAAAGAAAAAAAAAAAAAAAAAAAAAAAAAAAACCCCCGATTACAAAAAACAGCTGATGAAATTGAACAGCAAACCTCAGCACTAATAAATTAAAACAAATGAAAATTTTTTGCACAAACTAATAGCATCTCTGTACCAAGACTCAAGAAACACTTTACACAATATTAGAGTGGGCTGCTGCTGTGGGACTTATTTCTTGTTCATCTTTGCTAGATTTTATTGATCTCCGTTCCTTTACTATTAAATAATTACAATTCTACTGTACACACTTTGTGTATCTGGAAATTGTCCTTTTTCATCTTTTAATGAATTATTACTTATCAAAAAAAGAAACACTTTAGCCACTTACCAGCTATATCAAAATGAAGAGTATATCACAACTCAGTAATTTTTTCTTCTATATCACAATAAAATACCTGAAACCATGAGCATCACGAGAACGCAACTTAGAATCAGGAATCAGCTTTGGATGTGTCACTCGTTTTGTATCCCTTTCACCAGTCATTACTCTATTACCTACAGCCCCAACAGAACGCTTCTTCTTTATTTTTTGATCCAATCCTTCACCACCAGCAAGCAATCGGCGAGTCTTTTCTTCAATCCGAACAGAACCCCCACTAACTGCTTGGAGCAGATCTCCATCCTTATCTGTGACCATCTGCAGCCTTGAGGTTGCAGCAGACCTACCATCTGCCTGGTAGCATTTACAAAACAGAACAGAATCTTAATTAACCAAAGAAAAATCCTTGCATTGATCCTTTTTCAAAAAGCATAAAGGCTAAAAAAAACAAAAGCTCCTAAATCCCCTATTACTTGCACCGGGAGGTTGGAAAAATGAGTCAAAGAGTCTTACAGTTCACTATCAGTCAAGAAAAAGAATTAAATCTGATCATGCTAGCTAATTAAAAATGAGTAGTCCTAAAAATTCCTATTTTTCTTTCTTGAGAGAGCGTTCTAATAACTCCACTTGTGACTGTGCTTAGTTTCATATATTTTGTTCACAGCCAATCCCAACCCAAGAAAAAGGAGAAGGGTTACAGTAGGTTGTTGGCCAACATAATTTTAGTCACTCTATTATGAATGGATCCAGCCAACCCCAAAATATTGGGACCAAGGCTTGGTGGTTGTTATTGTTGTTCATAAAGAGTTTACCAATGTGTGTTATATTTTCTGGGAACCTAGGAAATAGGATTCTGATTTCCAAAGTTGTTCCTAAATCTAATTTTAAGGATCTCAAGGGGCTGTTCCTAGAGTATTAAGTCTGGTTTTGAGTTTTCTTTGAAAATGGCTGAGGCATTAGTTCCTCATTGAGTATCTATTGAAGCTTGGCTGTATCTTTGGACAGCAAGCTATTTGATCAATAGTTGGAACCTCTTTTCATAGTTCCCTCAATCTTCTGCTAATAAATATCTTCCTTCTGTAGCCGGTGTTAAGAGCACAAGGTTTTTCTTATTATACATCAAATCAGTAAACTTTGGCTTTGGGGCAGCATCCTTTTTGTTGATAAGTAATAAAATTCATTTCAGAAAAAGAGAGATACAACAAGCTCACAAAGCTAGTGAGTCAATAAAATCTAGAAAAGAAGCTGTAGACGTATCCCCTAATACATGAGACCAAGCGAATGAAGTCTTCAAAATATGCTCTTTGAGGACAGAAACTGAACTCTCAATACCATCAAAGGTTTGCTTATTTCTTTCCTGCCACAGAGACCGCATTACACATAAAGGCATGGCCATCCAAACCCTTGCTGTGCTGAAATCTTCCCGGCCAACATGCCAAACATTCTAACACTGACTTGGGCATAACCCAGCTCACCGCAGTCAAAGCAAACAAAAAGGACCAGATATCCAAAGCTACAGGGTAGTGTAGGAGAAGATGATCAACCGACTCTCCGCTAGATTTACATATACAACACCAGTCAATAATAAGTACATGTCGTCTACGAAGATTGTCAGTTGTAAGAATTTTCCCAAGAGCGGCAGTCCATACAAAGAATGCCACCCTCCGTGGAACTTTTCCCTCCAAATACTCTTCCAAGGGAAAACCTTACCTGATCCAACGCTCAAGATATTGTAGAAAGATATAAAATTCCGACCTGTACTTAAATCTTTGGTAACGTTTTGTGCTTCTGTGTACAAATAGCACATTTTCCATTTAAAAATGAAATATATATATATATATATATATATATATATCCCTTGACATTGAAAGAAGACTAAAGAGAGAATCTAATCTTCACTACTCAACGATTCTAAAGGAGATCAGAAGAAATGGACAGAAGAGTAACAAAAACACTTAAAAACTATCCCTTAGGAATTGAATGCCACTCCCAGTAAAGTAATGCAAACAGAATTGAAGGCTGAATATCAGAGAAATAGATCACAGCTAAGCATTAACATTCAAATACTAACCCGAACGTCCACCACTGATGTACGAACACGCTTATTCAACCCAATACCCTTGGTTTTGTCCTCCAATCTTCGAGTCACAGTGTCATGAGAGTTTCTGTGAATCTGGCTTCCCATCCTCGCTAAGTTTACTCCACCAGACCTCTCACTTGATGAAAGATCACTACGTTGTCGCTTCTTTGAGCTTAACCCTTCCCTATACTTGTCCAATTTGATAATGGAATCACATAACAATTTTGCTCTATCCCTGGTGGAAAAGACATCATGGTCTCATTAATACACCACACCTCCATAGTCAGTAATACTCAAGTCTATCATACATGATGCATGCATAAGTTTAAAATAGAACTCCCATCTATCATACAAAAATCAAACTTAAAGGCAAAGAAAATACATGTGTTTTTTTTTTTTTTTTTTTTTTTTTTTTTTTTGGGGGGGGGGGGGGGGGGGGGGGGAGGGGAGGTTTCCTAAAAATACATATAAAACATAATAAATATCACAATACTCCATCACAGCTGACCACAGCTAAACTGTTTATTACTTTAAATGGTTTTCTTACAAACTTATGGTATCATTACCAGCAAAACAACATTAATATTCAAGATGTTTAGCAAAAAATCATTAATATTCAAGATATTTTAATATCTATCTGTAAATCTCCATAAGTGTCTATTATAATAGTCATTTACAGGCTGTTACATCTGTCTAAAATCCATTAAAAAAATTCAGTTTAGTAATTGTTATACATAGGAGTTTGGAGTTCCAAACCTTTAACTCAAATCACCAATATGCATCTGTACTCATGATTTTTATGTTTCTGTTTTAATGCTGATTTTAAAACTTTTTCAAACTACACACACACATTATAAATGCGTACATACATATGTGTGTGTGTGTGTTCCTTGTCCCATATTTTATTAACAATGCATAACTCAAAGGTATTGTTGGTGTCATTGTAAAGCAGATTACATATAAACAAATTCTTAGATCCCCAATCTAAATTGAAATGTACACATTACCACAACAGGCAGTAATAATTGATGAGAAGAATTTCAATGGTGTTCAGGGGTCTATGAAGACTTTCTAAATTAAAGGACAAATGCAGGTGACCAAAGAGAGTATTCCACAAGAATAAAGGACCAAAAGGGTTTTTTCTCTCTTCTTATAAATATTTTTTAGAAGAACCTCTTTCATTGTGTCATGCAACGGTACCCTAAGGTTTTGACAACGGATAATCTACGCAGGAGGGCAATTATCATTATCGATTGGTATTGTATGTGTAAATGTAATGGGGAATCGGTCAATCATCTGTTGATTCATTGTCCCCTAGCTCATGAGTTGTGGGATATATTATTGTGGTGGGGATTACCTAGGTCATTCCACATTCCGTTTTTGCTTTGGCAGAGTCTTGGAGAGGTGTTATAGGTGCTTGTCAGAGTAGGGAAGCGAGGGGTGCTGCATCTGTTGGTCACTTTTGGTGCATTTGGAAAGAGAGGAACCAACATAGCTTTGAGGGGATGGAAACTCATATGATTGGTGCTCTAATTCTGCTATCTTTTCTATGAATTCCTTTATGAACTTCATGGGTGATTTGTGTAATAGATGTTAATTTTTGCATTTTGTTTAGTATTTTCTTTCCTCTAGGTTCTTATAGGCCTGGTTATGTTTCTTCCTGATGTATACTTCTTTTGAGCTTTGACTAAATTTCGATTATTTATCCAAAAACCCTATTTATCAAGTTAGGTGAAGAAATATTTCATTTATACCATGATGTATACTAATTACTGCATCATGACTCATGGTCTTTACTCCCACTTCCATTTCCAAATAGATAACCACCTTCATCCCACTAATTTCAAAGTTGCTACTCATGCCACTAACTTCAATCATGAAGCATGGCGTTATTTTCTTCTTTAATAAAAGACACATAATATGTTTACAGGAACAAGAAATATAATGAATAACATATACCTGGCCTTTTTGGAGGTATCTTGGACACTTTCTTTGAAGTGCTTTAGCTGCTCTGTAGCCACCGGAGGTGGAGGTTTAGGATGGGCAACTCCAAAGGAATGATCGTCTGATGTACTAGGAACACCCAGAACCCTTCTTAGCTCTCCCGAGCGTTTATATTTCGGATTTCCTAATATAATCGGGTCCAAAGGTAAAAATTGAGGCAAGGGTGGCATGTCCGGTGATGGCGTTGCACTCCCCCGGCTTGAATTATTCCCAGAATTAAACATTAAGCATTCAGTCCCCTAATACAATTGGATCCCACCCCTTCGTCAAAAACCAACTCAAATCTTGTACTTCCTGCCATCACACAACGACACATAAAGATAATAAGCATCCTATTAACTACCCTCCAAAATGTACTACTAAAATTGCACATGTAACACTCAGAATGGTCGATAACAAAATTCGCGGGGAGCTTGATAATACCACTTGGCTAGGTTAAATTAGTTGAATTTTTCATATTTTGTGTAAAAAATAATACAAAAACTCAAATTCAAACTCCACCCCCACTGCCCCCATTTTTCTCAGGAACCAAACATGAAATTCATTTAATTATACATCAAATCTCAATGCATTCCAAGAACTAATATAAAACCCACTTAAATTACCCAAACAATTATGAATATTGACAATCTTACACAGCCATTTTTCATTCCCAAAATTTAAGCAACATGCAATCCGGAATTTCGTTTTTCTCAGCTTTCCCGGCAACCAAACAGATAGCGAATTTCATGAGTAAATCAAGTGGTTTAAACAATACAGAAATATACATGATCAGAATATATCGAAATTGAAGTAGCAGAAAGGAAACCCTAGGCGGAGAGAATGAACTCAAAATCTTTAAGATCAGCTAAAATTAAATTAAATTAAATGCGTGAATTTGAGATTGGAAGCTGGAAAAGTACCTGAGAGTTGAGAATTGAGAATTAGATTCAACCGCTGATCAATCGCGCCATTTCATTATTTTTTATTTATTTTTGTTTAATAAAGAAATAAAGCGAGAGGGAGGGGAGCTATATATAATTTATATATATATATATATATATATATAATAGATAGAATATAATTGTATAGATATATACGCATACGTCGTACCCTCATTGGACGTTTTAAAAAAATAAAATAAAATAAAAAAGTCATAGGAATATTCTACTCCTGATGTTTTGGGAAAAAAAAACCCTCTTATATTGGATTTTGAAGAATACTCGAATTGCTTATTTTGTTTAAATTTTTATCACATTTTTATTTCATTTATGTTAAAAAAACCAATTTTGAATAAAAAAAAATGATTGAGCAAAAATTTCATTTAAAATTATGTTTTATTTCATTTTTCTAATTCATTCATTTATAAAGATTTAAATATAAGGATCAATTCAAATAATTCTCAAAATTCAAGGATTTTAATTTCAAATTAAAAAAATTAGAGGTTCTATTTGATTTTGATCCAAGGTTTAAAAGGTGGCTTTTATTTTATTCCTTACGTTTTTTTACTGATTTGTAGTGAAAAAAGAAAAATAAAAGAGACCCCCAGAAAGAGTATTCAAACGGATTTAACTGTTATAAATTGTAGTGTTTGCTAAACTTTATTGTTTCAATTGCATCTAAATTGTAGTGCTCGGTAAAGTTTAGTATATAAAATAAGAAAACATATCTTTTTCTTTTTCTTTTCTTTTCTTTTTTTTTAATAAATTTATGTTCCTTCTTGAACACAAATAAATAAATAAAAGGGGAATTAAAAAGACTAAAATGGACATTAAAAATCTTCTTGCCTACTTCGTAAGCTCATTCAATGTGAAAAAGTTTAGTTATACAACATGTGCTGCTTGACAATGAAGTGTAACTCTACCTCGTTGTGAAGAAGTACATATCACATTTAAACAAAAATGTAACATTTGGTGTGAAAGAAGATCCAAGATTTGAAATAGAAGTTTTTATTGAAGGTTTGGAAGAGATATACATGTACTAGTGAAAGTAGTAGCCTATGCAATTCCCGAAAATGGAATGAGCTATTTTAAACTACCAAACCAACTCCATGACGTATGTCATTTTTGTCATCCTCATTGTAGGGTCTTGGGTTTTATAGTGTACTCACTTTGGTTTTCTTTCATCTTGGTTGAGTGAAAGTTTTTCATTATTTTGATTTTTAATGAAGTTCTTTTATTCATAAAAAAAAATAATAATAATAAAAAAAAAAAAACCAACTATGGAAGGAATTAAATCCTGGGTCGCTTCTGGTGGGGCCAAAGAAACAATGAGAACCATTTACATTGGCCAAGATGGGTTCGTGCTCGTTTCTTGAAGTTAATGATAATGTGTGAATTGAGTTACAAAGCTCTTGAACCTTTACTATTGAAGGAAAAAAATTAATTTGGGTAGGAGGAGAAATAGGCAATTCACTATGAAAAGTGCATACCGTGTGGCAATGGAAGCTATGAAGAATGATGGACATGAGGAAAGCTAGAGTGGACAAGTCATGACAAATTTTTGGAGGCCAATATGGCAAGTGAAAACACCAGACAAGGTGAAGATGTTTATGTGGAGAGCATGTCAGAATATACTACGTACCCACAAAGTGAAACTTAAAAGAGGAGAAGAATATTAGGGGATGATGTGTGCAAACAGTGTGGAAGAGAAGCAAAAAAGAGTTTGGAAGCTAACTCCCATAGTGACCCAAAAATAACAAAATCCACCCATTTCTATCTCAGAACTAACATGTCATAAAGAGTGGATTAGCATCTTGAGTTATTTGCTTTGACGATGATGATCTATAACACAAGGAACACTCACCAACTTGAAGGCAAAAGGAAGGAGCCGGAAAAAAAAAATACTACTACCTAGGAACTCCAAACAAAATATTTTATGGACGAAAACAATATTTTAATTTTTTCTTTTCTTTTTTCTTTAGTATACATGAACTATTTGGCCACCCATCCTGTAGATCTTAGTAAATTGCACAAGCTTTGATTTTGATTAAGTTTGACAAAGAGATCAATGCGCATTGATTAAAATTCCAGCCTAGTGATCATTGTGAACTGTGGTTGATAGAATCTTCCAACAAATTTTATGCTCCAACTGTCAATGTTAGCTTCTTAGTGGAGTTTGCACTTTATTTTAGATAAATTCAGTATCAACTTCAAACTCTCAGACCTACATTTTTCCTCACTAGGTTAGGTACCAATGAACTGAAAACATTATGGATGTTATTATCTATCTCAAGAATATGCTCCATAAGAATGTTCAACTGTGATGATTGCTATCATGACAGTCAATGTCAAATATGTTGAATGCAGAGTCAATACCCAAATGTTTTGTCACTTTCAGATGGTTTCTGTTATAACTAGATTTCTTAAGCATTTATCTTGCACAATTTCAAAATGACAGCCACTAAAAAATTTTCCTGCATACAATGAGCTAAATCTTTCTTTTCAATTAGTATATGATTTGTAACTGGCATTCATACTTAAATCTTTGAATGAATTCTTTCATGTAGCTTCAATTCCAGTCAGCCATTTTTCTGCATTGTTTCTGCTTTTCTCTGTTTGGTGTTTGAAACAGATCCTAGAAAATGATGCAGTGGTGCTCATAAATTTCTCAATTAAATTGTTTTCATTGCCATGCTTTCAATAAAATTGTATGTTCTTAAATTATAATCTGACCACCCCATTATTCTCTTTAATCTTCAATATATGCAAATATGAACAATTTAAGAAGTGGATATTAGGAGTGCAGTCAAATTATCTTGGTACTGTTATCACTAGAACACCACCATTCACTTCATATGCTATATTATTCAAAATATAGATATCCGGATATGTTCTATGAAGATTCTTTCAATGGAATATTCAGACCTAATATTCCTTCTGTTTTAGTTGAAAAGAGTGAATATTGGAAGCATCTATAAGTTTCAAACTGCATATCCAAATTCTTTGATGACACTATGAGAATCTTTTGATGGGATACTCAGAGATAATATTCCTTCTGTTTAAGTTAAAATTTGATATGTATGTGGGATTAAAATGGTAGTCATGAGGTTTAACAACCAAGTTGATGCACACCATCTGCTCTTTATAGCATATTGATGCCAGTGTATTACTGTACCATATTGGTACTAATGTGATCATAACTTTTAGGTCACTAATATTATATTATCAGATCCATGATCTTGATTTTCCTGGATTTTGAAACATTTTTTCTTCTTCAATAGTTCTCCCTAAATGACTCCACGCTTCTATTCTAATACCTGCACAAAGCATGAAGCCCTTAATCAACAGTTGCCTTTAACTTCAACAAGTCTACTAATGTATTCTGAATTCTTTTAATTTGTAAGGTCCACCAAGTTCTGAAACATTCTAGGTAAGTTCAAGTTCAACACCAAAGAAATCCAGTCAAGCATTTAAATCCAAATTCTCAAAAACATGTAATCAGAACAGTAGTCCTAAATATCTGAGGGACAACTACAATTTAGGGAAGTCACTTGACTCAATAGGTGAACTAGGATTTGATGCATAACATCTATAGAAACAAGGATTATATTGCTCTAAAATTTTCCAATAACAAATGTAATGTACATATTTGTAAATATCTGAGAAAGAAAAAAAAAAAAAAAAAAATCAATCAGCTACACAATCAACAATTTGAATGATGAGAAGAAGTTGAGACAACTTTAAGGTAAGATTTTGTCTGTACTAGGTCTATATGAAACTGGGTCTTCTCCAAGCAAAAGCGCTTTTAAAATGGCCTCGCATACACCATCATAATGCACTATCAAATGTCCACCATCTGGAACTTCATGATACCGAATCCAGGGTAGCTTTCCAGAAACAAATCTTTGAAGCTGAACAGGCACAACCTTATCTTCAAAACCTTGCCATATGTGCACAGAGCTTTCATTTTGAGGGTATGGATTGCTCAGATCCAAAGGGTCAAATTCCCATTTGCCAAAAGCCAGCATAAAGTCATGACGGAGAGTATCAAAAACACTTTTTTCTCGTAACTTATCCTGTAGTTTGAAACAAAACCTTTTATCACAATCATCATGAAACACAACTTCTTAGTATGGAACTTGAATTTGATATGTTCTATGGTTAGAAATTGTTGAGCAGAATTTGAATCACTTGAATGAACTATAGCACCAACAATCTTTTTATGGAACATGTAGTAACTACCTGGGTGAGCATTGGGAACCCTGATATAGTCTTCAAAACTTCTATGTCTCGGTCATTGAAGAACATCGGGTTTCTTTCCAGGACAGCAGTTGAAGGGAGCCATTTTTGATTGACCCACCAGTATAGTAGTGCAGGAACGTGATTTGCAAACCACAGTGACCATTTCACAAGTTTCTTCCTGTAGTCATCCTTTATCACACTCTTGGGTAGGGAAGGCCACCAGTAATTCACGACAGGGACTACTAAAGACACACCTGCTAGCCTGGACAAATGGTTTTGTTTGAGGTAAGAAAAAAATGTAACAATAGGTTCATGACATTACTGAGCATAATAAAAAATAAAATAAACAAATAAACAAAAGAAACTAGAATTTTGAAGCACAGTGTGTTTGCCTGTCTGGTATGTATTTGAGGCAACTCCATATGGAGTAGGATGCCATTGAGACTCCAATCACATAAAACTTGGATCCTAGCTCTAATTGATCAGCAAGTTCTTGAATGTCAAATGCTTCACTCTTTACTGTGTGCTTTGGGTCTGGATCACTTTCTCCGTATCCGGCTCGATCAAATAGCAGAAAATATATCCCCAACTCATCTATTAGTTCCTGGAAACTAATGCAGTGTGAAATTCACATCCTATGAAATTTTACAATGTTATTTCTTCTGATAGATTGGAAGATATATCAGGGTTCTTCTTGTAAAAGCACTTATATATATATATATATATATATATATATATATGAATATAAATTATGATGATCTCTACAAAAACAAACACAGAAATAAATAAATAAAGGAAGGATCTTTAAAAGCATAGATTGTATGACACCTCAAGGTATGTGTTAACTGTGTTTGGCAACATCTGGGTTTGGCATATCACATATTCTTCTAGCTAGATTCAATTGCAAAACCCAACTGGGAATATATATATAATGTATAAAGTTTAAGATTCTGAAGAGAACATAAAAGTTGAGAATTAAGTAATTACTTGGGGTGCGAGAAAATTCATCTCTTTAGAGCTCCCTAAGCCGTGCACAATAATGATCTTGTACTTAGCTTTCTCCTTGGACACACCTCTCTCACTGTAAGCCAAGTACCTCCCATCGTTGAGTTTGATTCTTGATTTCATCAAAGAAGAAGAAGAAGATGAAGATGATGATGGAGAAGAATCTTCTGTAGTTTGTGGAGGTGGAAGTTGTTGAGTTCCCTGATAAACCATTCCCAGAAGACCCATCAGCAACACAGCTGCAGTTTCTGAAACCATCCCTCAAGGGATATAATCAACAAGTAGATCTGGCTCATAGCAATATTAAGCCAGAAAGAAATTTTTGTTTTTTGTTTTTTTTTTTGTTTTTTGGTTTAAGACTAATAATAACAATAAGTGAGCAAATTGCATACCTGACACAGATTGTGTAGTGGGTTTGAGTTTGAGGGAACTCCAAAGGCTAAGAGGTTGTGGATTATGATGATGTCTGAATTCCTTTTCTTTTTCCTTTGACTTATTGGAGGTGGAGGTAGCTGGCTCTTCTAAAGTATCAGTGTGTAGGTTCAAAGGATTTTCAGTTTGACTGCCTGGAACTCTAAGCCTGTAATATTGTTGTTGTTGATTACTTATAATTTTTTTAACTTTTGTGGACAACCTGTGAAGGGTCTGATGAAGGGGCATTTTTTTTTGTAGCCCTTTTTTGCTGTTGCTTCCGGGTTTGTGTCTTGGTCCAGCCGAGCTCCTTTGTTAAGCAGCAATAAATAATTTAAACCAACTCAGCAAATAGCCAAATATATATAGATGGCATACCATATATGCACAGTTTCTACCTGAAGAAAACTTCAAAGCCTATCAGGAATTACCTTAGATGGGTTTTGAGGGACTCATTGGGTAGTTTTTTCTTTTTCAAACTTCTTTTAATAAGATTAGCCTCCTTGTCTCTGTCCCTATCTCCCTCTCTTCCTCTCATAGTTTGTAAAGTAAAGAAGCAAATATCTTTACTGGCTATCTCTATGGTAAGAGAATTTAATTCCAAGGACATTGTAAGAGACAATAATTTTATTTTGTGTTAAAAAAATCAAGAATATTATCCAAAAAAAGAAAAGGAATTGGCTATTCTTTTCCCTGTATATTGGCATAGCTGGCTGAAATGAACCTCTGGCAGATTTTGTCTAAAGAGAACATAGGGTCCTACACTTGCACACCCAACAATGCATTGCTAAACACAGTAGATTCACCATTGGTACCAATTATAGTGAGTTGTATCATGCTTAGTTGGCTAAATTTACCAAAACCTATGGAGAATGAAGTTTTTATATGTTTTAATTTTTAACACTTAACTATGAGATTCAAAAAAACTTGTGTGTGAATCGATAGCGTGCAATCGAGGGATTAGTCTTATCCAATGACTGAGGACACCTACGTTATATTGAAAAAACACTACAAGATCTAGAAAATAAAATCTTAATTATTAAATTTAATTATTAAATTGATTGTTTATTAAAAGTCAAATGAAAGGATATTTTTTTTTATGATTAATGTGACCACGGTAATGTGATGTATGAGTGTGTTTAATGACATATGACGTTGCATGTTCTTTTTTGAGGCTTAAAGAGTATATGTGGACCTAATTAATCTTTAAGGATTTACAATGTGCTCTCTAAAATAGATTATTGGAAGTAATTTTAAATATTTAATTGGACACTAGCAGAATTTTTTTATTTTTTATTTTTAAGAACTAGTAGAAAAATGTTAAAGTGGTTAATTATTATTTTTGATAATCCGGTTAATGTGACAAATTAATATTAGTACCATGATGTTGATGCATAAAAGCAAAAAGGAATGAGATGGAAGCTAAAAAAAAAAAGCTATGATATTCTTTATATGAAGAAAAGTTCCAGAAGAGTAGTTTAGCGTGACAAGTTTTGTTTGGGTATTTTTTTTTATTTTTTTTTTTTTTTTTTTTTTTTTTTTTAAATTTGCTAATAAATTTTGTTTGGCTTAGCGTGAATGTATTCTCTTTCTAATTCCAATTATTTGGTAAAGCTAACAGTCCAACAGTCAGATAGTAATATGCCACTGTGACTCCTAGGTTTATACCAAATTATGAGAATATTCTTATAGTTCCTTGCTGGATTATACTGCCTTGCCCACATACGATTGGACGTATTATAAATTTTTAGGCACCTCTTTTCGTAAAAGACCATCTTCCATTTTATAATATGGAGGCCAAGGAATCTTATTTACCAAAATATTCTCTGGAACCACTTGGCTCTGTTAATCTAGTTACAATTAAGATTTGTAACCACATGTTCAAATCTAAATGGAAAAACTAAAAAGTCTCTCTAAATTCAAATTGGATTTGAAACTCTCTTTTTTGGGTGGGTTTAAGATCATTTATTTTTATTGATTTTTTTTTTTTTTTAAAGATAACTTGAGTAAAAGCACAACTATACTTTAAAAAAAGATAGTTTAATAATTTGATGTATAATTCCCACATGGTTCAACGTGAAGTTTCATGAATTTCGGTCTGGGACCGCTGCTAAACGAGGCTTAATTTAAAAATGACAGGCAATGAAAGAGAAGTGAACCAGTAAAATATCTGGATCTAGAACTAATTGTGTGTGGCTGTGGGACTAAGTATCTTGTAGAACGTAAAGGAATCTAGAAGATATATTCCACTTTTTCTTCAATCTCGGGTCTAGGCAACATGCTTCCAAATAGAAAAAGGTTTCTTTTGCCACGTACGATATTTATGAAGAGACCGTTTGACTACAAATCCAAACTCTGTTTTATTTATAGGTAGTGGACCATTGAGATGAATTTACATATTTAATTTTATATAATTTTTAAACACGTAATAGCATCTTAATGAATCTAGGCACTGAACCCAAACCTTTCCCCTATTTATAATATCTCTCATAAGATATGAGTCTTACTCGTCTTACATTTCACATATTATGACTTACATATAATTGTATGAGATAATTATTAAAATTTATCATTTTTATTAAGGATTATAATTTGTTTTTAAATTCAATCCTTATATACGTTTTATTTTATGAACAATCCGAATTATACGTTTGATTCTAAAAATTCTGTCATAAACATCAAAGTCTTGTTTAACATTCCGTTACGGATAAAAATTTCTAGAAGATATATTCCACTTTTCTTCAATCTCGGGTCTAGGCAACATGCTTCCAGATTAAAAAAAATGGGGTTTCTTTTGGTACATCCAATATTTATAATAATCTCTCATAACATATAAGTCTTACTCTTCACATGTTATGACTTGTAAAAAAAACATTATACATATATAGTTGTATGGGATAATTATTAGAATTTATCATTTTTTTTAATCAAGGATTACATATATATTTTTTAAATTCAATCCGTATATATGTTTGATAGGAAAAAAAAAGATTCCTAACTCATTAACAAAGTAACGAATTTGGTATAGAAAAGAATAAGAACAATGACCCTCATAAAAAGAAGGCATCCAATTTGAGTGAAAATGACTTATCCATTGGATCAAACGTGACGGGAGCATTAAAAAAGTTTCTGACATTTCAAATATCCAACGCTCCAAATCTACTCAAAATTGAAATGCAGAAAGAAAACATCACTTTGAGCGCAATGCACCTTAATAAACGTAAATGTAAATGAAGCGAAAGGAAAAATTAAATGAATAGCAAAGTAGCTAAATTGGTTAAATATGACAAATGATGATACATTGGTACTGCACTATTGTGCACAAGTTTCCATTACCAATATATTTTGATGGGAATGAAAATTAACTCCTCACCAAGTGATATCAAATGACTGAAGTTTTAGCAGTATTTCATGTAAATTGGTGTGGATTGTGGAGCTCAGGATTTACACAATTCAAAGGCTTTTCTTGTTGGATTATCATACATCAAGGTTTCATTTTTATGAATTTTTATACTTTTCGGCCTTGATGTGCACTTGTTGATCTAGCTTGCACAATACTCCCTCCGTCTTAAATTGTTAGTCATGTTTAGAAAATCTAACTTTTTAAGATACCATCATTTAATGCACTGTCTTTTACATAAAAAATATTCAAGTTTTCAAAAATTTTAAAAATAAAACAAAGGATAAGTTAGGAAATGTATTTATTGACTTTTCGAAAAGGACTAACATAATGGTATAGAGGACTAACAATTTGGGACGGATGGAGAATTTATTTAAGATTTGTGATCAAAGACACTATCATGAAAGAAACTCAGGCTGTCAAGGAAAAGAAATATTGATTCAGACATGGGGTGTGACTATATATGTGTATCTTGCTGAATTTGTAAACCAAACATATATGAGTTTGCCTGTTTGCATGCATAAGGACCATAATTGACTAGTCACTAACTCATGTAATGCACAAGAAAGGACCATAATTGACTAGTCACTAACTCATGTAATGCACAAGAAAGGTTAGCATATGATTATGTTAATATTTAATAAATAAATTTTAAATGGAATCCAAAATGTATAAAGTATGTAGATAGAGGTCATGACAAAAGATAAAGTTTTTTTTTTTTTTAAGTAGACAAAAGGTCAAATACAGAATTCAAGATTAATCAGTATACAATCTATATTACCAAACCAATCATTTTTGATATTTATAGGGGTGACTCAACTCTAAGTCAAAATTCACATTCAGCTCAATAAAACTTACACACTTGCCAATATCAGACAAGCTGCAATTAAAAAACCAAGCTAAACAAAATTTGACAAGAAAATAAAGAAAGAAAAGGTGATAAAAATGGATGAATTATACAGAGATATAAGCACAACATACTGACGGGCCATTCATAAAGCATATATTCTTATATAAAATGTCCTGCCTATTTTACAAAAAATAAATAGATATAATAAGAAGGATGATTTTAGTTCTTAGCTGGAAGGTGAATGGTTCTTTATCTTTTCCCACAAGGCTGGACCTTCAGGATGAACATCTACAAAATATTTTACAAAGCGTGTATCCGAGCATGCAAGGATAGTGCTCAAAGACAATGTCGGCTTTGCTGCACCTCTCTCCCTCAGCCAAACGTACATTGAAAATCTTTGACTGATTCTTTCCATATCATAACATAAATATGCTGGGAATGCCACCACAGATTCCAATGGGTAAGCCAAATAGTTTCTTAAGCAATCAATCTTCTTTTCAATCACATCTTTGGTCTGGTTAAGAACCATTGGAGCTTGTTTAACCATGTTTGTCACAGTGTTGCAGTCCAAACCAGCTTGTACCAGGCAATCAAACCTCTCCTGTAATTGATCCCCTCTGCCTCGAAATTGCTTCAAAGCTTTCATCATCTCATCTGAATTTTCCATGTACCCCAACCTCATCAAGAATGTTGTTTTCTCCTGGTGTTTACTAGGATCTTGGGACGATGCCTGTTCACTGCTCTTTATTTTCGATTTAGACGCCAAATTGAACAGCTTCAGCGGATCTTCCTTTATAATTTGACATAGACCATCTCTTCCAACTTTCAATTCTTTGCAGACAGTTTTGGGTCTTTTCAAAGTACATGAACCCAGAAGCTGTATGTGGTTAGATATGATAATTGCAATGTACTCTGTCCCCATTTCAATCTCAAGTAGAAAATCCACTGCTCGCAAAAGATTTTTTATACACTTAACCGACAAAATGTTGGGATTTTGTATAAACAGAGAATAGATCTCATTCATCTTGAGACCCGATTTGAGTAATCGACCAAACAAAACATACACATTCTTCCCAGAACCTTCAAACAGCAGTGCAGGATTTGTGTTAAACAAATAGCGCATCTGCTCCTCACTATAGCCCACTGTATCCAGAAAAATCACTGTATCAAGCATTCTGTTCCAATTGTAGGTGCTCTTACCAGATAAATATCCTCCAATCCAATCATTTTCGAACCTTAATTCCTTCAGTCTTTCAAGAACCTTAACAAATTCACAGTTCACACCACCAATCAAAAGTGAAGGGCAACAACTAATGAGCTTAATAACTGTGGGTTTACTTAAACCCAATTTTTCATAAGCTTGAAGTTTTAAAGCCAATATCCCATAATCATATCCAAAAATCTCTTTAGCTTCCTTGTACATTTTACCCATCTTACTACGCGGAATTCCATAATTACATAAAACATGAAAGTTGTCAAGCATAACATGATCATCACTCAAAAACATCAAGTGCCGTGGGAGAAGCATTGAAAGCTCAGATGGACTGAGACCCAAACTCTCAAAAAATGGTTCAAACTCATTAATGGGATTGTACCGCAGGAATTTGGTTAAAGAGTGAGCAACCTGTTTGTCAGTATCAACCTTGGATAACAAAATTTGAAGAAAATGAGGGGAGTTCTTGCTAATATGCTCAGCATCCATGAAGCTGAAGCTCCTAGTACAGTGCAAATAATCAAAGAGCACGTGCTGGGCTTCATTCTTAGCCAGCCGAGAAAATCGGGGAGTGAAATTGGATGATAGTGCTGACTCAGTAACAATGACTTTTGGATGATTGGTAAGTGTAGAAGTGCGGAAGCATCGGACTTTAAAGAAAATAAAAGATGGGTTTTGCTTAGTTATGACTTTGTCATAGCCAACGGGTGAGAAAAGTACAGGGTGATTGAGTTTGGCAATCATTTCAGAGAATTTAGACACCCTGTTATAGTTTCTGGAAATTAACATGACAAGAAGAGAAAACAGAGTGTGGAGAGAGAAGATCCTCAACCAACTATTAACAGATGCTACAAGGTAATGACATTTTTTTTCTCGCTTCGCTTTTGATGAAACTCTCACTGTCCTTGACAATTTAAGGTCAGTCACTTTCTAACATCCCTCATCCACCCACCCACGCCGCTGCATAATAACACTAAATCAATGTAGGCAGCCCTCGTTACTCTTGAATTCTCTCTTATTCATTATCATTGATCCTCCTCTCAATCTCGGAGAGGCAGAGGCAGAGGCAGAGGTAGAGGCTCAATAATGGATTCTTAGACTGAAATGAGGAAAGCAAATAATTTAAGATACTTAACTATAAACCTTGAACAACAATTTAATAATAAAAAAGGGCAAGTTGAATAGGGTTTTCATCCATGTTTATCACCCACAACCACAACTCATAAAAAGCTTTAACAAACCAACTCTATCATGACACTAAAGATGAGATTCAAATCAGAAGCACAAGAAAGAGACTTAACTTATTAAGAAACTAAAGTGTTCAGCTTCCAAACTAAAAGAAGAATATCAAGACTTGGCCAAAAGAAGAAAGAACCATTAAGATGTCACTTACCTGATGGCAGAAAAATGAGAGCCTAAACTTGGGTGCTCATAAGTCATAACACCTAAACCAAAGATTAAAACTTATTACTATCAATACACTAGTCCAAGGAAACTCAACATAAACTCCCAAAACTTAAACACTCACAAAGCTCAAGGGGTTCCTAATCCCACCTCAAAGAAATTCCCAAAACACAACTTACATACATTAAACATTCTAACGCACCACTTCAAAGAACATACATTTTATATGACAATATAAAATTCATCAGTCACGGAATCAGGAAGGATAAAAAACAGTGTAGCGGGGCTAAACAATTAAAACAAGGCATAATAAAATTCAACCAAGTAGTATACCTGCCAATACTTATATAAAATTACAACTCAATCCAATCGACTTAATTTGAGAATAAAATCCATAAAGTTCCAGTGTTTCCAGGTTGCTTTTAAGCTGATTGTCTGCAACCAGCCCTTTAAAAAAAATCCATTTAACCCATATAGAACAATTAAAATAGCCTGTAATTTTACAGGAATGGATCCGAATACGTATACAGTGTACCACTAAAAATTTAGCTCAAAATCAGTTCTCTATAATTTATTAAAATTCCCATAATTTGACAAGAGAAAAAATCATTATAATTTTAGTAGTAGCCCATTTTCTGCTAAACTTGATTCCCATTAAAGCCATAGATGTTAACTTTCATTCTAACCATCTTAAGCTTCCAGAGTAATCTATACTAATTATTATAAAATTTTGACTACTACCTGCGCAGAAATTCTCCTGTAGACAGCACTGCATATTATTCTTATTGAAATGTTATTATTTGAACATGAAATTTTATACCCACTTACTAGACATATAATACATTAATCCAAAACAAACCGTTTTATCTATGGCATTATAGATAAATACCAGAATTTTACACAATTACATATCAAATGAGCAATATAGGCAAACATCAACCACCCCAATGAAGTTATCAATCAACAACTAAGACAACTAGTTTGTAGTACAACACAAATGAAAAAAACATCAAGTGGGTACTCAAAAGCTCAAATCTTAGGCATAAATAAAACAAACCCACATGATAAAAACAAGCCCTCAAGTACCCAGTTATCTAAAAATCTTCACTTCCAACAGAAAACATAAATAGCCCTCAAATACCTTGAAAGGAATCAACTTGAAGTGGCTGGAATCATGGAGAAAAGGTTGCATGTGTGAATGGAAGAGAGAAGAAGATGAGAGGGGAAGAAGAAACACCGTTGGAGGTGTTTGTGCCGCCTAAACTTTTGGGTAAGGTGCTCAAAAGAGAAATGAGAAGTGAGAAAAATGGTGGGCTTTTTTTTGTTGGGCTTTTGCACTTATTGGGTCTGGTGGGTTGGGATTAGGGTAGTTTTGGAGTTAGGACTAGTATACTGTACGTAAGTCTGTAAGCTTTATTGGGCTGATTTGGACTTGGGTTAAAATGGGCTTTTGAAATGGTTTTGGGTTTGGGCTGCCTTTTTTCTGTGGGCTTGGGATGTTTGGTGAATGGTTTGGGTTTAGGCGGATGTAGTTGCTGAAGCTTGTAGTTTGGTTGTTGGGTTTGAGACTGGTTCTGGGTTCGAGTTATTGGGCTGTGAGCTTGGGTGATGGTATTGGGTTTGGATTTGGGTTTGGGTTTAGGAGGATGTAGTTGCTGAAGCTTGTAGTTTGGTTGTTGGGTTTGAGACTGGTTCTGGGTTCGAGTTATTGGGCTGTGAGCTTGGGTGATGGTATTGGGTTTGGGTTCGAGTCTTGGCATGTATATGAATTGGAGTTAGTTTGGGTCTGACTTGTGTATAAATCGAGAAATTATTTATTTATTTTATTTGTATTGTACAAGTGCTCCTTCCAAACAATAAAAAAAAAATAACTTTTTATCCATTTTTAATTTCAAAAAATCACATGATTGTTGAAACTCACAGTCATTTATTTGTACTAATTGGGGTTATGAGGTTCATATGTATAATATAATAGGATGAATGAATAATTTCTTATCCAAATTCTACAATTTAATCTTACATTTGAAAGGCAATTTAATTATTTTTGGTAAAACTACTGATTCATGGAAATTTGGCTGGTAGGGTACAATTTCTTGTGGTAAAACGTGAAATGTAGTTGGTAGTTTAATGATTTTCTATATATGACCATTTGTTTTAGTATTTGATGCTTGAAAAAACTTTTCATTTTTCATAAGCGTAGTTGGTACTTTTCATTTTTCACATTTAAAAAAAAAAAAAAAAAAACAATAATGCTATAAGAATTGCTCAGGACAACTCTAATTATTAAAAAAAGAAAGGTACCATCATTATATGTTGAAAGTTTGGTTCCTGTTACACTCTTGCCACGTAACTATCTAATCTAACTTCCTAGCCGCCTCTAACAATTGGCTATTAGGCAAATGTATTTAAGACTTACTGATAGATGTAGATAGCAGCCAAAATTGAAAACTACAATTATTCAATAACATACAAGCACATGGCACTAAAAGTTGTTTTCAAGGCTTTGGCATAGAAAGCAGGCCTATGTGATAATGGGTTCTTCTCCAAGCAACATTTCCTTGAACATAGCCTCACACAAACTACTCTCGTGAATCATCAGATGACCACCATCAGGAACTTCATGATACCGAATCCAAGGGAGCTTCTTCACCACATAACGTTGCAATTCATATGGCACAAGTTTATCTTCATGCCCATGCCAGAGGTAAACAGATGCCTCATTGTTAGGGAATGGATTTTTAAGTTTCATTGGGTCGAATTCCCAGTTACCAAAATGCACTATTAAGTCTCGATTGAGTGATTCTTGGATACCTTGTTGTCGTATCTTATGCTGCAAATAAAAAAAACACAACCTAATTGTCACAACTGTAAAACATCACGAATGAAACAATTATGCTACAAACACAATCAATTTCACAACAAATTTCAAAACTGTTGGGATGAGTTGATAGTTTGTGATTAATGCAACATTACTTTCACATCTACTCACCACCAATGATATCACTTTTATCGTTTTATTGTACAGTACTAATCAAAATCTATATACTTACTACTAATGAAAATTATGTATTTAAGACTTCATGATAGGGATATAGAAAGTGAAGCTCTACTCTACCTCATTGGGCATTGGTGCTTGTGACATTTTCTGTACGGTTTCTACGTCACGTTTGTTAAAAAGTATTGGATGTCTTTGCAAGATAGAAGAATATGGGAAAAACTTCTGGGTCATCCACCAGTACAATAGTGCAGGGGCATGATGAGCAATGCCGAGTTTCCATTGGTCTCTCTTTAGTTGTTTCTTGTAGCCCTCATTGGCCAGTGTAGGAGGGAAAGAAGGCCACCAATAATTGATGACTGGAACCACTAGAGTCACACCAGCAAGCCTACAGTTACAAGTTACAAACATTTTGGTTACAAATTTAATTTGGTTTAAATTGATACAATTAATGTCCATAATACCCAATTCTTGAATTTGTTTGTGTGTGTGGTATGTATTTGAGGATTATAAAAGAGTAACATGCCTGTGTGGTATGTATTTGAGGCAAGCCCAAACTGGATAAGTTCCAATGGACATTCCAATTACATAAAACTTGTGTCCTAGCTTCAATTGGTCTGCCAATTCTTGAATATCATATGCTTCACTCTTCACCGACCGCTTTGGGTTTGGATCACTTTCACCATATCCAGCTCTGTCAAATGACACAATATATATACTCAGGTCATCCATTTTATCCTGCACACCACCCCAAAAACCAATTATGTTTATTTCCTTGTACTCTATAAGATGTATTGTCTTTTATGTCCAGAAAAATAATTGATTTCACAGTTTATTTCCTTGTACTCTATAATGTTGATTCATAAAAAACAGAAAAAGAAAAAAGAGATTGTTTTAGAGTAGAGTTCCAAACTTGAGAGAGTGGCAAATATATGTCCTTGGAGTTGTCAAAGCCATGAACAAGGATGACTTTGTACTTAGCATTTTCTTTAGCAACACCCCTCTCTCTATACGCCAAATGCCTTCCATCACCAAGCCTAATTCTTGGCGAAGTAACAGGTGGACCATTTGGTGTTCCACATATCTTTGGAGGTGGAGGCTTAACGCTTCTATAAGCATATATCATAACACTTACTACCAACACCAACACTGCCACAATAAACATCTCTGGAAAAAAGAAAGTAACATAAAAGAAAACCATCATTCATGTTAAACATCTTTATGGCAAAGCAGTCAATTGAAGTAATCACAAACTGACGAATGGAGAATTCATGTGAAATTTTATAATGAACCAACCTGAAGATGACATAGACATCTGACACTAGAAGCTTGAATACAAATGCAGGTTTGTTGATTTAGTACCAAATACTATAATTATGTTGCAAACAATAGCACTAGCTTTCTTAATATATACAATATCCAATTATCAGTTATCCTCATTAGGCCAAATAATGGTAATTAGACATAATTGTTTAGTTTAGCTTGGGTTGGTTATCTGCTTTCCAAAGAGTCTTCCTATTGACCAGCATTGTGTGGTGTGGAGTGTGGACTAGTAGCTACAACAACTACAAGGCAGTAAGGCACAAGCACTTCTTTGCTGACGGTTGTATACTTGTATTTCTATTCACCAAGATAAAACATAAAACACAAAACGACAACAAACACCACATTTTGGGGGCCAGAGCCACTGCTATTACTAGGCCCACTTAATAATTTAACGAGAAGGACCAAAAGTCCACTGGACCAGCAGGTAGACAAAATGCTAGCATCACTTATGATCTCATCAATAGGTGGGATTTATATTTTATAGAGTGGTAAATGAATCTAGTTGTTATGAACGACTTGAATTCCATTTAATTTTTTTATTTAATTTTTTTTTTTTTGTTTATATGTTTGCTTATTTAGCAAACAAGTTAGGATCAAACACATGTTTAAGTTCAATTATTAAATGAGTCAAATTCAAATATAATAATATATTTGTGAACGAGTTAATTTAGTGAGTAACATTCGACTAAAATAAATCAATATATAATTTTATGTGTACTCAGTGAGATACATGCATCATTCATGTGAGAGAAAGGAATACACATTTACTTGTATTTCAAGAACTACTGAATAATCACTCTATTTTTTTTTTTTGGTTCTAAAAAACCATTTCTTTTCACCTTCCACATGAAATTTTCATTTCAAAACCAACAAAAAATTGTTTCTAGCTCTCATAATCTAAAAACAAACTTCTGAAAACTGAATCCATCCCAAACATTTCGTAGTTTATTTTAGCAATAAATATGATTCCACGAGAAGAAAATTTTTATATTTACATTACCACGAGCAATATATTATAATTTATACATATCAAAGAGTTTACTTAAAAGAGCAATAAACTATCCACGAGCCTCTAGCTCAGCAGACACCGCAGGCAAGGTCCTGCACTTTTAACGTAGCCAAAAAAACAAAAGAGGGAAACATATCACATTTTTTTTTTTTTTTTTTGATAAGTGCAATATATCATATGGTTGGCCTGATATCAAGGATTTTATCCATGCAAAAGTTCCCTTAAAATGGTTTCACATATATTGCTGTTGAAGATCATCAAATGCCCTCCATCAGGAACCTCATGATAATGAATCCATGGAAGCTTCTCTGAAAGATATCGGTTAAGTTTAAAAGGAATCATCCTGTCTTCATAGCCTTGCCAAATGTGAACCGAGCCCTTACTGTCAGGGGACGGATTGGTTATGTCGATGGGATCAAATTCCCATTTGCCATAACCAGCAATTATGTCTCGGTGCAGTGATTCATAAACACCTTGCTGTTTTATCTTTTCCTGAATGGAGAAACATAAATGAGAATTATCAGCTGAAGGATCTTGCTGCTTTTACTCCTTGCCTCCACATCCCCCGAGGAAATAATAACTAAATAACTTGTAAGGCTTTATATAGGTGACTGTAATTCTGTAAATGGTAATAGATGAACAATGCCAAGGAAATGATATGTTCATACAGTCTTCTATGATGTGTTTAAGGTAAAACCATAAATTTGACAAGCAAAAACATAGACTACTCACCAAATTTTGAGTTTAATGCGTTGGATCTTAAATATCACCCGGATTATTGAACTAACTATAATTTTGAAACTAAAAACCATGTTTAATGTGTCATCCTTATCAGTTAATCACCAAATATTAATGTGGTGTGATAAATGAAAAATGCATGGAATATTATGTGAGTGTGACTACCTGGCCAACACTTGGGGCTTCTGACCACCTCTTCACGATCTCCAAATCTTGGGGGGTGAGCATTTCCGGACTCATGTTTAATGTAGGGAACCATGTTTGAGTCATCCACCGATAGAATAACCAAGGGGTGTAATGTGCAATTCGAAATGTCCATTGGAATGATGGAGGCAGCCTCCCCAATGCCTCTCTTGCTAGATTGGCAGGGAAACAAGGCCACCAGTAGTTCACAAAAGGAACAACCAGGGCAGCTCCTGACAACCTGCAAATAATGTATCGGTAACATATGGAAAGCCACCAATCAGAACATTAAACAAGAAGAAGAAGAAAAAATGAAGGTACTACTTGAAGTAAAGATCATGCCTGTGTGGTATGTATTTCAGGCAACTCCAAATAGGGTAGGCTCCCATAGAGATTCCAATTATATAAAATTTAGACCCAACGTGCAATTGATCAGCTAGTTGTTCAACATCAAATGCTTCACTCTTCACTGAGCGTGAAGGACATGGATCACTGTCTCCATAACCTGCTCTGTCAAAGAACACGATATATATCTTTAAGCTCCTCTGCAAGTTCCTGAAATTCAACACATACCACCGCTTTAAAACTGAGGTTATAAGCCTGATTTTTATTATTTTTGTCCGGTATTAGCTATCAGTCATACAACCTTGACATTGCAAATAAAGACTTTGTATATAGTAATTAATCATCCACAAAACAATGATAAAAGTTTTGGGTAGTCAAGTGCAAGTGTGTGGGTACAATTCTTGAGAGCAGCCACTTTGTGTAAAAATGCTGAAGCTCAGGGTTGTATCCAGATCTCCCTCAAGGACCCTAATTTGACAGGAACAACACTATGTAATAACCTTCCTTTATTTTGTTTGTATCTAACATACTTTAATACATTTTAGAGTGCATGAGCCGTACTCACGACAGAGTGGGTAAATGAGAGTTCTAGAGATTGAAGAACAAATATACAAAAAAGTAACATGAACTGTTACGGCAGTTTGGGATTGATCAGCCAGTTCCTGATCTGCCATCTCGATCTTTACAAGCATCACGGACAGGTGGAGCTGCTAGATATAGCTAAGTGGACACTTTCAGATATCAGAAAGAACAGTAATTAATATGACATCCCCCTAGACAAATAATTAGAATGACTGGTTACTGCATTTCTTGCAGAACAAAATATCTCTCTCTGTGTGGAAGTGGGTTTTCTCCCTAGCCCTGCTATTCAAAAATATCCTTTGCACTTAAACCACAAAAAATGAGACCAATTCAGATAACATGATTTTCTATTTCTTTCATCACATTTCTGCTAAATCACATGTGATTGCGGAATTTCTGTCCAGATAGTCCGTGACACAGGAAAATTCAACCAATTTTGGACAAGCTATTATATGAAATAAAAAGCACAAATTAAAGAAGCAGAGTTCATTCATACTTGAGGGATAGGTAGATCCATATCTTTTGAGGTGTCATAGCCATGAATTACAATGATCTTGTGCTTAGCCTCTTCCTTAGGAACTCCAGACTCCCTGTAGGCCAAATGCCTTCCATCGCTGAGTTTCACTCTAGTTGAAGTGACAGGAGGACCATCTGGTGTTCCACATATTTTTGGAGGCGGAGGCTTCAATGCCTGATAAGCCCATCCCAGAAGACCCACCGCGAATGCTACTGCAATTGGTGCAATCATTGCTGGGAAAGGTAATATCATAGTTACTTCCATGTTGGTGACCAGATAAAAGAACTTACTATAAAGGAGGATTGACAAAATATTGGAGTTGTGAAGTTCATGAAGATTTTATATGTTCATGAAATACGGTACAGATAGATAATATCAGGCAGTTTCTGCATTTGTTCGTTTTGAATAATTGATATCATTACTCTTTCTATAAGTTTATTCATAAAATGTTTCATTTCCAGAAAGCATCTTGGGAAACATTGTACTTTTCTTTGCTACTTGCGAAAATAAACGTCAATGGGAGAAGAAAGATCATCAATTTTTGGTGGGTGTTTTGAAGCTACATCTAAACTGGTAATTTGAAAATGCCTGCTGGTAAAACAAGATAATGCACATGAAGCAATAGCTGCAATAAGCAACAAAGCAAGCCACCAAAATGAACCTCACCCAGCATTTTTAGTTCATGATATGTCGATTCAAGCACATGGCATGACACTGATGACAGCCATTTTTGTTCATAATAATCCTAAAGTTCTAAATATAATACTAATTCTACTCAATCAAAAAAGAATCTTATTTAATTTTCAACCCAATCACAAATTCTCAACTTACTATCCTCCACAAAAGTGTGTGCCGGATTTGTAGTTGAATCAAACACTGCAACTTAATTTAATCGAACAAACCAGCAGTTTTATATGGGATTAAGACTTAAAACTGCTGGATTAGGATCCTCTAGAATTCTTGGGATAACTCCATCATGGAGTTCCTAATTTCCTATCCATCCATTTTGAAATGAGAGATTGGATAATTATTATTATTTTTTAATCTTGACAAAATAAGACCATTGCATCTTACAATTTCCACAACTAAAAAACAAAGAACAATCAAGTAGACCAGATCATGTCCAATTACACAAAGATTTTCAGCCATTTTTCAGATTAATTGAAAGTGAAAGTGCTATCCAAACTAAAGACCAAAACTTTCTAAACCAGACAACACTACGTTTACCTTAAAAACTCAGAAAATAAAGAACTAAACTTGCACACTATCAAATCAAATGAATCAAATTTCAGCAAATGAAAACAAACCCATTAACAAGAAGTGAAATTCAAACAAAATTTGATTGAAAAAAGTCAAAATTTAAGAAAACCCACCTGAAGGAAGTAGAAAGGAAGTGGGTTGGCCTTGTTGTTTTTGGTGTGAACTCTGACTGATGCAGCTGATACTTTCTTGCTTTGATCCATTCACTTCAAGTTTCAAAGAGCACAGACATTATTAGGATACGACAAGTGAAGCAGACCCACTAGAGCATGAGAACCACAAGGATTTTTATTTATTATTTATCTTTTTACTCGTGCACAGCATGATTCAGCATGCAAATTATGCAATGCAAATATCAGCATTTGAGATTTGTTTGTTTGTTTTTTTAAGTTACTATTTGTAAAACCAGTAGGTGCAAGTTTTTTCGTGCGATTCATACAGTGGAGGATCTGGTGTCACGTGCTTGACATGTGTGTGTTTCAGAATCACATGAATCAGAATTTAATTAATAAATATCTAAATATTTTAGTATATTGGTACAAAGTTTAATTACTACATACATTTGTTGCGATAATTAATTTGCCTATAGGTGAAATAATCCATTTTTAATTTTCACAATCTTTATTTCCTTTTTATAGCTATTATAGTTTGAATCTATGATATCCGTTTCATAATAATTATTTTTATCATTAGGCTAAGAGTTCAATTGATTTTTTGATATAGACAAGATTCAAATCTAAATCCCTTATTCGATAACACAAAATTTTACCAGTTAAACTAAGTGTAACCCAATTTTTTTACTCTTTATTGATCACTTAGAATTGTATATAGATAGGCACTAAAATTATTGTAAGAAATACAAAATATCAAAAATGATAAGACAACATATATCCTGTGCACGTTGTATTGTACTTCTTTAAAAAGAAAATCCAGAAGTAGGATTTGGTATCTCTTAAAAATATTTTAGGATATTTTTTCTTCATCATCATCATCATATTTGTTATTGTCCTAAAAATGAGTGTTAAAAAAGAGTAAACCTTATCCCTTATTTATTTAGGATCAAAATATACAGTTAGTTTTAAATATTTACACGAGTTATATATTTGGTTCCTAATATTTGAAACGTACTTAATTGAATCTTAACAATTTAAAAATGTATACTATTGGTTTCTGTGAGCATTTTTAATCCATAAAATTTTAAAAAGTGTTATTGGTCCTAAATAAGCACATACTACTGCATCATTTAGATTTTAATATGATTTAGCAGTCTTTAGACGATTAGATCTGTAATATTTAATCTGAATAATAAAATTGATCAAATAAAAATGATCATTTAATAGTACACATTTTTTAATCATCAGGATTCAATTACACACATTTCAAAGATTAGTGACTACACATGCTAAGACATGTGAACAATAGATACCAAAAGTGTTATTTGGCTTGGAATGTTATGATTTCAGGGTATGTTAGGTTTTGAGGATGCTGTTAATTTTTTTGGGTAAATGCAAAGAGAGATCAATGAGAAGCCTGATGAAGCCACAGTTGTAAGCAGTTTATCAGCTTGTACAACATTGAAAATTTTGGAGGTTTATAAGGAAATTCACGATTATGTTGCAAACGAGCTTGAATTTACTACTGTACATGGGGAATGAAAATCTTCTATCTCACCTTTTATGTTTCACTTTATACTCTATTAATCACAATTAATCATGTGTTAAATTGTGTTAGATTTTTTTTCCATTTTAAATCTCAGTTATTTTATAAGAAGAAAAAAAAAATACGTGGCTAATTGTGATTAGTGGAATATAAAATGAAATATAAAAAGTGAGATAGAAGATTTTCATTCATATATGAGAATGCTTTGTTTAACACGTATGCTAAGTGTGGGTTGTGTTACTTGTGTAACTAGCCACGGCAAAATTTTGAATTGAAATTCTGTGTAATATCTAGGATATTGCATACCGTAAGGTATTGCATAGTTTAAAAATGTGTAAAGTTAAAATCTTCTAAACTGTTAAACAGTACCAAAAAAATAAATATTTAACTATTGTAATATTTTGAACTAGGTATTGCATAGCATCTCTGTCCCAAAATTTTGATGAGATTGAGATGTTGACTAAGAATGTGATTTGCCTAGACCATTATGGTGGTGGGGACCTGGGGTAGCGGTGGCGCAACATCCTTAATTTCTCAGGTCTCTCTTTTGTTTAGTACCCTTTTTCTTTTATCTTTTTGTCCTTTTTAATTTATACTTATTTATTATAAAATAATTTTAAATGATTAAAATTTGATTTCTTACTTTTTAAAATATCGAGGATTTAATTTTTTTTTTTTTATATAATAAGATTTATTTCATTTATCTTTGAGCTCAAGATTTATTTCATTTATCACACCCTTGTTACCTATAATATTATGGTTTGTTATTTGAGCATTGATGACAAGCAAAAAGAATATCAATATTATGGTTTGTAGTTATTTTGTTACAACTCATTATATGACGATTAATAAAATCATTCATTTATATTTTTAGTCATATAACCTATTTAATGAGTTATATAATTTGTTTAAATAAAACATGTGGATGATCTTAATTATAAATTATCACATAATGAATTATAGCAATTGATCTGTTTTTATAAATATTATATATTTTATTAGCCAACCGAATTTCATTATTGTATCTGATAACAATGTGTTTTATAGATTTAAAACATTCATTCATTTTCTTTTGTCTACAAGAAGACTGAAAAGTTTTTCCTCTTTTTATATATTTTTCTTTTGATGAGTTTTTCCTCTTTTTATATAAGTATTCCTGGTTATATATTTTATAATTCCCATAGGCCACAACATTATTTTGTACATCCTCCATTAACGTCATATCAAATTATTTTTTTTGATAACAGTCATATCAAATTATTGTTTGTTGTCTAGCTAAGTACTCACATAGCTAGGTGAGAATCTTGCAAAGTGAAAAAATTATCACATCTTGGTTTCAATTTAATAGTAGTGAATATGACTTGGAATATTCTTAGTTCGATCAGCATGTCACTGAGGATTATATAGTTATATTATTTATTTTGAAAGATTTATGTGTAGTGGTTTTCCATGTCATTTCTCCCATAATTAAGTTATTATAAGCTGTGTGTTATCATCCATTGATTCCATTTCTTGTAGAGGCTTTCTATGTATCTTCACATTAATTTTAAACCATTATAAAAATGCTTATAATAGAGTCATAGACTATGTGCCGGTTTTGTAAAACTGAATATATATATATATATATATATATATATATATATATACACATAACGAAAGGTCATTCTTTCAATGGTGGAAATGATGAGAGACAGTGAAGCCCATATTGTTAGGTTTTTAGTTTTGGTTCTTTCTAGGACAATTGCTTGTATTGGATTCTAATTTATTAAGGTATTTCCATCCATGTAAAATTTGGTTAAATTTTGGATTAAAAGTTGCTCGAAGATTAGGGACGTAGCCAATGTAGCATAGCCCAATTTTAATTTATTATTATTATTATTTTTTTATATTATATATATATGTATATATATATATATATATATTTTTTTTATTAAAAAAAAAAACTATTGAAACTTCTAAAATAATAAAAAATAATCTAATAAAATAACAAAACTTTAAAATGACCAATAATCCTCCAAATATCTTTAAAATAACTAAATTCGGAGCTTGTGTTACACCATAGTGTTCCTTGGGGTTGGGGAAACCTCTAAAATGCTCTTAAAACCTTTAAAAATGTTGCTAGTGCATCAATGGAGTTAGTGGAGCATCAAGCGAGGAGTGATTGACTTGTAGCCTTGTAGGTGCCATTTGTGGTTGAATTTTGAGTAATGAGGATTTGGAGTTGTTTCTTTCCTATTCAATAGGGTTTAGATAGAATAAAAAAATACCTACGAAAATAGTGAACCAACCAAAGTATTTTGTTTATTTTGGAAAGAATTCAAAATATAACCACTAAACTTTTTTTTAATTTTTTTTAATTTTTTAAAGTCCTTAGGTGTTTTGGTCATTTTATACGTTTCAGAGATACTTTGGTCATTTTAGAGGTTTTGAGATTATTTTTGTCAATTTCAAATTTTCATGTGAATATTAGTCATTTTAGGGGTTTCTAAGGTATTTCAACCACTATGGAGGTTCCCAAGGTATTTTGATATTTTTGGAATATTTTAACCATTTTGGAAAATTTTTAGATATTTTTGTTATTATAGAGGTTTTTGGTTTTGGACATTTTTGCGTATTTGGTCTTTTTGCTTGTTTTACGTATATATTGTAATTATTTCTAAGAAAACAAACATAGTAACGTTACATTCTTTTAATTATATTGGAATGTGACTAACGAATTAAATATCGTAACCTTATATACCTAATATGTGATTCATTAGATCAAAATTATATGAATTTAATAGGGTAAATTGTACTAAGAGTCTATAAAAGCCCCTAAACTTTTATGTTGTTATACCAAATTGGTGAAAAAAAAAAAAGTTAGAGGTTTTAACACAACAACTTAAAAATTTAGTAGAGTACAACTACAAACACCCCCTTTAAAAATGAGAGTCAAAGGATGCAAAATGACTATCATACATGTTCTTTACTGACAGCCCAATGGGATTTCCTAAGGACCGCAAGATAAAATATAAAATCTAATGGCAGAAAAACTGGAACAGAGAATATTAATGCCGGAACAGTAGGAAAAGATGCTTAGAAAAAAAAAAATATTCAGTGTACTAGTTTAGAATATATTATCAATTGTAATCCTTGGAAAAAGGAGAGTGCTTGGCCCTCCAAATATAGCAACCCACTCTCTTTCATTTCTAATTCAAGAATAGAAACGACCCAACTGAATCGCTTTACCTGAAATGACCCACACTAGTAGTAGTAGTAGCTGTTGGTGGCATTTTGGTGGTGGAGTTCCTTTATACCCTCCAATCTCTCTTTATAATATCTCTAAAATTGGTAACTTCATCAGTGGAATGATCAAAAGTAGGGAGGTTCTAACAACACCCATCTCAGGAATTTATCCCTTTTTACCTTAAATATAAAAGGGAAGAAGCTTTTTTTAGCTTGGGAATGTCATAGGTGCAGGATATGCTGAACTTCATGTCTTTTCTTTTCAAGCTATGAGTGCAGGGGAAAGATAAGATCACATGCAAAAAAGAGAGAAAGAGTTGGTTGCATTTTAATATACATCGTTCATTTCTTCAAGGGAACTTCCTCTAACCTGAATTTTCTTTCTCTACCTGGTTACTTTTTGGTTTCATTTTTATTTTCATTGCCGACTAGATTCGAAGAAATCACTGTGTCTAGTTTATGACGAAACATAATGTACCTAGAGAGAGAGAGAGAGAGAGAGAGAGAGAGAGAGATACAGTCAATCAATCCTGTACATCAAATCCAGTTTTGCTTTCTTCTTTTGTGTTGTAGAAATTCCTTGAATTTGTCTCTTTTTGCATAATTGATTAACCATGTCATAAGTCATGACCTAGTGCTGCATGCTCGATTGCTCGTGCATGATGATGACATATAGAGAGACTGATAGTTCTACAATACGAAAAGATATTAAAGAATCTATACATTTTTTTCCTTCTCGTGAGCCTTTTTCTTTTAATTGATATACCTATTTTAAAGTGTGTTTGTGATTTAAGTACTCAAATTTTATTCACTCTTCTCCTATTTATTGTTTCTTCTTTTTTTAACAACAAAAAAAAATATATATTAAATCTTAACTCCATACTTGAAATTTCCATACACACCTTTATTGAATTCAATAGGTGATGATATGGATCCCATGCTCAAAGTTTTAAGTCCAGAACTTCTTATTAATATAGAATTGATCGTGCATGCACAAGATCATCATTCCAATTTATTTTTCTGTGACCAATTACCTTCAATTGACACATGCTGAGTTATTTGGAGCTTAAATATCTAGCCCTTGGCCTATTACCTTCAATTGCCACATGCTGAGTTATTTGGAGCACAAATTTCTAGCCCTTGCCCTATACCTTCAAAGGGTCTATTAATTACCTTCAATTGGTAATTACCTATTTTTTTTTTTTTTTTTCAATGTTTCACTTTTCAACTAAAATTGTGTTTTGATGAATTTATTTTTGTTAGTTTACTTTATTTTAAAAGGGTAAGATATTACAAATTTACTATATAGACCTTGCAAATTAATGTGTCACCAACCCCACACAAAAAAAAAAATCAACCTTTATTTATTAAGTAGTTGAAGTGATACCAATTACATTTATTTTTATGTAAATATGTAAAATTTTGTGAAAAAATTTGTAGTTACTGTAACATTTTTCATAAGACAAATAAACCATTTAAAAATACAATTGTGTGTGTGTCTATATATATATATAAACTTGGCCATTTAATCAATTTTTTCTTTTTTAATTAATGAAGTGGTATCTGAGACTTCTAGGTATACGTTATAATCGTGGCAAAATATGGAGTCCACAACCTAGATACTCACATGGGTTATCCCAAAAAGCTAACACGATAGAGAATAGTGTACGTAATTCATCGATTTTAAAGAACTCTACATGATAAAGAACTTTGAGTAATTGATATATCACATTGAGCATTATTCAGATATTTATTCCAACACTATAGGGTGCTTTTAACCCTTCATGTGAGCTCGTACGTGTCCTATATATGTAGCTTGAAGAGTGGTTCTCATCACGTTATAAATATGGGGGGTTTCCATTAATTTCAAATCCCCACAAGAAACTTTTAAAGAAAAAGCTTTAGCTTATTGCATCAATAAGCCCTCAGCGCCTCTCTCCCTTCTCTTTAATGGCAAAGATGTCAGATCCTCTTGTTGTTGGGAGAGTGATAGGAGATGTTGTCGAATCCTTCTCTCCAACTGTGAAAATGACTGTAACTTACAACTGCAACAAGCAGGTATATAATGGGCATGAACTTTTTCCTTCTGCAGTGAAAATGAAACCTAAGGTTGAGGTTCATGGAGGCGATATGAGATCTTTTTTCACACTGGTATACTATTTCTATATATTCCTAGCTATGTTTTTCTTTATTGATCTCTCTCTATATATTATCATACTCTGATTGAATTTTCCTATTGTAGATCATGACAGACCCAGATGTTCCTGGTCCAAGTGATCCATACCTGAGGGAGCACTTACACTGGTTATGATCTATTATCTCTGCCCTAGAAAACAACTCCCACAAACATAAAGAAGGAAATTTTGTGTTGATTTCTTAATATATAGAAAGTTCAGTCTTGTGCCATGACACTATAAGCATCTCCTCTGGAGTCCATAGAATAACTCATGATACTATAGTAGATATAAAATTATTTAAATTTTTAAAGATTGTCTCACACCACATACCATCTAGATGTGGACATTGTGCGCAAATTGTGAGTGTATATATATGTTCATATTTTTTTAATGATATGTGAGGTGGTGTAAGACAATCTATCACTATACTAAAAAGCAAGATCAGAGCAACCAATTAAAAATAACCAAAAGCTTTTTATTTTAGTAAACAGACTAGGAATTCAGGAAGGAAGGTAATTATATATATATATTTGATATACTTAATTAGCAGACTATATTTCTGCAAACTAATTGAATTTCTTTCTTTTACAGGATAGTGACAGACATTCCAGGCACAACAGATGTTACATTTGGTAAGTCTCCTCATCTACAGTAAGAGATAAAGTATATGCTAAAATTATTCATGGCTAATAGCTTTATAATTTAGTGACATTGTTTGTCAGGTTCAAATCCCCCTTTCCCAATTTTGTAAATATCGAATTATATAAAAAATAAAATAAAATAAAAATATGTTCATGACTTTCTGGGTTTTATTCAGGAAGGGAAGTGGTGAATTATGAAATGCCAAGGCCAAACATAGGGATCCACAGGTTTGTGTTCCTCCTATTCAAGCAGAAACGCAGACAGACAGTGATAACTACTGTCCCTCCTTCAAGGGATCGCTTTAGTACGAGAAACTTTGCAGAAGAAAATGAGCTTGGCCTTCCTGTGGCTGCTGTTTTCTTCAATGCCCAAAGGGAGACAGCTGCAAGAAGACGTTGAAATCTAGTACGAATAACCAGCTAATCAAGCAGTACCAGACCTCCATGCAAGTATTAGGAAGTAGTTAATTAATGATATTAGCTAATAAAGCAGTACCGGGGTCTTTGTTTAAAGTCTGTAATATATTATCGCACCTTCCCAATGGAATAACCTAACAGAAAGAGCAGATCTTTTCTGTCAATCTTGTTGCTTTGGTGAATAATTGTGTCATGGTATGGTCAAAGAGAAGAAAAAAATCCCCCCAAAATTAATATTATGGAATTAATGGGACACACACTCGTTTGGATAAGGTTTTTTTTATTAGTTTATTAATTAAGCTTAAAAAATAAGATGGATTAAAGTACAATTCTACCCGAAAAAAATAAACTTTAATAAGTTAAAAAATAAGATGTGACAAGCCAGTTAAGTTGTTATGGATAAAAAAAATTATAGAAATAAAAAATCCTATGAATTGTTTTTTATTTAGAAAATATTACAAAGTAAAATAAAAGAGGAAATTAAAGCACTTAATTTTAAGGGCTTTGATATTTTCACATCACTATTTCACATTATTGTTTCACACCACTTAAAATGTGAACAATATTGATAATATTGTTTACACTTTGTGAGAATGTTCAAATTTATAGAAAATATTATTCATAATTTGTGAATAATATTATTCATATTTGAATGATGTAAAATGTAGATGGTGTGAATGAATATATTCTTTAATTCTAATTAATGGTATGGCTATAGACTTATTTTGTTGCAAAATTGCAACAGGTCTCTGTGCACTCCTTAGAGTTACTTAGGTCTCATAGCTTTGGGTGATGTTGGCTGTGACAGTCTACAATGCCTAGGTGAAAGACTAGATCTTACCCATAATGGGCAACCTTTCAATTTTCCAGTTTCTCCTTTCACAGGCTTTAGCATCATCGGTTCTGTAATCCAACTCATATTTTGCACTTATCAACCATATTTGATTAATTTCAAATGAAACAGTAACCAAATTGGTTGAAATTGTTTAGTGCTGCACAAGGATAGAATAGCTAGTCATGAGGTACACCTTTTCAGAAAAGAAAAAAAAAAAAAAATTCAAATGCCGATCACAAGTACTTACACAAGTGATGAGTGGCTATTAATTTGTCACGTGAAATCATTCTCCTTCACCTGTACTTGAACTGAAACTCTCTCTCTTTTCCTCTTGTAAAGGTCGAAGGGGATGAAAAGAGAGACCACTTTAATTCTAACATTGTATAAAGGTGTGTTTAATTCTGTTAGGTTGTGCTTGTTTCATGTGGTGGAGATGAAGGCAAGGGTACATAGTGTAAGAAATTGAGAACAGTACGAAAGAAATTATAATCATATCCTCAGCCATCATTGTTCAAGTGCCTAGAAGAAAATCCAAAAAATAGAGAGAGTTCTTCTAGTATATAGCATATACCTTTAGAAAAAATTTCAAAGCTAGGCTTATTCAAAGGCTAAGCTTTGGGACCATCAAAATTTAATGTTAGTCTTTATAAAATTTTTCCATAACGACGGAGTTATTATTGAATGTTATTCGTACGGAGCTGTTCACCAAATAATGGTCCTTGTTCACAAATAGACTTCTAATAGGATAAGACTTTATCTATCACTACTCCTATTATTAAATAAATAAAATAACTTAAAATATATACTAATAATTAAATAATTAGGATAAATTATATAAAAAATAACTCCATTTAGGTTTCTTCTTAATATATCTCAATGGATAAAATCCAAATATATTTTATACATGTATTTTCTTTTGTCAGAACAACCAAATACATGTCCAAAATATAGAACAACTAGAGAGAAGTTAAACACCAAATGAGCTAACAAGTCCCATATGTCTAAATGATTTCTATTAAACTTTGCCAGACAACGTACCCTTAGGATAAACAATCATTAGCACTATTATCTTTAAGACTAAGATACTTCATGTTGGTAGGCTTATTTCGGCTTTCACTATTATAGTTCTTAGATAAGAAAATCGCAATCAAATTATCTTAGAAAATCTTTAAAGGTCTCACTATAAAATTGATAATCTTAAGACCTGCAATAACACGTGTTATAGTTTCATAGCATATAGGATGCCTCACGTGGCAAACCCATATCACTACTTGCAAGTACAATATCATCTCCATATAAGACCAAGAAAATATTTACTCCCACTAACCTTATGGCATATATATTGAATATAAAACGATGTTGTCGGTATAAAAACCATAAGTAAAAATGTTATGAAATTTTACATACCATTCGTGGGAGCCATTTTTAGCCCATATTAATTACATATTATCCACTTGTGGTTTGAGGCATTTGCACTTTTCCTATTCATGATTTAAAAAATATCACTTTACCCATAATCTTATAAGAGCATCTCCAAGAGGGCTCTATATTTCCACAAATACAGAGCCAAACCCAAAAAATCAGCTCCAACCCACTCTTCATCCGGCTCTGTATTCCCTTATATAGCTACAGTAATTTTTCATTTTTGAAGGTTAACTGTTCATTCTTCATCTAATTTTTTATTATTTTCTAACCGGCTATATAAGCCTTTTTTACTTCTTTTTATTTCATTTCTCCATTTTTTTTTCTTTCTCTTTGCTGTGCTGTGGGTTTGCCGTGGGTTGGGTTTGCCGTGGGTATGGGTTTGCCGTCGGTTTGGGTTCACCGTGAGACGGCAGGGCTCGCCGTGGGTTTGCCGTGCCTGGGCTCGCCGTGAGTTTGCCGTGACTGGGCTGGGCGTGGGTTTGCCGTGACTGGGCTCGCCGTGGGTTTGCCGTGCCTGGGCTCGCCGTGGGTTTGCCGTGGGTATGGGTTGCCGTGGGTCTTGGGAGAGCACAGTGAAGAAAATAGAAATGAGGAGAGAGAAAAGAGAAATGAAGAGAGAGAAAAAAAGTTAAAATAAAATAAGGAAAATATTATTTTAATAAAAATAAAGATAAAATAGAGAGTAGTGTTGGAGTTGAAGTTGCAAAAGTGACTCTCCACATGTGGAGATAAAATGAAGAGAGTGCTGGAGATGCTCTAACATAAAAACCCTTCATTGGGAGCCAAATCTTAATGGGTCTTGCAAATTGTTATTTAATGATTTTCATGAAACCTTTTAATCTTATGGGAATAGAATCCATAACACTCATACTTATATAAGATCATAAGTTTCAAACTTAAGCTATTAGATTGCTCACACCACTTATACTCTTTTTATTTTATTTTTTCATTTTTCTCATTGGGCATACTTTATTCAATGGGATGGATGGTTCATCCATAACAAAAGAAATATCCATGCCTCCCAAATAATAAACTTTAATGCTATGGACCTTAAACTTTAATTCTAAGTTAACCAATGTCAATTTAGTATTAAATTCTAATCTCACTATGAGCGGAGGTGCTTTACGTATGAATTTACTAAAAGATTTTATTAATAAGACAATTAAATATAAGCACTAAGAATAAAAGTTTCCATACCTATGCACCCGTCTATTTTTAATGCTTATTCACCATATTATTTCAATTATATCATAAAAATAATAAGCTCCCTATGGAGCCAAGTCATTGTCTTCATGTATTAATTTCCATTTAGATGCCTTTATTCCTAATGAAGAAAATATATCTTTATGTGATTATCAACATGCCTTAAGATGATTTTTTATTGGTATGTTACATTCGCACTTAATTGGTGTTGAACCCATGATCTCATCATCCATTTAGCAAGTATAAGGGGAGGAGGTACTAGTTATTAATTTATTATTAGCAGTTATTTTTAAGCAAATGTTCATCAAATAACAGTTCACCATATACCTATTCACAAATAGACTCATAATAGAATAAATCTTTATCTATCACTCTTACTTTAAAAAAAAAGGAAAATATATAATAATTAATCCCATGTGATGCGCCCAAGGTGCAATTGGTGCACTAATTCGAGTTAAGTTTCAACACAGATAACACTACAAATATAAATCATTTATCTCACTTTTTATGTATCACTTACTACTCTACCAATTATAATATGTAACGTGATATTTTTTTTCTTTATAAATAATTAAAGTTTAAAATAGAAAAACAGTATACACATGTCATATTATAATTGATGAGAATCAAGTGGAACACAAAAAGTAAGATAAAGAAATTGTATTCCAACACTACATTGATGTTTCTAGTTGACAAACTTAACCAAAGTTTGTTTACAATGAGGGCGCCAATCACATATCATGAGGTTTAATAAGTGAACCAAAGCCCACGTGCCACATCATGTACTGTTTCAAATTGTGTCGCCACTTTAACAACATTTCCAATAAAAAAAGAGCTGCTTTGCACGTTAAAGCAAGAGTCTAAGGTTGTATATTATCGTTTTTTTTTTTTTAAATAGTTAATTGCATAAAGCAACTCCAAAGTAAAATTAATAAATTAATTAGGAAAATAAAGAAATAATATATTTTTCAATTCAAAGTTTGAGCATATTGCAGTCCCGAAAATAAAATATTAAGATATACCAAATTTTTTACTTTTAATGGAACTAATTGAGAGAGATACCAAATTTTTTACTTTTAATGGAACTAATTGAGAGAGAGAGAGAGAGAGAGAGAGACGTGGGCAAAAGCTTTGTCCCAATTGATATTGTGAGTAGCATTGAAAACCCCTAGATAGTTGTTGTCTTTGCATGAATTTGTAGCAGTTTTGAGATAATTGACGTCTTTAACAAAGTAGCACCACTTAATTTAGGTATTTATAATCCCTTTTTTAGAAGGGGCCATAGGTGTGTGCTCTATTTGGCTATTTTTGGCTATTTTTGGGTTTTTTTTTTTTTGGGCCAACTTCATTTTTGAGAGAGAATTAGGTATATGTTTTGGAAATTTAACTTTAAATTATAAATATACATACTATGAAAACAAAAATAATTAACTATATATTTTTAGAAAAAAAAAATCGAGGCCCAAGGACGCCATGCCCTCTTGATCTTAAAGTTGTCATGTTCTTGTTTATCCCCCTTCACTTACTTATAGAAAAAGAAAATTGTTTGTACATATCCTTAATTCACATCCTTATGATGCACACTAAATGTGAATGTCTAAAAATTGTAGATATTTCACATAATTATAGATAACTGTATCTCAAAATCGTGTGCGGTATTAAAATTATATATGTGAATGTCCATAAATTATAAATATATGTATTAAGGACTAGCATGTACACAAATTTAATCACTTCTAAATTGGGCTCATCTACACTCACCTTTACTATCGCTTCTTCCGTAATGGTCACAAAATGCCTATGAATCACCCACATTATGCACTAATCCACACACATCTATGTATACCTATCTTCTATTTATTACTCTCTCAATATTTAAGGGTTCCTATATATGTAATATGGCTACGTTCATAACTCATAACTAGTCTATATATTTATTTTTCTCAAAAATAGAAAAAGACTAGTCTATTTCTTTACCTTTCTTTTTAATTTAATTTAAAAAAAAAAATGAGGAGGAAGAAGAAGATGGATTTCCCATCAACAAAAAGAGAAAAGGGGAACCGAAGACAAATTGAACTTGTGGATTGGACCGACTGGAACTCTGAAAAAGAAATTAAAGAGGTAAGGTTTGGGCACCCCCCCTTAATTACCATATCATGCCAAGTGTCGCATACAACGGCATACAACTTCTTCATACTTCACCTGGACACATACATTCACGTCTCATGTCAACTCCAAATTCCATACGAGAGGACACATTTGACAGTAAATGCATGTCTGTTGTCTCATTGCAGCGTGAACTTTTTGACTTCAATCCCTCTGCTGCTAGCTAGGATACGTATAAATTAACATGCGTTCGTGTAGTCATAGAAGGAATAAAAAAAAAAAAAAAAAAACCCATGGGATATGAAGCTAGCTAACATTAGTACATTACAAAGAGGATCTGGCATCACGACGGAACACGATCATGCCCAATAAACATAAGATGGTTGCAGTGGCGAAGCCGAAGCCACGTTTAAGCTTGAGCTTTTTATTATTATGTAAAGAATTTGTTTGAGTCTGTCCCAAAAGAAAAAAAAAAAAAAAGGAATATGTCTAATGTATCTTCTTTTCTTCTTCCAGTTTTCCTTTTTTATAGTAAATTTTGCAATCTATTCTTTTTAATAATTCAATTATTACAAGTGAGAGAGTTTTTGAACTTTAATTCTCCTTATAAAAGAGATTTTGGATTATTTGTGACTTTGAGAACTTCATTTGTTCAATTGGAATTTTTTTTTTATTAACTTATGACTTAAGAGTAATGAATTTGATTTTATAGACATGTAAAATACAGAATTATACAATATAATTTTTTTGGGTATAGGTTTTCAATTGTTTGTCAATGTTAATTTGATTGAGATTCAAAAACGAAAAAAATAAAATATCTTTATTGTGCTTAAATGAAAAGGTGAAGAGGGAAATTTTAATATTACTGATGAATGACTGATAGTACTTGAAGGAAAATGGAAGATTTAAGAAAACAACTTTAAAATAATAATCTTGATTTTATTACTATTCTAAATGGTAAGAGACAATGTTTATATGAATGTTTAGGAAGATGATAATATATCAAAGTTGATGATTTCTATATATATGACTTACTCTATTTATATATATATATATATGATATGTTTACATTAAAGTGTCAATAGACTCAATAACATAATTTATTGCGTGGTGCAAATTTTAAAGCTAGCTTGACTCTTAAAAGTAGCATTAGGATATGTATTCTATTAAAAGTCCTTGTTAACGAGTGCCCTTAGGGCAATGGTTAAGGAAGCATTTAATGCTTCCACTTTATAGGAAGTAGTAAAATTTTAATATTAAAATAATACAAAAACAACTTTTAAGGGTATTTTAGTCTTTCTATTTACTATTTTAATATTAAAAATTTGTTATTTCCCGTAAAATATAAGTATTTAATGCTTCTTAATTATTACCCTAAGGATACTGGTTAACAAAATCCTTCTATTAAAGCTCAAAAGGTTCATATTTTTTGTTCTATCTTATCCAACGTGCAGAAATTTTTTAAAGACAAACTTTGAGATCTCCAAGTGTTCTCAAATAATATATGTTAGCCATTCAATTTGTAAGAGATGAATCTTCTTAGTTCTCGGAGAACTAAGTTCAAAATAATAAATACTTAATTTTGTTCCATTCACAATTGCTAGCTAACATGCAAATAGTACAAAGAAATTTAAATAGATATTCAATTTATTATCTCTAAACTCTAAAGTCACTATAAAGTGAAAAGCTTTGTAATTCAACTGGTTGGTATTTCCTTGTTTTTTCAAAGGAGACATCCAGATTTCATATACCTTAATTCCCTAATTATTGAATTATAAAAAAAAAGAAAAAAGAAAGAAAGAAAAAAAGAGAGTCTTAATTACTTTGTTAAGGAGAGTAGTATACATCGAAAGCAATCTTATCTACTTGAGATTGTAGGTTCCTTTCAAACACAACAAAACATTCAAGTGATTTTAGTTTTTCATGATGAATATGTGAGGAAGAGAAAAAGTATTCATGATACTAAGATGAAATCCCAAAGAAATTGTGACTTACAAAAAAAAATGTGACTTAGAAGGCATCAATGATTCAAAATTATAAAATGCTGAATAAAAAATAAACAAATATTTTGATTCATAAGTAATAATTTTCTAGTGGTGGAAAAAGATGTACACGCATTTCCAGTGTATCTGATTTGTAATCTTTAAATCCCTCTCCTCTCTCCTCGAGGTCCATTTCTAAAAGTTGAAAGCATTGTATATGGCATATATCCTTTTTCCCCCAATTGTCTTAAACTAGGAAACTAGTTGGACCATCATTTTGTTTTTTTTCCTTAGGCCGGTTGAGTGGACGAACAAAAATGGTGGAGAATATGCTATGGACTTGACTTTATGCATGCTAACTTCTGGTTAACCATGATATTTTTATTAAATGAAAGTTCCATTTTGTATCATCCCAAAAATAAATAAGAGCAATGCAATAAATAAATCTGACAAAAAACTCTTATAGAATCATGTGACATGTTCGAACATGTCACATATATATCGAAAAGAAAAGGAAAAAAAAAAAAAAAAAAAAATCAAGTAAGAATCATTTGTAAGAAAAGTACTTCCCAACAAATAAATAACATTTTGAATTTCAGGTAGAATTTGTGCTAATTAGCATTAGCTCAAACGGTACCTCCTCCCTCAGATGAAAAGGTGGAGGGTAAGATCTTTTAAAATTTTATGATGTCATAATCCACATTAAATGAATATATAGCCTTATAGAACATTTTGTTGGTTATTTCTTACAAAAACTTCACATCTCAACCAATTGCTAGTTTCAACATGAATCAATACCTATCACTCACACTCACACTCACACTCACCCAAAAATAAAAACAAATATCTATCTCTCACCTCTTCTCTCCGCCTTACGAACTTCTGGTGTACTATATCTTTCTCTACGTAATAATGAATGTGTTAAATTCACAGGTAAGACTCGTTATTATGTGAGATACAAGTGTAATGTACACACTCAATAATTTTCTCAATTTCACACTGTATATCTCCTAGACTCCTACGTGCACATGAAATGAAAGAAGTAAATATTATTGTATACCATGTGTACACACTG